>JASPKZ010005718.1:252500-852500 GCA_030220185.1 Diploptera punctata
GTACATGACTTTTACATTGCTACATTTATTGTATCTTTAACTGTTTATAATTAGTATAGTGTACATCTATATTTGTCAAATATTTATTTGTATTTGTGCTGGTTGAATGGAAGAGAGGGCCTTATGGCCTTAACTCTGCCAGAATAAATAAAGTATTATTATTATTATTATTATTATTATATATATATATATATATATATATATATATATATATATATAGGCCTATATATATAAGAACTATGCTAAATCCCAATGTGACAAAAATGTAGAATGGGTTGTAGACAATAAAAACTATTATCATTATTATTATTTTTATTATTATTATTATATTAACTTATTATTATTAGTAGGATCACTTTACCTTTGTTTTACCATGCGTCCCTCATGAAGACATAGGTGCTCCCCTTGAGTTTTTTGACCAAGCTAATTAAGTTACGCTTATTTCCCTACGGATGTCAGTGAGTGACATGAATTTAGCATATCGCCTCAATCCTGCCAACATTAGTAGACATCGAAAATAACTATGACAAAAATATATACGTAATTATGTATTGTGTATTTATGTAAGCCTATGTACATAGCGGCTCCATGGCGAAAGCATTCCCCTGCCACAAAATGTATTCCCCATTTTTCATTCTACCCTGAGTCTGGTATGATCGGTCGGCACCCTTGTCACTCACAGACCTCCATAAATATAGAGACTTCATCCCATCTCATCCCTCGACCTGACCCTGAGTCGGACACGAGTTGAGGATATTTATATACGTATGAATATATATAAAATTTCGGCCTCTAGAGCGTTAAAATACACACGCGTGCATATTTTAACGCTCTAATGACCGCAATTTTTTTTCGGAACCAAACTCGGCATATATCAATTAATTAAGAAAAGTAAGATCGAGTTCGTTAACTGGCATAATAGGATAATTATGGATGAGGGTTCCCATCTGAAGGGAAAATTTTAAAATTGCTCTAGCGGCCGCAATTTTCGAGTTTTTGCAGCAAATCTCGGTACATGCAATTGAAATGAAATGAAAAAGTTATTCTCCAAACCTTGGGTGAGATCCGATCTATAGGAGTGGAGGTTTACCTAAAAGCCATTATTTAAACATCTTTCTAGTGACGGCCATGTTTGCTTTCTCGATCATACGATTTAATTCAAAAAATATATTCAGTAAACTAACAAACTTGGACCATAAATTAGACTTGAGAATTTCACTTGGTTTACGAAATCCATAAGTGTTTTTATAACTTATTCATAAATAACGTTAAACGAACAACTGTCTCCAAATAAAGAAAAATAATATCTTGAAGATACGACATTAAAATATTATAAAATTCACACACGCAAATAATTGTGCCTTTACATTAGCCTATATGTAGGCTATGGGTTATTGGGTTATAGTTAGACTGGCGTGAGTCATTTTCGTCACTACAATAGTAACCATTGTACATTTACAAATTCAATGAAATCATTTTGTTAAATTTGGATTCAGATGAGACTCCTAATAATATTACTGCATGGTGCGACAGACCTAAAAGACATTTGGCCTACCAGCCGTCTGTTGGCCTCACATCCACATGTGTTAATAACATAGATGACAATGTCATATGATCAACATGTAGAGTCCCCAACCGTTATAGCTAAATTGGAGATGCTACTTATTGTAGCTATCCAAATTCCTCAGGATGCCAGGTGGGAGCCTGTCTCAAACTAGCCGAAATTCAATGAGAACATTTCTTATATGAGCGAAAGTTGTATAGCTCTGCAACAAGGCAATGATGTCTTTGATTACTAGACTAGGGCGCGGGACACAGTAATATAATAATAATATAATATAATATAATATAATATAATATAATATAATATAATATATAATTAATATAATATATAATATAATATAATATAATATAATATAATATAATATAATATAATATAATATAATATAATATAATATAATATAATATATAATATAATAATAATAATAATAATAATAATAATAATAATAATAATAATAATAAGACCAGCTTCATGGGCTAGTGGTCAGTGTTTCTGACTACCTTTGATGAGGTCCCGGGTTCGATTCCCAGTCAAACCATAGGAATTTTTCCTTAAAGGGAAATCATTCGTGTGGTTGCCCATGGTCTGGAATTTAGGTTAAGTTTAGGTTAAGAACTCTCCTGGTGCTACATTATCATTTATCACCCATCATATCAACGGGGTAATGTAACTCCGCCTTCTAGGCGCCCCAACTTCAGAAGTGGGTTACAATTAAGCCAATGCCAGGAGAGAACACCAGAAATGTTGAAATGACAACCTGGAGCATTGAATAAAAAATAATAATAATAATCAACACCAACATTAAGGATTAGACCTTAAGGTCTGTTCCGATCTCATATTAGAGTTGGTCTGTCCATCTTTTACTGGGTTCTCCTGTAATGCTTCGTCCTAGTGGTCTGTAGTGAAGAATCTGTTTCGGGATTCTATTGATATCCATTATATTGGTGTGGTCCAATCATTCATCTCTGCATTGTGCTGTTTTGTCTAATGACTTGAATATATTTAGTTATGTTCATATATCTTCACTATGTTTCCGATCTGCTATTGTATAGCCAGCCACACCCCTCAAGAACCTTATTTCTGAAGTCTCTATTCTTCGATCCTGTTTTTTTTATTAAGACCCAGTGTTCCGATACATATAGTAGTATTGGAATCACCATAATGATAATAATACATTTAATCTGGAACAGTTAAGGCCATAAAATCTTCTCTTCAACTCATTACATGTGCTGAGCTGCGGGACATGCACCGGTTTGAGAATCCAGCGTGTAAGAAATTTTCTCATGGAATTTCTGTCGGGGTCCACTCAACATGGTGAAAATTTTGGATTGCTATAATAAACAACGGCTCGATGAAGAGAAAAGCAGCTTAACGGCTAGGGGACCGAAATGCTGACCACATGCCATTCATACAGTGGGTGGATGATCGTCCACCTCTGCGATTTTCACATGTGGATGTGAGTCCAACAGTCAGCTGGTAGAAGAAGGATATTCTAGTCTAGGCCTATCGCGTCATAGATTTTTAAAAGATGGATAAACGATTAAATAAACGATTTGCTCAATATCGCACTAGCAATTTCTCAAAATGACTAATATATTTAACTAGAAAAATGAATACGTGACAACAGGCAGGAAATGAATAATTAATACTCCTGTCATTTAAAATTTAATTACATTCGAAAAGAGGACAAAGCAGCACGTGGAGTGCGATGATAATGAAGGTACCCAGATGGCATCAACTTAGAAATAAAGGGGTTCTTCCTAAGAAACAGCTGTCTTAAACAGGTAGGAAGTCCATGTTAATTGAAGCAAGAAAATGCATTCCAAGTTGTAACAAAGGGATTCGTGTGAGTATTGTGACACTTGTTATCACTATGTATCAGTGAGCGGAAAGTGCAGACAAGAGCTTGCAGGATGGAAGTGGGTTCTTGGCATTGATATTACTTCGGGATTTTTGCTGACAATACATTCTTCTGTAATCATCACTTTCCCACATCCATACAGTGTTATCGTTTATATATTGATTCAAAATCTAGATCAATAATTCTAAAGAAAGTCCTTCAAGCAGGGATTGCGTAAACTAACATAATTACTTAGCTAGTCGAATTTATGGTCCTATTTTGCTGGCTTACATATATTTATTTTCTCTATCGAAACGTATGTATTGCGAGAACACAAAATGTCGACTTCTAAAGGTATTTTTTAAATTTCGGGTTTCAGGTAAACCCTTATTTCTAATGGTCATATTTCGTTATTCTTTAATTCCTTTTTCGTTTCATTCCAATGGCATGTGATAAATTTCGTTAGAAAATCGAAAATAGTGACTGCTAGAACAATTTTTAAATTTTCGCTTTAGGTTAACATACGCTTCTAATGGTCGATTTTGCTATTTTGCTGGTTATCAAACTCGACAATATTTTTCTTAATTGAATTGCCGAATATAGTTTCAGAAAAACAACAATTACACATGTTAGAGCGTTAACAATATATGTACAGTTCCATGGTGCGACAGACCTCACCTCCACATGTGTTAATCACAGAGGTAGATGATCATCCAACCGGAATAGGAGTGAAATGTGGTCTGTATGTCGGGTCCCCCAGCTTATATCTGGTTTTCTCAACCTGGAACCGCCACTTATGGAAATTACACAAATTCCCCACGACACTGGGTGGTCACCTATCCCAAATTGGCCGAAATTCCATAAGAAAATATCTTTTACAATGGCATCTCGCCAATGGTAGTTCTATACCGAGGCGTGAAGCCTTAAACAACTCATATATATATAGCCCACCGATGTAGTCTCGAGGTAGCATGCTGCCTTGTCACGCAGTGGGCCCGGATTCGATCCCCGGTCGGGACAGTTATTTTGGGTGAGACTTTTATCGGGGTTTTTCCTTACCAGTAAGACAAACGTCAGGAAAACTTTAAGGCGCAAACGGTCTCCGAAATCATATGGCCATCATCATCCTTATAATTATCACCTTCATTATCATCCTTCACCGGTGTGCAAAGCAACGGGAAGCTACCACACCTACAATTCCCTAGTAAAGATGCAAAGCATAGCATGAAAATGCTATGATTGCAGTGAAAGACCTGCCCTCGGGCAGAATTACTATGGATGGACGGATATATATACGAGTATATGCAGAGTTATGTGTGTGTATGTGTGTGCAAATTTTTGTCATGGTCTTAAGTATAGTAGATTCGAGCTGTTATTCCTTTTTTTATTCATTGTATCATTCATTTAATTTTAATTGTATTTAGTTTCATTGTATTATTAGACATTATTTTCATTATTATTCAATATGACAGATAATTAATTGTTCAATATGACTATTATTGTAATTTGTTTTTGTATTCATATGTAACATATGTTTGTCCTGTTCAATATGACTATTATTGTAATTTTTTTTGTATTCATATGTAACATATGTTTGTCCTGTTTAATATGACTTTTATTGTAATTTTTTTGTATTCATATGTAACATATGTTTGTTCTGGTGAGTAGAAGAGAAGGCCACATGGCCTTAACTCCACCAGGCTAAATAAATCTATAAATAAATCTATAATAAATCTATAAAAATAATAAAAAAAAATTAAAAATATTGATGTCTCCTAAGTAGGATCGATGAAGATGTGTTTTTTTTTTACTTTTCTCGAGAACAACTCAATATTTTCATTCCTTCGGAATTCGCTAATAAACATAAATACCGTACACAGTGCATCGAAACAAAAAGTATACACAGTAGGACCTGTAGGGCAATCATCTCTCAATAAATAATAAGAAGGAAACCATCTTATAAGAATGAACCCTCGAGATAATTAAAAAATGTCAGAAGAGTTGAAAACGAGGTTTACGGATGAGATAAGATGTTTATGATCGAAGCGCAGCTGAGCCGGAATTTCGAAACGAATTCGTAAACCATTTTCAGTCGTTGGAATGTATATAATTTTAATTCATAATATTAAGAATATTTATTTCGAATTTCATTATTTTTAATAAATAAATATTAATATTTACTTACATAACGTAGTGTTGTAAAGTTCAACTTTCCGGACAATTTGAAAAATCGTAAACTACTAAATGAGGCATAGAATGGAATAAAAGTTATACAATCGAATTCTGGCGTCCTAAAATAAGTTTTTGCTGCTAGCTTTATTAAGAGCGGAGAAAAGCATTTAGGTGTTTTTTTTACCCATTACATGATGTTGGTCACACAACCTACACTATAAACTTCATGGATCGAACATATAAACTCTATGGCGCGACAGACATAGAAGGCCTTAGGCCTACCATCCGGCTGCCAGCCTCACATCCACATGTGTTAATCACAGAAGTAGACAATCATCCAGCCAGTGTAGGGGTGACACATGATCAGCATGTCGAGTCCCCTAGCCGTTACAGCTGGTTTTCTCAACTTGGAGTCGCTACTTATTGTAGCTACCCAAATTCCTTACGATGCTTGGGTAGGCACTGGTCCCATTCCGGCCGAAATTCCATGAGAAAAAAATTCCCCGTGGAGACTATAACCAGCGCAAGTTTGGTAGCTCTGCGCCAAGGAATCTTGCCTTAACCACTCAGCTACGGCACAGAACATATACTCAGGACATTTTATATGTGTATATGTATAAGACGCTCTGGGTTATTCGAAAAGTTCTGGGCGGTTCCTTGATAAAAAAATACCAAAACATAATTAGTACAGTCTATTTAACTCATGCCCCAAATGGGAGTCAATGACCAATCACGTTTCAATGAATTCTGTTTTACAACCAATGACAGTCGTGTTTCACCTCCATAGTTATCGAATTATGTTTACCAAAAAATAAAAGCTCCTCTTTTTTAATATTCTGAACAGATCAGAGCATTATTTTGCAGTGACCGCTCTCCAACAAATACATTTAATATAGCAAATAATTAACATTCCTTCCAACTACACATTTGTTAATTGTGCGTTCAATAATTGTGTTTTTAAATAATTATTTTACAGAGTTGCTTCTTAAAAAATGAATTAATAACCTATAATGTTGGTTATAATATACAGTTTGTGTTTAATTTTTTTCCACAAGGGTGCATTCTTACAATATTGCGATCGCAATAAATAATATGATCAAGTTGCAGTAGATGAACAAATGAAACATAACCAAACATTTCTGATTTGTTTTCAAACATCGCCATTAAATTTATAAATATTTTAAAATAACTATATTTAAATAATGATCTGTGAGTAAACAGCTTAATTCTATTCGTTAAATAGTCCTAACAAATACCACTTTTATTTCCAAATACTCTGGATAAAGTGGAAATCACTCGTGACATTACTTATGATAACTATATTTTAAATACATTTCCTTTTGAATCTAAACTTGACAAATATGAATTACATATAACATAAACATAAACAAGTGCCTTCAGCACAATTATTACTTTAAATAGTAGCATTACCAAACCATCAAGGGCAAAATAAAATAACATTTATTTCAAGTAAACTCTGCAGGAACACACAGTTTACCTACTCGTTAAAGCTAATATTACAGACAGTATCTAATCACAGTAATGGAAACAAATTCGAAAACTAATTATATACATTGACTTTCACTCACTTCCTATTATGATGTATACTATGCAGTGATATACATGCTGTTCTACATATTCTATAAAAAAACACTGAATTTGAATTTTAAATTAATAGTTTCAACCAGCACTTTTATAAGTAATTTTTAACCACTATTGAGACAACTACATGAGATTGTACATGAAAGGCTCATGTTAAAAATTTGTACTCGATATCTCAATCGTCGTCCATTTTATGAAACTTCAGTTAAAAAATGTCCGTCATGCAGACAAAGAGTAAATTAAGCGAATTCCTCAGCAAGTCGAAATTAAGGTCATACTTTGCTGGTTACGGAATGTATATTTCTTCGTTAAATTGAAGAAACTCTACTTCTGATGCCAGCTTATTTAAAAGTATCGGACTGCAGTGAAAATAAAAAGCATAATTGCACTGGTCAACATGACTTTTGTCTCATGAATACCAATAGTTGAACTTAATGCAGTTTTTATCGTGTTTTCAAATATGTATTCCGAATTTCTCCATCACCCACAGTTTTTTTTATTTCAATTTCAATTAATGGATTTAAATAATTATTTTTTTAATAAACCTAGATTTCTTCCCGGAAAATCTTGGCGCAGTGAGCGATGAGCACGGGGAACACTTTCATCAGGAGATTTCAGCTATGGAAAAGAGATATCAAGGCAAATGGAATCCTAATATGCTGGCCGATTATTGCTGGACCATCAAGAGGGATACTCCATAGGCGAAATATAGCAGAAAATCGTCATTTCTTACTTTCTAGGTGAGTCCGAATGTTCGAATATTGTGTAGTTACGAATGTAGAAAATATTAAAGTGTTGAAATTATAAATGCCTGTTCTCTCGGAAACCTTGCGTGATGGAGAAAAACCGATATCACATTTGAATTCAGGAGAAAAAATACTATCAGAATCACATATTTTTATTTCTGAGACAAAACAAAATTTTCTTTTTTGTTGCTCAGTACAGTGTTTACTGCTGTACAATTAGACACCAAAAATAAATATCTACCGATTCATTTTTCCACAGCCTACTAAAAATGTCAAACAAATTAAACTAATGTATATTATAGGAAATATTAATTTAAGGACTAATTAAAGTGCATTGTATAGCTACATAGCGACGAACCAAACAAGGCGATTTTTTTTCTCCTGGCGCGACAGGCCTACCATCCGGCTGCTGGCCTCACATCCACATGTCAAGGCGATTACTAGAATAAATTTTTAATTTCGGGTTTCAGGTAAACCACCACTTCTAATGGTTGGATTTCGCAAATTATTTTTAAAGAATACCTTCCTTCTTCTTCCTTAGGAATTTCTCTACAATACAGTAGTTTTCCTACAACCCATGTTAAATTTTACTCCTCTATAAATCCCTATTCTTCCTCGTTTTATATTAATGCCATATGCTGAGTTTTGTTGTGAAACGCTAAAATTACCACAGCTAGAGCGTTTTTAAATGTTTCGTTTCAGGTGAACTCCCACGTTATGGTCCAATTTTACTGATTAAAGAACACGTCCTTATTTTGTAATTAATTATTATATGCGAAGTTTGGTTTCGATGAAATAAAAATTGCGGCCGTTAAAGGTTTGACGAACATATGTGTGAGTGTGTGTATATATATATATATATATATATATATATATATATAGGCCTATATATATATATACATTTTCTTGTCATAGTCATTTTCTGTCTTCTTGATAGGATCAGTGACGATCTGTAAAAAAAAAATTAAAACATATTTTCATGAGAACAACTTCAATAGTTTCATTCTTTCGGAATTCGCTACTTTACTGTAGACTTTTTGCAACTTCTTACATCTTTAGTTGTTGTTAAGGCACCTTATCAACATATTCCGTAAGTTCTAGACCGAATTTCTTTAACTTAAGTTTTACATATTGAGGACGACAGCGATCTCAGGTACAAATTTTATAACTTCTACAGTTTTTCCTTCTGTTAATTCACTTAAGATAATGTCTACTGTACAGGGTGATTCAAAAGTCTGACATTTTCCTCACATCGTTAATTTATGTATTTTTGTTATAGGTAATTGGAAACTCTGCTAAAGATAGAGAGATTAGCTGTCGTTTTCGCTCGTATACGAGGACTGACGTACGGGCAGGTCCAAGAAGAATTCACTAGAAAGTTCAGAAAACCACGTCCTAGCAGGCAAGCTATTAGAGGTCTGATACTCACAATGAAATGGACGGGATCTGTTGTGGAGAGGCACATAGAGGAAGGCGGCTACAACACCAGAAGACGTGCAAACTATACAGGATGCCATCTCACGAAGTCCCGGTGCATCAACCAGAAGACTCAGCAGAGAGTTGGGTATTCCAAAAGCACTTATGGTGTACCTTGTTCTTCAGACTGAACAAACGCCCTTATCTCGCCCAGATAATGCACAAGACTGTGTAGCACGACAAGCTATGTGTGATGACCTGTTAAATGCAATTAAATATTAAGACCTCATGAAACATGTGTTGTTCAGTGATAAGGCAACATTCCACACATTTGGACATGTCAATAGGCATAATTGTAGGATTTGGGCATGCGAACAGCCAAACGCCATACAAGAGTTTCAGAGAGACACACCAAAGGTAAATGTGTTGCTGGGAATAACAAAAACAAACATTTACTTGTTTTCGGAAATAACAGTAACTGGAAGTTCTTGACATATTAGAACAATACCTGGAACCGCAGCTGGCACAGGATGCCGTACAAGACACTGTGGTTTTCCAGCAAGATGGTGCACAACTCCATTTTGCCATCATTGTTCGTGACCACCTCAATGAAGTTTTCCTTGATAGGTGGATTGGTCGTGGTTCACCGAGAATTTGGGTGGCCTGCTCTCCAGATCTGATACCACTAGACTTCTTAGTTTAGGGGTTTCATTAAGTCCAAAGTGTATGAAGTGAAGGTCAACACCCTTTACAGCAATTTAGAAACCGAATAGCTGTAGCGGTAGATGCAATCACACCAGATATGCTGGCAAAAGTGTTTTTCGCTTCACACAAGAAAGTTGGAGGCTGTGACGTGACTTAGAAGGTCACCACATTGGAATGTACTGAGTTTATCATCCAGTAGTCATTACTTTCCATACCGGTATGTAATAATAAGTTTGGCATAAACCATTGGTTTGACGAAAATGTCAAGAGACTTTTGAATCACCCTGTATTTAAACTTACAGATCAATGCAAACTGGAAACGGTTGAGGTGATTTTGAGTACCGACGACCAGAAAATATCTTTGACAATCCATGGCATGTTAGGCCAAGAAATACGTGGCTAATTAGTCGACTGTTGGGCTGACATTCACGTGTGTCAATCATAGAGGGTGGACATTATTATCCAGCTAGTATATGATACCCCAGCCATTATACTCGTTGTGTAGTAGTGATTGGCAATGGAGCACTTGTTACAGTGACTAAATAACTCATGCCCCAAATGGGAATCAATGACCAATCACGTTTTAATGAATTTTGTTTTACAACCAATGACAGCCGTGTTTCACATCGCTCTTTATCGACTTCTCTTTTATCACCTCCTGCTTTTATGATAAAGAAAGTTCCCCCTTTTAATATTCTGAACAGATCAGAGCATTATTTTGCTCTGACTGACTCTCCAACAAATGCATTGGATGTTGTAAATAATGGACATATTTCTTCGAACTACACACTTGATAATTATGTGTTCAATAATTGTGTTTTTAAATAATGATTTTATTGAGTTGTTTACTAAAAATAAGTTAATAACCTATAATGTTGGTTATAATATACAGTTTGATGTGTTTCATTTTTTCTCCACTAGAGTTTATTCTTACAATATTTCTATCCTATTTGGCAATAAATAGTATGATCAAGTTGCAGTGATGAACAACTGAAACATAACTAAACATTTCTTATTTGTTTTCAAACATTGCCGTTTACATTAAATATATAAATATTTTAAAATACCGTTAGCTATATTTAAACAATGTTTTTTGGGTAAACAGCTTAATTTTATTCGTTAAATAGTCCTAACAAATGCCACTCTTGATTTCCAAATCCTCTAAATAAATTCATTCGATACTTCATGACTCGTGAATTACTGACGACTTGGAAATCACTTGTGATATTACTTATGGAAATAAGGTCGTGGATTCTACATGTTTACTTTATAAATTACAAACGAGGTATTCAGAAGACGCTGATTTTAGGACACACTAAATCGGTATTTTTTTTTGTTGTAAAATTGCTTGCAAAAGTTTAAATAGTGATCCCCAGGCTGATAACCTCAATTAAAAAAAGTGATAAAAGGAAATAGGGATTGCTTTTTTCTTTCTCTTTTATACATTTTGAAACCCAAGACTGATATTTATCAAATATCTTGAATTCTTATAAGGAAACTGTCAACCACTGTATGCTGAAACCTACCTTTAAATTTCTTCCAGATAAGCATTGTGATGTGCCAAGGCTGTGTCCAAAAAATTTATATACCGTTTTTAACTGCAAGGCACTCAAAATCCAGCGCCAAATCTCTCATTTAAACTATACGGAAGTAAAACAACTCGTGAATTGGTAGATTGAATAACCCTCACTGTCTGACAACCGTGCCGCGTCCCCCCTCACTCCATACCGCCATACCGCTATTACTCAAGCAGGGAGTCCATCTGTTCCGAACAGTGGGTTTCCATTGCTGGATTCTCGTTTCGATTTCTGTTCCTTGCAGTTAAAAAAGTCATTTTTTTACACGGCCTTGGTACCGCACAACGCTTCTCTGGTAGAAATTTCAAGATAGGTTTCGGCATACAATAATTGACAATTTCCTTGTTAGAAGAAACTAAAATGTTACACCATCAGCGATCTATCTAATAGACATCGAAAATGGTCATGACAAAAAAAAATATATATATATATATATATATAAGTTATATACAGTCCAAAGAAAACTTGGATAGAAGGTGTACAAGCGGCTATGAATATCAGAGGATTGGATGAAGAACAATGGATGGCCAGAGAGAAATGGCGTTTTGTTTCCGGAAGACGGCGGCAGCTGTCATGATACCGGATGATGATTATATATATATACACACACACATACATAGGCCTATATACATACATACATAATACATAATGTCCGTTTACGTTCGAGCGGACGGAATTTTTGTTTCATCGAAAGCCGAACTTGGCATATTGCAGTAGATTAAAAAGAAGTTACCAGTAAAAACAAACCAGTAGATATAAGAGTTCGCCTAAAACTAAAATTTAAAAATCGCTAGAGCGGTCGCAATTTCCAATGTTTTGGAAGAAAATTCAACATATGCTATCAAAATAAAACAAGGGAGATATTCTCCGAAATTCAGCTAAATTGGACTATTAAATGTGAGGATTTATCTGAAACCCGAAATTAGAAATCGCTCTTTGTTTTCACTGCGGTCCGACACTTTTAAATGACCTGGCATCAAAAATTCAGTTTCTCCAATTTAACAAAAGAAATGTATTCCGTAAACGAGCAAAATTTGACCATAAATTCTTCTTGCTAATGAATTCCCTCAGTTTACGCAGTTCCTGCGTGACGGACTTTTTAAATATTATTTTGTGTCAATCTGACTTCTATACGGTGAATGTACAATTTCGACTCCAAATGTCACGCAATATAAGCATAACTGCATGAGTACGGAAGTTGATTTTGGAAAACGTCTGTCTTCATGCTGACCAACTGACTCAAGTTTGTGCGCCGGAAACAATGGGGCACAAGAAGAGGCGGAAGGAACTATCACCACAGGAAACGGAAGTTTCCAACACTATTTTTTACTACTTGATACATCTAGCACTTTAAAAACGAATATGTGAATGCTGGCGGATCTACGCAAGCAACCTGTCCGTCTGTCCACTGCAGATGTCGTTCAAAATTACGCATTAATAGGAAACAACGGGTTCCTTTGTGTTTTAAACAACTGCTGCTTCTTTAGTTAAACAAAACAAAAAATAGGAAATGGGAATTTAATGTTGCAGCCTCGACCTTGTGTAAAAAAAGTGTCTTCTTTTTAGCAAAAATTTTATATGGAATAACCTATTTAACTATCGAACCCGTAGGTTCATGGCAACGAAGACATAAGCTCTCCACACATCCCTTTACTGAGTTAACGTTTTCCAATCATTCCCTGTAGCCTATAAGTTACCTCCCACAAATTATTGTTAATGTTGTTCTCCCACCTCATTCATAGCCTAACTACTATGCGCTTTCAATCTAATTTTCATACAAGGAGAATCCATATCTCTTTTTCATTCCCCATTCGTGCCACATGTCCCGTCCATCGTAGACTTAGGCTAACTGTTCTTATTACATCTGGCTTCCCATAAATATCATGTAGCTCACTATTATGTAGTCTCCTCCATTCACCTCTGTGTTCGTCTTTCTTTGGTCCTAAACTTCCCTAAGAACTTTATTCTCAAATATTTGTAATATTTTTTCCTCCCTTAAAGTAAGAGTATATGTTTTTCACTCATAATTCGGAGAATAACAGTTTTATATATTTTCGTATTTGGAATGACAAAGTTTTATATATATATATATATATATATTTCTATATTTGAAATGACAAAGTCCTTGTAATGTGTAATAGCCTGCTTTTGCAAAATTCAACTTAAATTTAATTTATTTCTACGCGTCTTTCCTGCTTGTAATCATTGTTCCTAGATATTTGAATTCAACCACTTACAGATATTCAAAATTTCCCTCATCGCTACTACTATTTTTTTTCTGCTTTCTTTTTTTATTTTGTAGGAGTAAAGACTCTTCATACAGACTTATAGTTGTTCTATAGCCGTTCAAGATAAATTCCATGAATGGGAAGTGGGATTCATGATTAAATTTATATAAATTTATTAATACTGAGCTGATTCAGACATCCTCAAAGAGTGAGTGGAGAAAGAAGAAAATTCTGCACAGTAAAATAGTAATTATTACAAGAAAGAGGGAATGTTTAAGGGAAAGAAGCTATAGAATCTTTAAGATGATCTAGAGAAAATGTGAATTAATATTTTATTGTAAAGAGGAAGTTAAGGAAAGAGGACAAGAAAATATTTGAAGGAATTCAAAATCACCCAGAGAGACTGAGAAAGAATAAGAAACATAAGAAGAAACCTACAAATGTATGTAGCTATATACCTGACCCTAATTAAACTTCGAGTTCTCTGACCGCGAATTAATGTCAACAATAATGTAACTTTCATATCATAGGAACTACTGACTACTCTTCATCTTCCTTCCTCAGAAAAATTCTATTCTTTCTTTAGGTTTCTCTTAGGCCACATATTTTACTACAGATCTTTGATTTTCCCTAAAGATGTCTTATTTCTTGATATTGTACTTCTCTAGAATTTTACGAACTTCTTAGTTGTATCCTTTTCTTTTTAATTGAAGGGCGGGGAAATCTGATATTAAATCCTTTTTGATTGCATTTTTCTTATGATTCCTCAAATAATGTTTCTTCTTCATTGAAGTCCAGATATGTTCATTTTTTATTATCCTTTGCTTGACCTCAAAATATATAGAAACTTACAAAATTATGAATTTTTACTTCATCCTTACATACATCGTTTTAACATCTAAGGTCATATCGTCTCTATTTATTATTTTTAATGCAGACCTAAGAAATGGGGAATATAATGATATGCCAACCCAACATTTGCCTTGGTGACAGGAGAAGCAGCAAAAAAACTCAGATTGGTTTGCATGGGGGGTGTTTGAACACAGGACCTCCTTATCCTCCTGAATCCAGAAGAAAAGTTTATATATATATATATATATATATATATATATATATACACACACAGTCGTTTTTGTTATTAATGGATATGGGAGCCAAACAACATTTGGGGGGGGGGAAATTAATTTTTTTCTGGTGGGTTCAAAAAAATGGGGGGGCCTTTTATGGGGGTCCTGAATTTATATTCTGCCAATTGTAATTTTATTTTCATATTATTAGGCTCTTAGAGGTCAAAATAACAAAAGTTCGTGAAAAAATTTAGGGGATATTTATGCAAGGTATCATAATTATATGATACCATATGATACCTTTGGTCTCTACCAAGTTTTTGCCTTTTAATTTATACTGTCATCTAAAGATTGAAGTAATATATATATATATATATTAAAATAAAAGAGAGAGAGAGAGAGAGAGAGAGAGAGAGAGAGAGAGAGAGAGAGAGAGAGAGAGAGAGAGAGAGAGAGAGCTTGAAGCTATGACGGAATCGAATATCATACCACTGATCACAGTGAGTTGGATTTATTCCCGAAGCGAGAAAAAAAATTAAACGCCAAAGGCCTCATACATGATACCTAGGATCGCAGGATGGTATACGAGTATTAAATGCTACCCCTCGATCAACATATTACCTTTGTAAAAAAAATCCTATGAATACGAAAAGCTACACTAAAATAGCTCAGTGCCCTGATACTTTTCCAATCCCATAATTCAACTTCATTGCGATGCATGACACAAAATGCTATCTCTGATTTATGCTCCCCTAAATCGTAAAAGAAAAACAGCCACGGATTGCACATTACGTGCCATTCTGCAACACCAGCTGTGTATTTGTGTTTATTTTGTTGTTGCGACAGACAGAGAGAGAGGGAATGATTTGAGGGTACATAAGTGGTTAGTGGGTGGGTATGCTGTTACGTCAACCTGCGGCATGATAATTTTGCGTGTAAATCAACCCCCGCCCTTAACCAGTTCTATTGCTATAATATAGTGAAGCTGCGAAAGTGTCGGGAGGTGTATACGCTAACCATATGCCACTAGCACCCTCGCATCAGTGAAAAACCTGTTTAAGTGATAAAACTTCTCCCCCAGATTGTTATAATGACCTTTTAGCATACATTAACCTTCTGTCAGATGTTACAAATTAAAAACGAATAACTTTTGCTACAAGAACAACCCCTTTTCTGAACTTCCTGTTGGCTACTGCAGTAACAGGTGCTCTTGATGATAAAATCCTTCGACCTGCACAAAAATGAAGATTATTGCAATTATAACTATTTTAAAACGAGTGAGAGTTTTATGGCAGATAACGTGAGACTTCTGAAGAAGCACTTACCAATAGTTTACACTCCGCTATGTTGTCCAATTTAGACCTCGCAGTAGTCACTGTTTTTTTTTGTTTCTTCCTTGCGCTCGGAAATCATACTTACTATTGTTAGGGAAATAAATCAATGGTGACAGTATAATAATTTAAAGACGTTTTTCCAATTTTTTGTTATATGATTTATTGTGATTATAATTATATTACTGTATTAATTTAAGTAGCTTAAAAAAAAGAGCATAGTATTGAAGAAAATTGAGGCTAGACTTATTACGATTGTAGATAAAATAATAATGAATAAGGTTATAATTATTATTATAAACATTATTTATCTTGCAAATACAAACTTTTTGATTGGAAGTCAAATATACTTAAGATGTTCTAGAAAAAGGGCTAATTGTTATTTTCACTGCGGAAGTCTTGTTTTTAAAGTGGTATTTGGGGCATGCTGTAGCGCAGCTGGTTAAGGCAATACTCTACAAACCGTAAGATCCAGGGTTTGAATTCCGGTAGGATCAGGATTTTCAAACTGACCCAAACTTTCTGGTGTCACCACGACCCTGTGGTCGAATCAGTCTCTAACTAAATAGAGTACCAGATGCTTGTTCTGGGAGTTAAAGGCTGACAATCCGGCTGACAACAAGTGCCGATTGACCAGAAAAAAAAAAGTGGGAGTCTTAACCTTATACTATCCGAAGGCCTCCTAATGGCTGTAGTGGAATCACTTTATCTTTGGTTCCTCAAATATTTAACTTTTCTTTAAATTAGAACAGGGCTTTTGCAAAAAGTGTTTTGAATGTGATAGGCTACAGTAAGAGAGTAATTAGAGAAATAAACTGTTATATCAATTTGCTATGAAATAAAATTTCACTATGCCAGTAGGCTACACTTATTACAACCATTTTCTGATTTAGCCTACAATTAATCGTTGATTATGCCTAGTTTTACTACTCATGGAGAGTTGTTTACGTTTGAATTAGAAAATTCTTGCGAACCAACGGGGCAGGCTGAGCTCTGGAGCTGGGTGAAGGCAATCGGCCTAGGGAGGAAACCCGAATAATAAACCCGCCATGAAAACGGGCTAGCAACCCACTTCAAGGTGTATCTTATATACACCTCGCAGTCCCAAGGATCAAGCTTCGGATCAAAGACTGAAAAGTAAAAGAACAGCAAACTGAACAAATAACGCTCACAAAGGACATCAGGCAAAGTGACTCTTTAAGTCAATTCTTATTTAATATTATATTAGATAAAATTATTGAAAACATACCACCACGTTAGGGTTATAACATGGGAAACACTAGATTTCACTTGATATGTTACGCAGATCATGTCGTTCTCCTTTCAGAATCTGAAGATAATTTACAAACACCTTTACAACAATTTAATATAAATGACAGAAAACACAATATGGGAATTATTACGAATACCACTAAATTCTTAACAATATCAAAATAACCAGTAAGATGCAAATTAGAAGTGGAAAGAAAAATTATAGAACAAGTATCAGAATTTAATTATTTAGGTGTATTAATAACAAACACTAAAAATGTAATAAAATAAGTAAAGAAACAAGCCGATAAAGCAGCACAAATATCAGGATATATGAAAGATTTAATTTGGTGCAACAAACATATGTCAATAGAAAGCAAAACCCGCATATGCAAAACTATAGTTCGACCAGTTATCGTATATGGAGCAGAAACTAGGGCTGATACAACAAAAACTAAACAAATAATATGCACATGTCAAATGAAGATCTTAAGAACTATTCAGAGAAAAACATTATTTGATAAGATACACAACACAGAAATTAGGGACAAATGTCATATTCAAGACATAACCAAATTTATTATAGATAGACGAAAATATTGGAAGGGTCATATAGACAGAATGGAAGACAAGCGACTTGCAAATAGAGCTAAAGAAGATAGACCAGTGAGAAGAACAAGACGAAGGCCAGCCAAGGGATGGATAGACAGTGAATGCCATCCAATACGTCTTTCTCCGAAGAGTAATTTTGGAAATAAACAGGATGGAAATCCTACAAATTATGAGTAAGAAGAAGAAGAAGAAGCGAACTGGTCCTCCGACAGCCTGCACTCCATGTATAAGCGGAAACTTGTACCCCTCCTCTGGATCCCAAGTATAGCTCTCAGAAGTCTTCAGATCGATAAATGCACCCTAATAAATGTGATGTACAATTGTGTCATTGGTTCCTTATGTCAAAATGCCCAGCTTAGAGTACACTATCATCTTTGTAATTTTGGAGACACTCTGTATACAGTTTTTTGAAAATATTCGTTAATTTTAACATGAGTATGGGGAATGAAAGACGTGCATGGAAGCTTCTTGTAGGAAAGCCAGAGAGAAAACGCCCAGTTGGTAGACCAAGAATGAGGTGGGAGAACAACATTAACTATGATTTGAGGGAAGTAGATTATACAGGGAATGACTGGAAAGCATTAGCTCAGGATAGGGATGTATGGAGAGCTTATGTCCGTGCGGTCATGAACCTACGGGTTCGATAGTACCAGTAAGTAAGTAAGTAAGTAAGTAATTTTAACATGAAGATAATGTTGGTGCTTACAATTATATGCACCAATGCATAAACTATTCCACTCACTTAAAATAGTTACAATTGCAATCATCTCCATTTTTATGCAGGTCGAAGGATTTTATAATCAAGAGCACCAATTTCTAGAGCACCTGTTACTGCAATAGCCAACAGGAAATCCAAAAAAAAAAAAAAAAGACAAATGATTTCCAATGTATGTTATCTATCGAGCTATACTGGGTATTTTTCAAGCAGAAAAAAATTAAATACGAAGTTGCGTGAGTGTTTCATTCAAGAGATCGTGGAGGTCTTGTGGCAGATGCTAGCTTCTCTCTATATATATGCGCTTATCGTCAAACCCTAAGTGAAAACATCTTAATGTCTTTCATATGAACAGGTGCATTTTGATAATGACAAAGAGGTGATTTATAATTTCCCTTGTTAATTCAACAGTCCTAATTGGATGATCAGTTCTTCCTTTTGTGTATAATGTCATCCATAGATAGACCAAATTAAATATGCTACCATAGCACCGTTAGATGTATGTTGCTTTACCTGGCATTCGATTGTTTGTGTTAGATATTTGCCAACTTTAATTGGCAGCGGGCCTTGAATAACATCTGCACATTTCCGCAAACAAGAAAATTTGGCGCTTTTCTATTTTTGAAACGAAAAAAAAAATGATCACAAGGGAATTGTACCAAAAAAAATCTAATAAATCTTTCTGCAAACTAAATATTCACTAAAAGTACAGATTTTAGCTACAAAACGTAAGATGATTAAAAATTACAATTTTTTTGTAACCGATGCCACCAAGTTGTATTTTATGACATTTCTGGCTTTCTCCACCGACATTGGCGGAATTGAAATTCATTTCTTAGATTGGGGCACTTGGAATGCCGAGTTACCCCGATGATATGATAGGTGATAAATGACAATGGACAACAACAGGAATAATTCTCTTTAAGGAAAAATTGTCTATGGCCTGAATGGGAACCGAACCCGGGTCTTCATGAACTGTAGTCAGAAACGCTGATAACTACACATGAGGCTGGTCATAACCAACTTACTGGATACAATTTGTACTGGAGAGAGATCTGAATTGAGTACTTAAAGATAGATCGACCTTGTCTGTTTTAGACCCTTCAACGTCTGGTAATTTTGAAAATTGCGCTTGAATTCAGATAGACGTATGAGTTATCAAACTTAACACCTACTTCCTACTGTGCGCGGAATTTTTAAACTGACCTAAACTTTTAAACGGCACCATGACGCTGGGGTAGACTCAGCCTCAAACAGAAATGTGTACCAGACGTAGGCTGGGGGTTAAGGCATCCATTCATGCAGAGCTGACAAACAGCTGACTTTTCGTGTAGATCATCCAGAAATGTGTCTTACCTCCTACTACTATAAGGGCCTTCTAAGCTGTACATAAGTATTCCGGTGTGGTCTCAGGGTAACGCTATTACCTCGGATGCAACGGAACGGGACAAAATTCCTGGGTGACGATTCTACGGGGTTTTCTTTTCCTATAAGAAAAAATTCGGAATCTTTAAGACCTAAATAGTCCATGGATACCTTCTGGCCATCAAAATAATTTTATCGTATTAGCATTGATAATATGAATGTATCAGTATCTTGTTTTAAATGTTCGTGTTGACTCGGAGATGGCCCTGGAATTAAGCTGATCACTCATCCGGGTCGCTCTCCATTTTCTTGTGTGGCCATAAAGTATGAATAAGATTTTCCTTCTTTCCTATAGTTCTACGCCACAAGTCGGACCCTTGTTTCCCCCCCCCCCTTTTTTTTTTGGAGTTTCTTGACATATCTGATTTAGTTATTTGCCTACAGATATCGGGAGTGATATATGATTAGCATGTTGCCTTATGAATGTGACCGTGTCCTTACAAAGCCTTGGAGATGGGTGGCACGTAAAATTACCTACAAAGGGAGAGGTTAAACTCAGAAGAGAAAGAAAAGGTTGTACGTCTATAAACTGTTGATTAAAAAATGAAGACTGGTATCAAAATGGCTTCCAAAAGTTTAGAAATTTGTCTGAAAGTGGTAAAACAGTCTTTTTAGACAAAACATAAATATCTTAGTGAAAACACTATTATGTTACATGCTTCCTTTAAACAAAGGCACTGTAATTTGCAGGATATGATTTATTTCCTTCGAACGAATCACAGTGTCAAAAGTGTGATTGTCAATTGGTTTGAGTGGAGAAAGAAACAAGTTAACCTTGAAATGCAATTTGTCAGAAGTGAACTTTTTGAATGCTGGACATATTATAGTTGTTAGATCCAATTTAGTCGGGTTTAGGGTTTAGTCGCATTATATGGACAATGAACTTGACTCTACATCTAACAATTTCATTTAATTTGTGGTTGCAGCAATGTAATGACAAAACTTACAAAGAACATGGATATAATGTGCTAAAAAATAACCTATCTCACAACAGATTGATAATAGCAATATTTACGTTTGTGTTGAAAAGGTAGATTATAGCAGCACTCACTGATAATACGTCAATAATGTTTGTAGGCCTTTTAGAGTAGAAATTCAAATGAAAAAAAAAAAGAGAAAATAATTTGGTATATTCTAGAGAATAGGAATTTGACAGATATTAGTCCACATAGACAATGAAAACAGAGCAAAATTAAAAATTAAAAATACCGTCACTCAGGAACTCCATAACTAACTAACTCATTGTCACTCTCGAACCCGTAGGTTCATGGCCGCGCGGACATAAGCTCTCCATACATCCTTAACCTGAACTAATGTTTTCCAATCATCTCCTGTATAATCTACTTCCCTCAAATCAGAGTTAATGTTATTCTCTCACCTCATTCTTGGCCTACCAACTGGGCGTTTTCCCTCTGATTTTCCTACAAGAAACTTCCATGTACGTCTTCCATTTCCCATTCGTGCCACATGTCCTGCCCATCGCAGTCTACGAGACTTAACTGTTCTTATTATATCTGGCTTCCTATAAAACCATGTAATTCCTGCTATATGCAGACCAATGTAGTATTCTCCATTCATCTGTCTGTTCATCTCTCTTTGGTCCAAAATTTTTCCTAAGAACTTTATTCTCAAATACCCGTAATCTCCTTTCCTCCCATAAAGTAAGAGTCCACGTTTCGCATCCATATAATGTAACTGGTAGAATAATCATCATCATCATCATCATCATCACTCCAGGGATTAGGCAATTGCCCGGTCCGACTTCATAATGCATCAGCCCAACGTCTTCTAGGTCTTCCAACATCACGTCTTCCTCTTGCTTGATACTTTCTTGCTAACAATGGATATCTCTCCTTACTCATTCCATCCATGTGATCAATCCATTTCTGTCTGTAATTCGTGACTTTATCCAATAAAGGCTGTACTTTCAATTCTTCTTTTATATCCTCATTTCTTATTCTATCAAGTCTTGTACATCCTTTTACTTGTCTTAGGAACCTGATCTCCGTCGTCTGTATTCTATGCTTCTGTTTTTTCACTGGAGCCCAAGTTTCACATCCATACAATATTGTGGGAACCGCCATAACATTATACATTTTTATCTTGGTTTCTTTTCTAATTTTATTTTTGAATGTTCTCTGTATTGTTCCACACACCGTCGGAAATTTATTTATTTTGGAGTCAATATCTCTTTCCACATTGTAGCCAACATCACAGCCCAAATATTTGAAACTAGACACCTGTTCTATACTTTGATTTTCTAAAATAATTTTGGATCTCACTGGATCTCTTCCTCTAAAAGCCATGGTCTTCGTTTTCCTTACAGAAATCTTTAGATCGTATAATTTACATATTTCATTTAATGCATGCATTGATTTCTGTAAGTCGTCTTCATTTTTCTGTATTATGATTACATCGTCAGCAAACAGAAGATTATTTATGCACACTGGTAGAATAATAGTTTTATATATTTTCAGTTTAACGTTTTTTGAAAGGAATTGGGACAACAATAGTCTCTGTAATGCATAATAGCACGCATTTCCAGAATTGAGCCTATGTTTAATTTCCTTGTGCATCTCATTCCTCAGAAACTCCATAAAATAACCGAATTCCTCAGAAAATTAAAGTTATGGTCGATTTCGCTGGTTTTGTTAAATTGGAGAAATTAAATTTCTTATGCTAACATTTTTATTTCAGCATAAAAGCTAAATTTACTGAAATGTAACTCATATGGATTTAAACATTGTTATTATAATATAAAACACTTATTCTGATAAGGAAAATTATCTCTTATCAAAATAGGTCAGGTTATCAAACAATCACAGATTATATGATAACATTGTATATTTTAAAAGTGTCATAATTTTCCATTAGAATGTCATGTGCCATGAAGCGAAGCAAATTTTATATGATTTGAATTTATTCTTATATATATATATATATATATATATATATATATAGAGAGAGAGAGAGAGAGAGAGAGAGAGAGAGAGAGAAATAAATGCCTGGACGGGATATAACTAATTCACTGGCACTAGCGAGCCAGTAGAGGTTCATGGCCTTTCACTCCCCTCAGATTACAACACAAGTACAAAAATTTTACGTAAAATAGTTCGCCGAACTGGTCCATAAATTGAAACATAGAAGTGTTAGTGTCATTGAGTGAGTTTTTTAATATAATTACTGTTTAAAATCAATTACTGTTTTGTTAGAGAAAGTTATTTTACAAGAAAAAAAATTGAAAATCACACTTTCAAATAATATCTTACATTTGCACGCACACACACACACACACACACACACACACACACATATATATATATATATATATATATTGCAAGAAATCGACATGGCTATGATTTAAAACGAGAACCAAACCAGTAAGAAAAAACAACCGTCTTTACGGAATTATTGTGAATTTGTCTAATGAAAAACGCAACCTCGCGTTGGATTTGGAGTGACTATTTTGCGAATAATACAACATCAGAAGCTAAAAATAATTATAGTGTTTAATATTTACCAAATGTGAGGTTATGTATTCCGATCTTGCTTCAGAGCGATTTATAAGCCGGCTGTATAGTTATAAATAACATATATTTACTGTTAAATCTCTTTGGGCTGGGAAAAATGAATAACAGATGATTCTGTGAGAAATAACTATTATTACAGATTTATTATACAACATTTAATATTTTTTGGAGCAACAGAACTAACTTTTTTTTTGGTACTTTTTAAGTAGTTTTCTTTTGGAATTTCTTGCTGTACCATATCGATCATACATTGTTAATTTGCGGAGATATATCTCATTACGAACAGAAAGAAGCAATTTTATCAACAGGAAGATGCAAAATTATCGGCCTATGAGGTAAATAGTCACAAGCAACATTTGATAGCCTAAAAATCTTCTGTTGATGATGGACTTAATTTTGGAAGGTATACAGGTTTTACAAAATCGAGTTGATTATAATTATTTAGGCTACAATATATATATATATATATATAATATTGCAGATTTTCACGGATATAAATATAAGTATTCTTAATATTATTATTATTATTATTATTATTATTATTATATGTAAACCTATTTTTGGTTTTTAAAATCTAAAAAAAAAATGTTAATTACAGAGTGACGTATTAGAGGGCTTCAAAACCTGGGATGTGTACACAATAGAGATTAGGTTAATATGTTGAGAGAAAGATAAACGTTAGTATGACGTCAGTAGTAAAGATGATACTTAATAAAGCAAACACTTAACTTTCAGCGTTCAGTTTAATATCGTGTCTAATCTTCCTGCATCCTGTTAAAATCATTCGATAGAAAGTCATTATAACTCGATATCTTTTACAAATACTCATTGTTATCTAAAAGTATTCTACCATATAAAATTATATTTTACTTTCAACTAAATTATATTAACCTTTTCAAGCCCAGTGTCCTTTGTAATGGACATGATTTTTTTTTCAATACCCTGCTTACTGCTATATAATATTATTATATGAATTTTTAAAAAAACATATTTAGTTTTAAAAGTAATCTGAGGCAAGAGTTTCACTTTCATTAAGGAAAAATTACCATTTAAATGTAAAAAAAAAACATAAAAAGTAGGCAAAATATCAAAAATACATCCTGAAGGAATATTTTGACTGGAATGTCGAGATATTCCTCTGTTTCAATTAAGATACTGGGTCTGAAAGACTTAAAAATAATAATTGGGCTTCCAATTCCATTAAACTCATTGATCTATACTTCCAACAAGGACTAATTACTAGTCAAACACATACAAATCAAATTAACAAAGATAAAGTGATCCCACTAAAACCCAAGCTCCTTGGGGTAGTAGGAGTTTGGGCTCCAACCTATCTAGACAACTGCCACAATATATCAGCCAGGTTTTCAGCCTCCTATTAGAGGTTTAGACGACTCCAGGATAATGGATACTGCCATATATTGAAAATCTGGATTGTAGCATATTGCCTTAACCAACTATGCCTCGGCGTGCCCTCTCAAAATCAAATTAGTCTGTAATAAGTAGGGCAAGAAGATTCTTGCATTTACATTTTTTCCATTGATTGTACTTAATTGATGTTTACGAATCGCCAACATTACGAGTGGATTGCGAAACATGATCTCTTACTTTCAGAGAAAGAAAATATTACTAGTATTTGAGAATAAAGTGCTTAGGAAAAGTTCTGGACCAACGAGAGGCGAACAGACAGACAACTGTACAATATGTACAAGCCCATACTCTCGAGCGGGGAGTTTCTTGACCAAGAGCTAATTTAGTTACGCTTATTTCCCTACAGAGGTCAGTGAGTAATATGTGGTCAGCACATCACCCCGATGAGACATCTAGTAGGCAACTTAGGTATTAAATTCTTGGTGGGTAAGGCCGGTTAAATTTTACTCAGAGGCACTAATTTGGATTTGGGGTTCTTTTACGAGCCCGAAAATCTTCTGTCTCGG
The DNA here is from genome assembly GCA_030220185.1 of Diploptera punctata. NCBI lineage: Eukaryota > Metazoa > Arthropoda > Insecta > Blattodea > Blaberidae > Diploptera > Diploptera punctata. Next base: position 278,216 of record JASPKZ010005718.1, read on the forward strand.
GACCCATGGCATGAAAGTCTTTCCCGGATGACTTTGCCCTTGGATTATCGATCCTAAAAATCCATCGATTTCGGCCGGTTTGAACTTGCGACACTCGGACTAGAGACAAGAAACATAACCACTAGACCACCGATACCGTTAGGCAGGCAATTAGAGAAAACTAAATAAGAGTGTGCTACATGATGTTAATGAATAATCACATGCAAAAAGAATAATTGTCAAGTATCATGACTCCTACCTCAGGACATGTGGAGCGAATGAAAAATGAAAGAGAGACATTGGAATTTCTTATAGGAAAACCAAAGGGAAACTGTTGAGAAGGTAGGTAAACACATGGGACAAATGGGAAATTGAAGACAAGAGGGACATGAAAACTTCTTGTAGGAAAACCAGAGGGAACACACTCAATACATAAGTCAAGAATGAGGGGAAGAGTAACGCTATCCATGATTTGAGAGAGGTGAATTATGCATAAATTGATTGGAAAATATTATCTCAGAATAGGCATATACTGAGAGTCTACGTTCCCGCGGCAATGAACCTCCTGGTTCGATTGTGCTAGTGAGTTATATATTTGCAAACAGTATTTTCGCATTTTATAAATCCACAACATCTAATGACAGTTGCTCATTAAATAAATCTTCATGTTACATAAAAAATATAATTTGAATTTATAAATAAAATCATAATTTTATCATCAGAAATCTAACTTATACTTATGGACACAATCGTACTTTAATTTCAACTTCTCAAGAGGAAACGTAAGTTTTTGCGTGATAGTGCGTTTTGCCGTAGTTACCAGCGATGGCGACCATTATTGAAAGTTCAGCTTCCTACATTTCGGGGTTGCCAACCTAAAAAACTCTACTGTAATATTACATTTACACCCACATGCGGGAAGTAAAACCACTGCCCTCTATGTATACCACGTATAATGTATATACAAAAAATATTCAAAAGGTAGTGTTAATATAAATTATACGAAACAAATCACTGCATTTTGAAAGAACTGAACTTTATTTGAAACAGTATACAACAATAAATACGTACTCGCGGCCATCTTATTAATAATAATGGTCTCATGGCCTCCTGTACTTTCAACTAATAAACATTGCCCACACTGTTAACGTTAGTCAATTTTTTATAATGAACGCACATATTTCCAACAAATATGTAATTATTTTACTACTATTTATTATTTTGAAAACACCATCGCGCAAAAAATAATGTACAACGCACGTTTGTGAAGTGTTATACAGAAGCTCGAAAATTAAAAACCTCGCTATCGCTCGGTTTTTAAACATTTTTCCTCGATTCTGTAAAAACCACTTCCCAACCTCGCATCATAATATACTATTAATCTTATCTCATTTGACCTGCAATATTATTACATATATTACTTAGTGGTTATTAAATTTATTACTTACTAGAGAATACCTGGCGTGCGCTGCTACACCTAAATAAATTAAATATATGTTTTTATTTTTAGTTGAATAAGTTAAAAGAAAATTACAGGTTAATTAAATTGTATGGTATACATTGCGACGAATCCAACATGGTAGTTGATAGAAACAATTTTTTATTTCGAATTTGAGGTAAACCCCCACTTCTAATGACTGGATTTCGCTGATTTTATGACAATATCTACCACGGTTCATTTTAATAGCATACACTGAGTTTCGTTTTGAAACACCGAAATTTACGACTGCTAGAGGGATTTTTAAATTTTCCTTTCGGTGAACTCCTACACCTAATGGTTTTAGAGAATAATAGATAGCGACTAAATACTCGCCATACCTAAAAACATGTAAGTACAAATTTTCATGAAGATCTGTTGCGTGGTTCACAGGTCTATAAATCACAAACATACACTAACTAACTCACTGCCACTATCGAACCCGTAAGTTCATGGCCACGCGAACATAAGCTCTCCATACATCCCTATCCTGAGTTAATGTTTTTCAATCATTCCCTGTATAATCTACTTCCCTCAAATCATAGTTAATTTTATTCTCCCACCTCATTCTTGGTCTACCAACTGGGCGTTTTCCCTCTGGTTTTCCTACAAGAATCTTCCATGCAAGTCACTCATTCCCCATTCGTGCCGCATGTCCTGCCCATCGCAATCTATGAGACTTAACTGTTCTTATTATATCTGGCTTCCTATAAAAACCATGTAATTCACTGTTATGCAGTCTTCTTCATTCGCCTGTCTGTTCATCTCTCTTTGGTCCAAAATTTTTTCTAAGAACTTTATTCTCAAATACTCGTAATCTCCTTTCCTCCCTTAAAGTAAGAGTCCATATTTCGCCACAAACATACATTAGCTTTTATATAATAGATTGATTAGTGATATGCCAGTAAATTAGAATTTATTAGTTCACATTTATAGGCATATTTATAAGACTTTTAAAGGCATGCTTGCATGAATATGTAATATATTTAGGTAATGCATTTTCGTCCATAGTAATAAAATATCGCATGGGTTCCTTATACTGTATAAAATAACTCAGTCAACATCGCTGAAAAAATCTCTCAAAGTTTTTCGGTAGAGTTAATTCCAATATAATAACAATTATCCAATCAAACATTAACAGTGTTATTTTACTGGTAATAACCAGTGCACAGATGTCAACTCCTTTATTGAAATCAATGAGGGACACTTTGAACAACGTTAAATGGAATCTGTCAACTAGCTTTTCTTGGAAATTGTGCCTAATAACTCAAAATAGATAACTGATGGATCCACTCTAGTACGACAGTGGCGGATTCACAATCACAACACTTAAAAATTAACTTAGGTGTGCAATTCACTCTAACGGGACAACGGCGGGCTGGCAATTACTTACGCCACTTAAAAAATAACATTTGTACCATCTCCTCCAACAGAAAAGTGGCGGATTCACAATTATTTTTGTTTGCCTAACAATTCACAATTCTTTTTATATTTAAAAATTAACCAAAGTACAATTTAGTCTATCAGGAAAATGGCAGGTTCACGATATTTTCATCATTTAAAACTTAAGTTCTGTACAGGATAGTGCCAGATATACGATCAATTATAGAGGCATGCCGTAGCGTAGTTGGTTAAGGCAATATGTACAAGCCGGAAGTCGAGGGTTCGAGTACCGGTGGGTTCAGGATTTTTAAACCGATCCAAATCTTCTGGCGGCACAATGGCTCTTGGGTGACTCAGCCTCTAACGGAAATAAGTAACAGACGTTTCTTCTAGGGTTAAAAGCGGCCGTCACGGTGGGCTGACAACTCGGTTGGCATCAAGTACCGACTGTCTAGAAAAGTGGGAGCCTTAACCTCCTGCTTCCTTAAAGGACTCCTAAGATCTGTAGTGGGATCGATTTACTTTTCATCTTTGCAATCCATTATAAGAAGAAACTGGTGGAATCACAATATTATTATTGCCACTTAAAATTAACATCTGTTAGATAATTTTTGGTAGGAATGTTACAGACTTACAATTATTTATACCACTTAAAAATTAACCTATATCGGATATACTCTACCAGGATAATGGTGGAATCACAATACCTTAAGTCACTTAAATATCACCTTCTGTAGAATCTGTTCCAACAGGATTAACAATATTATTTATACCATTTGAAAAACTACTCTCTGTACGATCCAATATAACAGAAAGTGGTGGATTAACTACTACTTTTGTCATTTAATATTAACCTTTTCTTCTGACACACTAAAAGGGCCTTTTGAAATATTTTCAGATTTGGGTGATATTGTGTTCACATTTTCTTATATCTTATGTAGTTGAACAGATTAATAAAATTACTTTATTCTTAATAATAAGCAAAATTGGCACCACGTATTTATTTATCCATATATAGTAAGGATTGTTGCAGTTTTAGGTTGAACGTAGGTAACTGTTAATAGAGAATGAAGCAATCATTTTCCAGCCTACAGTTGATGACATAATGCTTGTACATGTCAGGATCATTGGCAACTATTTTGCTTTGAATTGTTGCCAAATCACTTGCCTCCACATGTTGACTCATGCAATTTACATTATTATTTGAATGCGTTATAACTTGCAAAATTCAATAGTACATAAATCTGCTGATATGCTGGATATAAAAATTGTTTACCAAAACTCAGCAACTACTTTCCTCTTATAATAAAATTATGCCATAATTAGCCGGAAATACGTTATAATAACTAAACTGCGATTTAATAAAATGTGTAATTAAATAAAAAAAATATATCTTCAATCTAGTATCAGGGGAAAAAAAATCATTCTAACGTATGAATTAACATTTTAAACTAAATCAATTTCAAGGGTTATAGTTTGTTCATTATGATTATATATTATACTCTGACTTTCCATTGTTGCTCGGGTATTTATTTATCCAAAATTTCTTGTAATCAAAGGATTGGCGTTCCGGGGAAAAAAAATATATTGATTCGACACCAATCTCGGTTAATTTGGATATTAAGACTCACTGTTGGGCTTTTGAATTTCGCGGGAATCTCAAATCGCCTATATGGTGTAAGGGATTAATGAATAGTAACTCATGAATCGGAAATGTCCGCCGGGAGATTTCCAGATTGGCCTGGCCATTGTTTCTCGATGGTTCTATTTTCTAGAAGGATATATTCGCGACGAATTGCATGCGCCGGTCTTTATCGAACATACGATACCGGTTATATAAATTCAGCAGATTATTTGGTAGTGAGGAATCCTCCTTTCGAGGACTTCCTCGAAGAATCGTTATAGTCCAGAATGCTATCTACAATGGTTTAACAATCCAATATTGGGTCATAGCCTCTCCTTTGTTAGGAGTTACTAGACCAAGTTAATTTAGTTACACATATTTCCCTAAATATGTCATGAATGGTATGCGGTCAATAGACCGACCCAATGAGACATCTAGTAAGCAACTAAGCTTTTATTAGATGAAGATGATATTTGCTTAGGTGCCTCTTTATTCAGGCATAATGTTCTTTAAAGAGCCTGAAAATCTTCAGACTCGGGACTCACGGTTTAAAGTCGCTCCCGGAGGACGTGCTTCTAGAATTTTTCCATAATAGCGAACAGCCTTCTGCTGAATATGGGACCGCTCCCGAAAGACCTATAATGCTTTAACCATGTAACAGTTGAGGAGACTGCACACAAAGTACATAATATTATAATTTATATACACACTGACTAATACCTTAATGGAATCTTACCATGAATTGTATTAGTAACAATAGTAAAGAAAACCGAAAAAGAAATGTCAAAAACCTGTGTGAAGTTATTTAAAAAATATAGCCTACGTGTTCCAACGTCACCGCTGGAATACCTCTTCTGAGCCAAGTTCAAGATATAATGTAAACAAACCAAATGCATGACTGCATTTTCATTTGTCAAATAATAGTTTTACCTTTAAGCGTGTAAGGAAATGTATCTCAAAATAAAGGAAATAAAAATAATAAAAAATATATTATCTAGCACATGTCTATATAAGTTATATGGGAGATACTTAAAGTATATAATTACAATTTTGAATAGATTAAATAAGCATTGTTTTATTCTTACGCACGCGCAATGCAGAATACGTTGGGATTTCAGCTGTTTCAAAATGACAGATTTTTGTAGAATTTCTTAAAACATTGAAAAGGAAACCATTTGAAAAGAGGAGAGAAACAAATTATATTTAATATTTTCAAACATTTTAGCGAAAATTATCCTTCATTAGCCATTGAGAATGTGGTGAAAATAACAGCAGAATTTACAGGTGAATCAGCATGGAGCATATATTTAGCTCGTAATGAAATTGCAAATAAAGGATATATATCGGTATCGTGGAAAAAAGCTTAAACGTCTGATTAGGTAGGCCCATATAGGCCTATAATTCTTTGTCATGAATAAATAAGAAATGGAGAAAGTTGCTAATTATCAGTACCATCTTCTATTCAGTCTTCCTTCCCGTAAAATACGATGTAATCTAAGAACAATGTTTCTATCGATGACAGTACAACATAATTCAATCATATGGCGGGTAAAGTAGCAGCACGGTTCCTCCAATAGACGGAGATGGCAAGTTTGTTTACAGTACAACTGGAACTTACGTCGGAATTTGTATAGTGACATTATTTTATTTTCTATCCCTTCTTACCCCTCGTGCCGATGGATGCTGAACTTGGACTTAATGACATCGGGAGAGTCACTATTCATCTCAGCGACCATAAAATATATTCCTTTGTTATTTAGAGAAATAGTACATCAGTCAGGTGACACATACTTTAAATATAATAGAGCTTACTTCCTTAAAGATAACATTCAAAGAGACATTGACACACATATACTTGTTTTATCTTCGGATAAGTATTTAAAAAGTTCCTTCAACTCGAATAATTCGATACCCACTTGAGTTAATAATGACAAGGCGGCTTCGTGGATAGATATTCGTCACCGCCTCTGAGTCCCAAGTTCGCAATTCGGTCTATATATCGGTGGCGAGGGAAGTTTTTCTCTGGGTTTCTCCCATTTCCCCTGCCAAAAACTTCATTCGAACACTTATCCATACTTATTCCATCCATCTCCATTTCAATTCATCTGGCCCTATGATAGTGTGCTAGGGTGGTCAGCTGCATCCTAAATATATCACAAATCTTTAATAACAGTGGCTTCATCTCATGTCATCCCCTCGACCTTCCTCGAATTACGTCGATTGCAAGTAGAATGTTTAATTTTATGAAGAAAAATCTCCTGGCGCGACAGGCCTAGAAGGCCCTTAGCCAACCAGCCGGCTGCTGGCCTCACATCCACATGCGTCAATCACAGATGTAGATGATCATCCAGTCAGTGTACGGGTGACATGTGGTCAGCATGTCGAGTCCCCCAGCCGTTATAGCTGATTTTCTCAACCTGGAGCTGCTACTTATTGTAGTTACCCAAATTCCTCACGATGCTGCGTGGGCACCGGTCCCATACTGGCCGAAATACCACGAGAAAATTTCTTTCCCCATGGAGACTCGAACCAGCGCAAGTCCCGTAGCTCTGCGCCAAAGCTTCCTGCCTTAACCACTCGGCTACGGCGCAGGACTTACTTTTATTAAATACAGTTAATTTCGGTTCATATGGTGTGATGTTAGTAGGATCAACTACTTAATAAAACCAAACTTACGATCAAATGTATCCTGGTATAAGCCGCCAGTCTGACAATCAAAGATGTGCATTACAAAGAAGATAATTTGAAATGAATAAGGGTGATCTAAATCCATTGATTAAAATTTTCAGAATATTGAATTCAAGTTTCGGAAACTACCAATTCAAAATAACACTTTTTTTTTTAGGAAAAGGGGTTTAACACTTTTAGGAAAGGGGGTTTAACATGTGCAACTTTATGTGTGAAACTGATGCAGAAGAAGAATTAGAACATCAATGATAAACAAAATTGAGTGGAGTCAACAATAACCTAGTTCTAAGCAGCCGTTATAAAATGTATGGTGCAATGATCAACAGATGAGACACCACAGTCATATGTACTGTAGAAATACTTTATTAAATGGGAATGGACACATAACATATGAAGGGCATTTTTAAGGATTGACAGGGGTTAAATATCCAGGACAATAATTATAAAAACAATTGTGCAGAAAGAAAGGAAACATGGCTCAAGTCTAAAAACGCCTGATGTTATGCATTACAGTGTGTCATCCCAATTCCTCTATAAAAATGTTAAACTAAAATATATTAAAATATACAGTCAATATGCCCAATTCACCAATTAATGTTTTAAAATGGTCAACACGTTTCCACAGCCAAGCTGTCATTCTCAAGACCAGATATTGACTGTTATTCTTCTAGTTATATTATGGATACGAAACAAGGTATCTAACTTAAAGGATGAGAAATATTACGAGTATTTGAGAATAAAGTGCTTAGTAAAGAAATGTTAATATAAGTATAAGAATGGATTGTTTTAAAATATTAAACGTTTTAATGTATGCTGATGATGTGGTTGTTATTCAAGAAAATGAAAATAATTTGCAGTACATCAATTAAATCAGTTATGCGAAGAATATAATTTTAAAATATCAAAAGAAAAAAACAAAAATAATGGCATTTTGGGGAAACGAACATATAAGATCAAAAATCGTAATAGACAACAAACCTCTGGAACAAGTAACAAATTTTAATTATTTGGGTTATGATTTTACTGTTAACACAAAAACTGAAAGAGACATAAATATGAAACTGTCGAAATTTCAAATGATATGCGGAACTATACATAAAACATTAAAGAATAAAACAAGAAGAGATACTAGACTGAAGTTTTATAAAACATTGGCAGTTCCTGCATTACTTTATGGGAACAAAACTTGGGTAATGACCAAAACATTACAAAGTAGAATACAAAGCGCAGAAATGAACTTCCTTAGAAGAACAAAAGGCTGCACAAGATTGGATCGGATAAATAATGAATATATAGGAACAGAGTTAAATATGAGAAAATCAAAGAATATAGAGAGAAATGGTTTACATATGTAGAAAGAATGAATGTAACAAGATTACCAAGAGCAGCATTCAACTACTAGCCAAGAGGTTCAAGGAATATATGAAAGTCAGTGAAAATATGGACAGAACAACTGTGAGGCGGAACAGGCAATTTTGCCTAGCCCGTGAAGTGGTAAAGAAGAAGAAGTGCTTAGAAAAGTTCGGACCCAAGAGAGATGAACAGATGGGCGAATGGAGAAAATTGATTAACAGCGAGGTACATGATCTATATAGGAAAACGGATGTAATAAAAACAGTTAAATCTCCTAGACTGGGATAGGAAGGACATGTGGCATAAATGGTGAGTAAAAGAGAGTCATGAAAACTAATTGTAGGAAAGCCAGAGATAAAGTGCCCAGTAGATAGGCCAAGAATGAGGTGGGAGAATAATATTAACGATTATTTGAGAGATGAATTATACAGAGAATGACTATAAAACATTAGCTCAGGGTAAAGATGTATGGAAAGCCTATGTCCGGGTTCGTTAGTGCCAGCGAATTAATAGTTATGAGTATTATGTTACAACCCTAATCTTGTTTTTTTTAGTAACTAGCTGACAAATAAAGAAACAGTTGTCGATACGCTCAACTCGATGAAAACTATCGTGTATGATCTCATAATGAATGTTGAAATTATTAAGCCTATAACAAGATTAATTCATAGTGTTCTGCCCAAGAGCAGGCTTTTCACTGCAAACTCAACATTCTTCACTCTTTCCTTAACTCAGCTTTCCTTTTTGTATCTGCATACAAACCATTTATTTTAATATTGTCTATCATCAGATGTTTTTTTCTACCTCTAACTTTCTTTCCATTGACCATTCCTTCTAGGGCATCCGTCAGCAGACAGTTTCTTCGTAGCTAGTGGTCAATCCAATTTCTATTTCTCTTCTTTATGAGTTCCAGCATTGTTCTTCCATTACCCACCCTGTCTAGCACATCTTAATTTTTAATTTTGTCTGTCCATTTTATATGTTCCATCCTTCTCCATATCCACATCTCAAAAGCTTCCAGTCGCTTTTCCTCATTCCGTCGTAATGTCCAAGTCTCTGCACCATACAATGCTACACTCCACACAAAGCACTTCACTAGCCTCATCCGTAATTATTTTTCCAAAGGTCCGCAGAAAATGCTTTTCTTCTTGTTAAAAGCTTCTTTTGCTATTGCTATCCTCTGCTTTACTTTTTGGCCGCAGTTCATGTTACTACTAATAGTACAACCCAAGTATCTGAAGCTCTCCACTTGCTCAATGGCATCATCTTTAATCCTCATGTTTATCTTCCTTGGTTTCCTTCCTATAATCATGGTATTCGTCCTATTTATATTCATCTTCATTCCATAATCCTCGCACTTGTCATTTAGCTCCATCAGCATGTTCCTTAATAGTATCACTGCATCTTCTGCTAACAAAGCCATATCATCAGCAAATCTTATGCACTTAATTCTTCTTCCTCCCATGTTTATGCCTCCCAAATTCCTGAAGCAGTTCTTCATTAGGTCTTCCAGGTAGATAACAATATATATGATTTAAAATCAATATACAAAAAAGTGTGTGTTAGCTAAAAAATTAATCATTGCACAAACTTGCAGTATGTAGCCAGCTATTTGGATTATTACTTGTAACAATGGAACAAATAAAAGTCACTTCTGCCAATTCATAAAACGAAATAGAAATTGTATCATAATTATTAAAATATATATTTTTTGAAATCATTAATGTTTATTCAATCTTATAATTAAGTAAGTATTGATGCAAGGCCATGATCTAATTATGCCCATACACTTTCCATTGAATACCCTTGTTTGTTTACTTGTAGAATTATTAATTACGTGTACTATGGTTTATTCATATGTTAGTAAAAATTGAGTCAGTTTTTGTGAATATTACAATACAATACATGGCAACCCTCAGGGGTCCTCATCTAGAGGATATGTGGATGGCGACCACAAGGTGCCCAAGCTGAGCAAAACATTTCTTCCACTTACTTGTGTTTTGCACTCTTTTAACTTTACTATCTAACCTCCCTTGGTTAACTCTTGTTTTTTCGACCCCGACGCTATTAGGGCATCCGAGGGCTAGGGAGTCTTTCCTTTCTTCCATTTCTTCTTTCCTTTATTTTCTTTTCTTCTCCAGAAAAGCCTGACCAGAGGCTATAAGATGGCAGCCCCATCACTGGTCTTGCCTTCTTTTGGCCAGCAACCAATCGAAGGGACTATTATTATGCTTTCAAATCTTATATGAGAATTTTCCGGAAGGATCAAACTATTTACGCTGGAGGGAAAATTTAACTATAGGATCGTAACAGGCCTTGGCCTAATACTTGGAAGGAAGAAGAAGAAGAAGACAATACATGGCAATGTAATATTCCATGTTAGGCCTTTACTATGGTTTATTCATATGTTAGTAAACATTGAGTCAGTTTTTGTGAATATTACAATACATGGCAATGTAATATTCCATGTTAGGCCTTTTTTTTTAGGTAAAGTCATGAAATGCTGAAATGAGACATCTGTCTACATCCGTGCATCTCCATGTGGCGCAAATGCTGTCTTGCGGAACAGGCTTATTTCACTTCACATTTCAGCTAGTAACAAGTGATTTAGCTCATCGCCTAAAAGATACACTCAGTAGGCAACTAAAGTATTTCTTGGATGGGAAAGGCTAGTTAATTTTTTCTCAGAGGATTTAATTTAGCTTTCAGAAGCCCGAAAATCTTCAGACTCATTACTCACAATTACTTAGACTATTTAACTCATGGACCAAATGGGAGTCAATGACCAATCACGTTTCAATGATTTTTTATTTACAACCAATCACAGTCGTGTTTCGCCTAGAATTTACCAACTAAAGTTTATCATAAGTAATGCCACGAGTGATTTCCAAATTATCGATAAATTCACGACTCACGAAGTGAGGAGTGAATTTATCTAGAGAATCTGGAAATCAAGAGTGGCATTTGTTAGGACTATTTAACGAATAAAATTAAGCTGTTTACTCACAAATCATTATTTAACTATAGTTATTTTAAAATATTTATATATTTAATGTAAACGGCGATGTTTGAAAACAAATGAGAAACAATAGGTACGCTTCTACTGCTTCTTTTGTTTATCACTGCAACCAGATCATACTATTTATTGCCAAAGAAACGCAATATTGTAAGAAGGAGCTTTCTTTAATATGGTAATTATAACACTGATAAATATTTGGTGAAACACGACTCTGATTGGTTGTAAAACAGAAATAATTGAAACGTGATTGGTCATTGACTCCCATTTGGGGCATGAGTTAAATAGTCATAATAAAGGAATAGGTCATAGCATTATTTTGCAGTGACTGACTCCCTAAGAAGCACTTGCAAATAATTTATGTGTTAAATGTATGGTACCGACCTATTTTTAAAGGTCTTGACCCAATATTTATAGTGCTTGTAATTAAGTGTTTTGTAATTGATATTTTTTAGCAAAAGAGAGTGATCCTCTCTCTGCATTTTTTCTTGTACATGTATATAAATTATTTTCTTGTTTATGTGTTAATTTGTTTACGACGAGAAATTTTAAATCACGAGTAAGAAGCTTATGTATCCCGGTCTTAAAATCTTAAAGTATGCTTTAGTGGATTGTAATATTAAAGTGTAATGTGCATAGTGTAGTGTAGTGTCAACATGTGTATTTCCTATGGCTTGTATTAGTCTGTTGTTATGTGTTTCAAATGTGTCTTTCTGTTTGCATGCTAGGTGTTTAATGTGGTCTATTATGTAAGATAATTCTGTAATGTCATGTAGTAGAGATAGAGATATCTGGGTTCGACGATCTGCGTGTAATATAATTCTTAAATCTTTATTCTGAACAATTTGAAGATTTTTTATGTGTGTACCAGCTGCGTGTCCCCAGGCTGGACTGGCGTATGTCATGAGTGGTCTGATGAGTGCTTTGTATAGGTTTGTTTTATGTTTAATTGTGATGTAAAATACGGCTACAAGATTGTATATATAGTGCATAAATGTCAACATATAACGCATGCGGGAGTTAATATAAAAACATTTGTAGCAATTGATTATACCACCAAAAAAAGAAACCACTGTTTGCATTTTTTCCCAGGTAATAACATTCCAGAAATATATAATTGTCATAGGACATCAGAAATGAATTAATATACAGTTTGATGTGTTTCATTTTTTCTCCACTAGAGTGTATTCCTACAATATTGCGATCATTTGGCAATAAATAATATGATCTGGTTGCAGTGATGAACAAAAGAAGCAGATGAAGCGTACCAATCGTTTCTCATTTGTTTTCAAATATCGCCGTTTACATTAAATATATAAATATTTTAAAATAACTATATTTAAATAATGATTTGCGAGTAGGGCCTAAATAGCTTAATTTTATTCGTTAAATAGTCCTAACAAATGCCACTCTTGATTTCCAAATTCTCTAGATAAATTCACTACTCACTTCGTGAGTCGTGAATTTATCGATAATTTAGAAATCACTTGTGGCATTACTTAAATTTTTTTGTCCCTTGGATTTTTCCATCTTAAAATATTCATCAATTCCGGCCAGGTTTGAACTCGTGATCCTCGGGACCAGAGGAAATCAACTTAGCTCCAAGACCACCGACGACGATGTAATGAGACGTAGTATGAAATAAAAATAATAATAAAAAACTTTACTATCGCGCTATTTATATGGAGTGGTGTGAACCACGTTTCAATGTTTACGTCTTTTTATGAGCACAAGGCAACTCCACGGGATAACACTAGTCCATTCTCTCATCAGTTAATGATTATGGTAGATGGTCTACATGACCTTGACCTTCTAATAATATTAACAATGATAAAAAAATATTATAGCTGGCAATAGTTAACTTAGGAGCCTGTGTCCTTGCTTCTACGCAACACTATACAGCTGACGCACGCCTGTCAAACGCACCTGACGCAACAACGCACGAGCATATAAAACACCTTTCATCTTCTAATATTGCGTATAGCGTAGTGTTGTGGATCGCAGACAGCTGGCCGATAGAGAAAACTTCTCAATGAGTTTAACCGAAGCCAACATTTTCTGCTGACAGTATCATTTGTTAGATTCGCAATTTTCAGAAATCAACTCATTTATGACGACAGCTGTCTTCTACACTGATTTATTTTCTTTCTTTTCAAGACGAAAGCCAGATGTCTCTCAAACATAAAAACTCATGTTCAACTAAAGACCATTTTTTTAAATTGTCTATAGTGGATTCACTTTAAGTTGCAATAAAGTATTATTCCGCTACTAACAAATGAAACCAAGGACACCTAATGAAAATGAAAATTCCATAGTAATTCTGCCCGAGGCAGGTCTTTCAGTGCAATCATAGCATTTTCATGCTATGCTTTGCAGCTTTACTAGGGAATTATAGATGCGATAGCTTCCCGTTTCTTTCCACACCGGTGAAGGGTGATGATGATGGCCGGATGATTTTCGGGACCGTTGGGCCCTAAGTTTCCTGACGTTTGTCTTACAGGTGAGGAAAAATCCCGAAAAAAACTTCACCCAGAAGCCTGTCCCTACCGGGAACCGAACCCGGGCCCGTTACGTGACAAGGCAGCAGCTACCTCGAGACCTCAGCGATGAACGAAAATGAATATAAAAATCATTATTGCCTTCTTCAGAAATATGATTGATTCAGGATAATATGGTAATAAAATGTTAAATTTTCCAAAGAAGGTAACGACATGCTACATGGGTAACATCATTCTATCTACAATGGCGTAGCAACACCATGTTGGGCCTTAGTCTCTCCTTTATTACGAGTTACTAGACCAAGTTAATTTAATTACGTTTATTTCCCTAAAGATGTCATGAATGTTATGCGGTCAACATACCGACACAATGAGATATCTAGTAGGCAACTAAGGTACTACTAGGATGAAGAAGTTTGGTAAAACTTACTTAGAGTCCTCTTTATTCAGGCTTAAGGATATTTTGTACACCGCTGTGGTCTCGAGGTAGCGTGCTGCCTTGTCACGCAGCGGGCCCGGGTTCGATCCCCGGACGGGTCAGGCTCCTGGGTGAGGTTTTTTTTCGGGGTTTTTCCTCACCTGTAAGACAAATTTCAGGAAGCTTAGGGCCCAACGGTCCCCGAAAATCATCCGGCCATCATCATCATCCTTAGGATTATCATCACCATCCTTCATCGCTGTGGAAAGTAACAGGAAGCTACCACACCTATAATTCCCTAGTAAAGCTGCAAAACATAGCATGAAAATGCTATGATTGCAGTGAAAGTCCTGCCCTCGGGCAGAATTACTATGGATGGATGGAAGGCCTGAAAATATTCAGACCCACGGCATAAGTTTCTCAAGGGGAGGATTTTCTTCTTGGATTTTCCAATCCTAAAAGAATACATCGACCGTGGCCGGGTTTAAACCCGTGATCCTCGGAACCAGGGGCAAGGAACATAACCACTATCCACCGCGACCGATACATGGAGAACATATTTGTCTTTATTTTAATCAGCTGAAAAACATACCCAGAGGTATGTAATCAGTGCACTTACCATTTAATCGCTATCTGGCAACGTCGTCATACATTTTATTTTTTTCTCTTTCTGGGGGAATAAAGTAAAGTAATACCACTACAGGCCTCACGAGGCCCTTGGGGTAGTAGGAAGTTAAGACTTCATCTTTTTCTGGACAATCGGCACTTGATGTCAGCCGGGTTGTCAGCCCTGCGTGACGGCCGCCTTTACCCCCAGAACAAGCGTCTGGCACTCATTTCCGTTAGAGGCTGAGTCGACCCCAGGATCATAGTGCCGCCAGAGGTTTCCTTTCTGGGAGGGGGATACTCGTGTTATTTATTTATGTGACAAGATTAGCCTCAGTTAACTCCTTTCGACAAACGGACATAGCCTATTCTTATATCAAAGAGAACGAGGCATTCAGAAATCACAATGATTAACTCCTTTTCCAAAGTTTTTGAGATATTCAAGGTTAAAGTTGAACACATACTTTTGATCCTGTGTTGTTTTAAGGAGAATATGCAGTCAATGGAGACGTTTTACTGAATATGGATTAAATCACGTTGATGACTGAAAATATGGTACATTTAATAAATTTCCTATATTCATGACAAAAAGTGGAGTTAAACATGTTGACTTCTGAATGTCTCAAATGTATGTCTTTCCTTTTAGTCTGCTTATAACAGTTTACCGCGCTTGTGTTTTTTGAACTAGTGTCACCAATTCAGTCATCTTGAAAACAACTGAGTCATAACCATCTGAAAGATGTGTAAAAGCTCCTTATTCGCGGGTTAAAAAATTGCGACAGAGATCCTGCATTCGCTGCTAAAAATATCTTTATTCGCGGATATATTTTCTCGTTGGTTTCAATACATTGTCATTAAATTGCTTCCATTCACTCTTACGTATTTCTGTTGTGAGTTATTTAATTTCAAAGCGATTTCTTCGATGTCAGTGTATTGACCACTTGTCGAATGTGTTAATGGTTAACTCATACTAATAACTAGGGAGCGGATTTTTAGGTTGTAAAAGTTAAGATTACAACATAGTATAGTAATAAAATTAATGTAATAAGTCTTTACATTCAATCAACTGATTTTTAATAATATACCTTCTTGTAAGCCCTTGTTTCCCTCAACGGGATTTAGGCGCTCTATATAACTTACAAAAAAATCTCAATACTTTGCGTGGGATCTAACAATATTATATTTATATTACACATCTTACTTTTAAGTCAAAAATAAATAATTAAAATAATACATTATTTCTTTTAAATTTAAAAGCAAGGTATGTATTATAGATACAATATTGCTAGATCACAAAAATTATCGAGAAACGTTTTTATAAGTTGATATTATAAAAAATCAGTTGATTGAATATAAAGACTTATTACATTAATTTTATCACTATACTATGTTGCATTCTTAATTTTTATGTACTATAAGTTAAGATTTCAACATAGTATAGGCCTAATGTGCAATAATATATTTTTAATGATTGATAATAGCTTGTTTACAGATTTAAAAATGTAAGTTAAGAAAGTTCTTCGATGATTTTCATTGGAATCTAGCAATATTATTTTGATATTATACAAGTTTCCTTTTACATTATGAAATAAATACATCCTATTTATTTAAATTTGTTATCTGTAACTTGCAATCTTAACTTTAAGCACAAAAAAATCTGCTCCCTAAGTTTAATAACCAATAAGATCGTAAAGATCTGTTAATAGCTGCAACCTAAAAGCGAATAGTGTTGTTACGTAAATACTCAATATGGGGCCACTGATAAATGTGTGATTTTTTTTTGTGAATTAGGATTATGGCTGATAATCGTGTTAGACGAAATTTAAATAGATGATTATAATATGTTTAAATGAATCTATGAGATATAAAGAATAGACTAGGATTGGATACCTAATGATTTCTCAATTTCTATATAAAATATTCTACGGCTATTGGTGTCTTCTAGGTCAATCCTCTGCAGCCTTTTGTCTTGTACATTCTTGCTCAATGCTTTACGTTATCGCATTTTTCCTAGTTATTTTTAGTCATTCTTTTCCTCCCCTTTCCCTGGTTACCTCTGTGAATTAAATCAAGCCAATATGTAATTTCCCATTCTCATCAGAAGTCCAAACCATCTGATATACCTAATCAACAATTTAGGAATTAATATTTATACTATTTCACTCTTGAACCCGGAACTTCATGACCGCAGGAACATAAGCTCTCCACGCATCCCTATCTTGAGCTAATATTTTCAAATAATTCCAGCTGTATAATTCACTTCCCTCAACTCATAGTTAATGTTATTTTCTCACAACATTCTTGGCGCACTACCTCATCTGCTTCAGTTTTATATTAGTGGATCCAATAAAAACTTTAGAAGATAAAGAGGACATAGGCCTTCAACTAAATGGCATGGCTCAGATGTTGTTACATGCTGATGATTAGGCTTAGGATATTTAGGAGCGCATCTTTTCTCTGTAAGTCAAATTAGAGCTCTCTGAAAGATACCAATGAGTGAGATGTCTGAAATTGAGAATGGAATCAATTTTCTATCACATTTTCCCACCATTTCCCCCCTTCCTATCCATAATCTCCAACAAGCTTTCCTGAAATGTTTGTATTATTTTTTAAATATGTTTATATAACGAATTCTGTCATTTAATTTACTTTACAATGTACAATATAATTATTTATCTATATTAAATTAACTTCTTGTAAGTTTGCCATAAACATGGGAGTAGTGAACTTGTCTGCTTTCATGAGCAGGACTTAATAACATTTAAATACAGGACAACAGCTCATTGATGCCAAGAAAATCGGGATAAGTAGATTCCCGAGCAACACCGATTATCAGTACGGGATATCTAAAAATATTTACGATATAAATTTTATAATTATTTCTCCATTTCTTATTCAACTAAACATAAAACATAACTAGAGGTCCACGGTTCGATACCTGGTTCAGACATTAATTTTTCTTTTCACAGTATGATAATAATATTATAATATGATCCATTATTGGAACTTTGTTAAAATAACAGTATTGGAAAATGTTAAATAACATTGTTTACTGCTTATAAAAGTGGTGGTGTAAAATTCTCAAATATAGATACTTCTAAACGAAGCCGGCCATTGGCGATGGTAGTGGCACCTATCTGGCAACGGACGAAATGAGAATTATAGATTTGTATATGTGGAAAGAATTGTTAATGTTTGTGTCAAGTCTAGAATGGAGTAGTGGGCTGCACACTACTACGTAGAACTAGATGTCCACGGTTCGATTCCTGGTTCAGGCATTAATTTTTTCTTTTCACAATATCATTATAATAATATAATATGATCCATTATTGGAACTGTGTTAAAATAACAGTATTGGAAAATGTTAAATAACATTGTTTACTGCTTATAAAAGTGGTGGTGTAAAATTCTCAAATATAGATACTTCTAAACGAAGCCGGCCATTGGCGATGGTAGTGGCACCTATCTGGCAACGGACGAAATGAGAATTATAGATTTGTATATGTGGAAAGAATTGTTAATGTTTGTGTCAAGTCTAGAATGGAGTAGTGGGCTGCACACTACTACGTAGAACTAGATGTCCACGGTTCGATTCCTGGTTCAGGCATTAATTTTTTCTTTTCACAATATCATTATAATAATATAATATGATCCATTATTGGAACTGTGTTAAAATAACAGTATTGGAAAATGTTAAATAACATTGTTTACTGCTTATAAAAGTGGTGGTGTAAAATTCTCAAATATAGATACTTCTAAACGAAGCCGGCCATTGGCGATGGTAGTGGCACCTACCTGACAGCGGACGAAACGAGAATTGTAGATTTGTATATGTGGAAAGAATTGTTAATTTTTGTACCAACTCTAGAATGGAGTAGTGGGCTGCGCACTACTACGTAGAACTAGAGATCCACGGTTCGATTCCTGGTTCAGACATTAATGTCGTTAGATGACAGCATATTATATTTGAAACATATTCTAGGATATATTTGACAAGCCTAAAGAAAAATGTAATAAATTAAAACACACTTATATTTTCCGTACCTCCCCAATTAGGGAATCTGTATTAATTCTTATCCATACTCATTTCTTACACAATTAATCACTAGTTGATGTTGTTTTCTTTCCATTACAAACTGCGCGTAATATGTTCTGATGTCATAATGATGACGAATAGGTGACATATTGTGTATAAGGATTGTATTGCTATATAGCTCCAATACAACGTTTATTAGTAAGGAAATTATACATGATCTATATAAGGCTTATACATTGTATAACTAAAAAACTAATGAAAGCCCGATTAACAGATTTTTACTAGGAAGACTGTAATTCTATAAAATTGTATATTACGGTTATATTTGTTATGGAATTGAAATTTAAAATAACACGAAGCGATTACCAAGTGTAAATGAGTTAAAGAGAAGATATGTTTATAGAGGGTTGAAGACAAAAAGTTTGAGATACATAAAACGGAGTCTCAGAAAAAAAAAACTGAGATACCGGTTGTTAATAATGTAGTTTATAACTAATGCTCATAATAATATTATTATTATTATTATTATTATTATTATTATTATTATTATTATTATTATTATATGTTCACCGCTGTGGTCTTGGAGTAGTATCGCTGCCTCTTACGCAGAAGCCCCGGGTTCAATATCCGATAGGGACAAATTTTCATGGCGATTTTTGTTGTGGTTTTTCCTCACCTGTAAGACATAATATGTCAGTAAACATTAAGCCCAAACGATACCCTGGTCATCATAATCACCATTATCACATTCGCTATGTTATTTCTTTTATTAACCAAACCTTTTTAATTAATGATGAAAAACAAATGATAAAAATCTTACTATTTCTATCCCTTCTCTCTTTAGAAGTACGAACGTGCGTGTGAATGGTGTGTTTCATCTTCATGTTGTGTTGTCTCGAAGGAGGCCCTGACATTGACCTGATCACTAATTCGGAATAGTCCTCCATGCCCTTGTGTGGTCAAAAAAGTATGTCTGTGATCCATAGTTTAAAATTCTTCTCCCGAAAGGTCGTGCCAATGTAATGTCCGGATGGTGTCGTGTAAAAAAGTATATATAAGGTAAGAGGTTAAACCAAGTTAATGGAGTGGAAAAACTGTATTATTATTGTTGTTATTGTTATAATTATTATGACTTATGAATACAAGCGAATGGAATGTGGCCTTGACAGTATCGTCCCTGGCCCATGACAATACAATCACAATAGCGTGAGTAATAGACACATGGAAATACATTAATTATAAAACGATAAAAACCTATTTCAAATAAAAATATGATAATTGTAATACGTTCATTAACGTACTACAAAGAATATTGTCGTAGAAATAGCCGTAGCCTTCACTGCATTCACACGAAAAAACAGAGTGATTCAGATTTTTTATAAATGCTAGATGGTGAAATATTACAATTTGAAACAAAATCAGCAAGTACACAATTTGACATTTGAAACAATTATCATTCCATAGGACATTATCTAGGAGGGGGGTTATAGTTATAAACAAAATTTATTTTAGATTTCATTATTTTTCGTCCCCTGGAGGAGTAGAAACTAGAGTTCGAGGGGTATTAAACAATACAATAAAAATGCATCTATACAATAATAATTACAAACATTGGACCAGAACACTGGTACACAATAATAGTAATAAGAAATAACCTAACGTAATATTTGAGGCTATGTGCTAGCCATATGTCACTCGTTGGCATCTGTAGGTAAATAAGCGTAACTAAATTAGCTTGGTTAAGAAACTCCCTCAATATGTGTGTATATAAATAATGGAATGCATGATGCAAAACTAATGGACATGGCAAATAAAAACATCTTTAACAACTTCATGACCCACTGGACAAATCTCTCAAAAGGACTCGTCTCTTGGATTTTTCCATTATAAAAAATCCATCGACTTGAAACCTACCACCAGTGGCAAGGAACTCGAGCTCTAGATCACTGACCTCAAGTAATATAATATATGCCCCATACGTCCCTCATAGAGAAATGTGTGCTCCCTATCGGGAGTTTCTTGACCAAGATAACTTAGTTACGTTTATTTCTCTACAAAAGTCAGCTAGTGACACGTGGCCAGCACACAGCCTCGACGAGATATCTAGTAGGTAACCAAGGTATTACTTGGATGTGGTAGGTCGATTAAATTTTGCTCAGAGGCACTAATTTAGACTTGAAGTTATTTTATGAGCCCGAAAATCTTCAGACTCTAGACCCATGATTTAAAGTCTTTCCCGGATGACTTGTTCCATGTGTATTTCCATCCTAAAAATCCATCGACCCCGGCAGAGGTTGAACCTGCGACCTTCGAATTAGAGACAAAGAACATAACCAGTAGACCACCGCGACCGAGGAGATAATAATGATGATGATGAGGATGATGATAATAATAATAATAATAATAATAATAATAATAATAATAATAATAATAATAATAATAAATATCCTTCAGGCAAAGAGAACATAAAAGCATAGAATTAGATGGAGTAGCAAAATAATATCGTCGTTAAATTCCATATGGTGGGATAAATTTGGAAAGACACAAAAAATATAAATATAAATATAAATACAAAGGTGGAAGTGAGGTATGGACAATCAATAAGTACTACAAGAATAGACTAATAGCTCTGGAAATGGATTATTTACGCAGAAGTGCCAGAAAGTTTAAATTAGAACATGTCACAAATAAGGATATTACAAACATAATGGAATCAGAAGAAAGAATTGAGGAGAAGGAATTAATGTGGTTAGGACATATTTTAAGAATGGAAGACGAGCGATGACCGAAACTACTACATCAACGGCAACAGACCAGAAAGAAGAAAAGAGGGAGATCAAAGTTAACATTGGAAGGAAAACATGAGGATAATAATGCAAGCAAGAGGGCTAAACATTGAAGATGCCCAAGATCATAGGCTTTGGAGGTTTGGCACGGGAAGACGGCAGTAGCTGTAAAAACCCGAAGATAGAGATAGAATAATTTCTTCATTCATTTTGAGAATTTTCCTCATCATTGAGGGTTTTCTGCAACCAATCTTAGTAATTAACACGAATTAAAAAAAAATACATAAATGATTACGGATTTATAAATTATCAGTTTGCAACATTCATTCACAAATTTTCCTTAATTAAAGTTCTCCATCGTTTTCTGTCCTCTATGTCTTCCATCTGTTATACCAAATTTCCTCATTGAATTTTGAATGTTATTCTTCAAGGTTGTTCTTGGTCTTCCATTTCTATACCGGTATCTTCTTTCAATTTACCATGCATAAACAGCCTTAGGTAGTCTTCCATCCTGCATTCTTCTTACCATTTTATCCTTCTGTGTTCAATCTCATCCATTATACTTCTTTCTGCACTCATCCATTTTCTAATTTCTGTATTTCTATTTTTTTTTTTCTAGTCGAGATTTTGTGACAGCTCTTCTCCAAAAATACATTTCAACTGTAGTTATTCTGTTGACATGTTATTGTGCCATTGTCCAAACTTCCGATCCATATAACATTATAGGCTATTTTCTAGTATGGACTTATAAATTAGTTTTTTTTTTTTGTTCTGTTAATTATGTATTTACTCCATTGTAAATAATAATAATAATAATAATAATAATAATAATAATAATAATAATAATAATAATAATAATAATAATATAAAGGATCCATCCATCCATAGTAATTCTGCCCGAGGGGAGGTCCTTCACTGCAATCATAGCATTTCCATGCTATGCTTTGCAGCTTTACTAGAGAATTGTAGGAGTGGTAGCTTCCCGTTGCTTTCCACACCGGTGAAGGATGATGATGATGGCCATATGATTTCGGGGACCGTTTGGGCCTTAAAATTTTCCTGACATTTGTCTTACAGGTGAGGAAAAACCCCGATAAAAACCTCACCCAGAAAAACTGTCCCGACCGGCCCGCTGCGTGACAAGGCAGCACGAGACCACAGCGGTGGACTATATAAAGGATATATTTTCGAATAAGAATCATCCATGAAAATTATATCTACTGAATCCTGTAACACCACTTAAACGTGGAACAATAATTACTCTAATGTTTATTTTTTGTTCAATGCCCCAGATTGTCATTTCGACATTTCTGGTGTTCGCTCCTGGCATTGGTGTAATTTTAACCCACTTATGAGGTTGGGGCGCCTGGAAGTATTTTTATTTATTTATTGCGGCTTACAAAAACTTAGATTTTTATCTAAACGTTCTCAGTAGTATGCAAATAAATAAACTGTATTAATGGCAATGCCCCGAGAAAAAGATAATTAAAGGGACGAGGATTTAAATGTCTTACTTGCTTACATACCATATTTAAGACAACCCTTAGATTTGTTACAACTGTTGCATTCTACATTAAATGGTGTAATTTAATCTTCTCAGGAGACTTAATTTACGGAGAAGCTTCTGGACTAGGTTAGAAAACATTGTGAACTTTACCCGGTCACCAAAACCAATTAACCGAAAGGCAGTAATTGTGTTTTCCCATGCCATTTCGTGCCTCCATAAACTACAAGATCCGCTTACCATACTAACAAGTTTCTTCTCAAATATTCTACAATTCACTTGTGTTATTTTTGTTCATTATTTTATTTTTTAATTTTATTTATTTTCAGAAAAAAAAACGTTCCTTGGAGGCCCTCCATGGATTATTTTATCTTGGAATTTCTTCAATATCGCAACATGTTTTAACAATGGATATTCTAATCTCCCCTTTTGTTCTCTCTGGCCATGGCAAGTTAGATTTTATATATGTTTTACATCCTTAATAGGGACCAGGACTGGATAAATCAATAGCACTATAGACCAGGGCCTAAGGCGGCTGTGGTAGAAGGAGGCAGAACCAACATGTAAGTAGATCTCTATAAACATATATATATATATATATTTTAATACTTCCATAATGTTTAATTTCAAAATTATGACGAATACCTACATTATAATATCAATATTGTTGCACGTAGCTTCCAAATTGAAGTTTGATTAGGCCTAAATGTGATTTTTTAAACTTCTGAACTTATAAATTATTAAAATATTTCCAAGTATGATATTTAAGGGAAAGAACAAAATTACAATTTGGAAAAGTCTAGTTAATTCTTAACACTGTTACACACTCTCTCAAATTAAGAGTTAGATTCCGGAATATGTTATGCATTTAAAATAGTTTGTAAATGCTCCTTCCTTCCTAGTGATTTAACTTAGCAAAAAAAAGTGTCATTGCCAAAATTCATGTTATATCATATGTAAACTTGATACTTCAGTGGTTATACCAATAAAATGTTAAAAATCAGTAGTGACATTAATAGTACTTCTGTCTCCTTATAGATGCTTTATTAACACCAGTAGCCGCGATCGCTCCCGAAAAATAGAGTTCATCCTAATTTAGTCTGATTTATAACTAAATATTTAGGGCTTAAGTATTAACCTAGGCCTCGCTACCATAATAGTCATAGAATCCCTCCTAAAATTCACTGTACATAGGCCTATATAAAAAAGCGAAGAACGATACATCTAAGCGTAACAGCGGCACTTTTTTTTAAGAGCGACAGATTTTTTCCTCCAATTAAAGAACAAGTAATTTTCGGAATACCTTTTTTGTCCCAACATATGAATGATTATTTAAAATACTTCGAAGAAAGTGTTTAAGAGATAGGCTAGCCAGAACCTGTTTTTTTTTTTTAATTAACGGGATCAGAATTTGTTACTTTGAAATAAAAGTCTTGCCAATCAGTGTTGACGAGTGCGGCAGCTGGCAATACTTTCGGCATACTTGAAGTTGAAACAGAAAAGAATTGCCAGTACTTGAAATAAAACCAAATCGACATAGGATTACAAAAAATAATTCAATAATAATAATAATAATAATAATAATAATAATAATAATAATAATAATTCAATAATAATAATAATACTATGGTGAAAGTAACTATTTTTTTAATACGCGATAAGGGGCGGCAAGCCCGTTTGGCCTAAGGGGCGCAAATAGGTAAATCTGGCATTGATAGGGACTTTATACAAAATTTAATAATAACAAGAGTCATGAAGATGAAGTAAAACTTCGAAAAGCTTCACGAAGATGTAATGAATGAAATATTAAAGTTGAGAAAGACGGAGTGTAAAAATATAAAAAAAGGTATATAAATTGTATAATAAATATATAACCTCAACGGTGTGATATAAAATAAAAAAAATGAAAATGATAAGTAGCCTATAGATTTACACAAAAATCTTATACAGTATTAACATGTATTTCCATTAGCATTTAAAGATCTGACATCATCATCCTTGCAAGGATTAGGCAATCTTACCTGTTCCATGTTCGGTATTAGGACCAATTCTTCCAAGGGCGTCAAAATTATTATTTTCGCTTTAGGATGGCAGATATTCACCAGGGCTAGGATTAATTTGTTATTCATGCGACCCAGATGAGCTCTCAAAGTTGTCTTTGTACCCTTCTATTTTCTCATTTAGGTTGTATAGGCTATATTTAATTCTTCTCTCATATTTTAATTTCGAATTTGTACATCCTTGTATCCATCGAAATGAATCTCATTTCAATTATCTGAATCTTACTTCTGTCTGTTTCGTAGTTCAGAATATTAAAATTGGTGCAGCCATTATCTTACACAAAATATTAATTTTGTTTCTTTTCGGGTTTATTTTGAAGAGATATTTATTGTTCCAGACATCGATTGAAATTTGTTCAATTTATTTTTAATGCCTTTGTTTGTGACAAAACTTACATAGGCCTACTCTCAGACAATTAAAATCAGATAATTTTTCCAATATTTTGTTTTCTATTATGTTTTTTGAGCACACAGTAATCACCTTGATGCACAAAGTATTTTCCATTTGATTGAAAAGATATACTGTAGCCTACTATATAAATATAAATAGCTTTATTTTACCTGGCAGACTTAAGGCCTTGTCTGCCACTCAACTATATGGAACTTGAAAGAATCTGAAACCTAAGGTAAGTCCTCAGAGTAAAATTTATCGGGTTATCATGTCGAAATTAGAATTTCTATACTAATAACATCAAATAATAAAAGCGTAGTTACACAACATACTACCCACCTAACTACCCACTTACAGAGAAGGTAAATTTCACGATCGATTTAAGGGTAGGCGGTTGTGAAGACAGGTAAAAAGTAACTCGGAATCAAAACAATTACAGTAAACTTATATATATGGATGTTTGTGTTAGGATTTCTGATCAGCTTATATGGTTAGAGCGCTAAACGTTACAGAGTTTAGGAACACGGATTCAAATCCCGACTCAGGCATTTATTTATTTTTCATGTCATATTTGCCTTCATTGTCAAATGACAAAAATACAGTTATAACATCTTCTTCTTCTTCTTCTTCCTTCCAAGTATTAGGCCAAGGCCTGTTACGATCCTATAGAAAATTTTCCCTCCAGCGTTTCATAGGACGACCCAATGATCTTCGTCCTCTTGGTATATAATTATAAACAGCTTTGGGGATCCGATTTGAACTCATTCTTTCTAGATGGTGTTTCCAATTTAGTTGGTACTGTTTAATATATTCCAAAATAGGCGTAGTCTTCAATTCTTTTAAGATATCGGTGTTCCTTTTCCGATCCCATCTGGTGTAACCCGCTGTTCTGCGCATGAATCTCATTTCACAAGCCGTTAGTCTGCTTTCATGTTGTCTTTTTAGTGTCCGTGCTACCTTAGGTCAACACTGGTCTAGCCAAAGTGTTATATAAACTTAATCTCGTGTTTTTTTTTTTGTACAAAGGATGGCTTCATAACTTGATTAATAAATCCCAAACTTTTATTATAACTAGTAATTTTTTCAGGGATATCCTTTTCATCCCAGATAGAGAGATAATATCCAAGATATTTAAATTGATTAGATCTCTCTAAAATTTTATTCTGGAGACAGATTTCACTTTGTATGGGGTCCTTCCAATGAAATGCCATAATTTTAGTTTTGTTAATTGATATAGGCCTATATCCTCGTTGTGCTTTCCTCCATTTATTTATTTATTAATTTATTCATATATATATATAGGCCTATATATATATAAAAGTAAAGTGATCCCACAAAAGGCCTCAAGAGACCCTTGGGTAGTAGGAGGTTAAGGCTCCCACTTTTTCTAGACAATCGGCACTTGATGTCAGCCGGGTTGTCAGCCCTGTGTGACGGCCGCCTTTACCCCCAGAACAGGCGTCTGGTACTCATTTCCACTAGAGGCTGAGTCGACCCCAGGGCCATAGTGCCGCAAGAGGGTTTGGGTCAGTTTAAAAATCCTGACTCCAACGGAACCCCGCGACCCTCCGGCTTGTAGCTCAGTGCCTTAACCACTACGCTACGGCGTGCCCCCATATATATAATGAAAAGCACCGATGAAAGTCCACATCCCTGTCTTACTCCAGTGTTGATATTTTCCCAAGAAGATAATTTGCCATCTTGTTTAACAGAGATTTCATTATATTTATAGATGTTGAAGATATTAGTAATATATTGTTGTGGAACGTTATCATCAGCTAAAATTTATGAAGTCAACGAAGGCGATATGAGTTTCTATATTAAATTCCTTGTGCTGTTGTAATAGTAGTTTTAGAGTGAAGAATCCATCTGTACAAGATCTACCCTTTCTGCTCTCCAATTATAACATCTAACACTGCTATAAAGTAAATATTCTCTATAAATATGCTTACTTGTTATAGTGGCCACAAGATGGCAGTTGGAATGATATCCCACTATCTCTCGCGTAAATTGAGAATACTATATCCATCCATAGTAATTCTGCCCGAAGGAAGATACCTCACTGCAATCATAGCATTTTCATGCTATGCTATGCTTCACTAGGGAATTGTAAGTGTGGTAGCTTCCCGTTGCTTTCCACACCGGTGAAGGATGATGATGATGATGATGATGATGGCTATATGATTTCGGGGACTGTTTGGGCCTTAAAGTTTTCCGGACATTTGTCTTACAGGTGAGGAAAAACCCCGATAAAAACCTCACGCAGAAAAACTGCCCCGACCGGGGATCGAACCCGGACCCGCTGCGTGACAAGGCAGCACGCTACCTCGAGACCACAGCGGTGGATGAATACTATATATATATATATATATATATATATATATATATATATAAGAAAAAATATATGTTTGTGTTAGGATTCGTGAGTAGCTCAGATGGTTAGAGCGCTAAACATACAGGCATTTATCTTTCTTTTCATGTCATATATATCAATATAATTATGTGACATTATAGCTTAATATTTAATGTTAATTATGGGTACATTTTGCTTTAAATAAATACCCTAAACCATTCAATCTGAATTAATTTTTAAAAAATCTTAAAAAATATCACCCTATTTCCTGAAGAAATACTGGAAGTAAGACTCAATTACATTTTCGGAAATTTTATTCAGTGCATGAAGATCAAAGAGAGATAAACAGACACGTGAATGGAGAAGACTACATAACAGCTACATGATCTTTCCAGGAAACCAGATATAATATGAATATTTAGGTCTCGTAGACTGCGATTCAGGACATGTGACACGACTGGGAAATGAAAGTGGAACACGGAAGCTGCTTTTAGGAAACCCAAAGGGAAAGCGACCAGTATACAGGCCAAGGATGAGGTGGAGAATAACATTAACCATGAATTGAGAGACATAGGTTAGACAGGGGATGATTGAAAAATATTAGCACAGGATAGGGATGAATAGAGAGATTATGTCCGCGCAGACATGAATCTACAGGTTCGTAGTGTCAGTGAGTTAGTTAGCATGATGAAGGTCCTGTAGCATTTTCATAAGTAATGCCACCAGTGATTTCAAAATTATTGATAAATTCACGAGTCACGAAGTGTCGACTGAATTTATCTAGAGAATTTGAAAATCAAGAGTGGCAATTATTAGGACTATTTAACGAATAAAAGTAAGCTATTTACTCACAAATCATTATTTAAATACAGTTATTTTAAAATATTTATATATTTAATGTAAACGGCGCTGTTTGAAAACAAATGAAAAAATGTTTGGCTATGTTTCATTTGTTATTCACTGCAACTTGATCATATTATTTATTGCCAAATAGGATAGCAATTTGTAAGGATGCAGCCTAGTGGAGAAAAAATGAAACACATCAAACTGTGTCTTATAACCAACAGTATAGGTTATTAATTCATTTTTTTCGGAAACAACTCGGCAAAATCAGAAGCCTATTTAAAAACATAATTATTGAGCGCACACTTATCAAATGCGTACGTCGAAGGAATCTGTTCATTATTTGCTATATTCAACGTATTTGTTAGTCAGTCACTGCAAAATAATGTTCTGACCTGTTCAGAATATTAAACGGGAGGCTATTTCTTTATTTTGGTAATCAAAATTCAATAATTATCGAGGTGAAACACGACTGTGATTGGTTGTAAAAGAAAATTCATTGAAACGTGATTAGTCATTGACTCCCATTTGACGCATGAGTTAAATAGTCAGCAAGATACTGTAGTTCTTCAAAAAAATATTGTTTATATGATTAAAAGTTATAATTTTTATAAATTAAAAAACAATCATATCCTGCATTCAAATTATTACAGGTACAACAAAAATAGTTATTATGATTACTGTAGTTAAATTCCCCTTTATTTACTACATAATATGAGAAAACTGTATATGAGCCATGGTCAAACTCCAATTTAATTTAAAATTTAATACAGTTGAATTGTTTAAGATATCTAAAAATATGTGTATATTTTAAAGGTAAATGTATTCTTAACAAATACAATTTGTTTTAATAATGGTACACAGCATCGCTCCTTCGTATGCAGTCTGGTTCGATCTCCGGTTAGGACAAGTTTCCTGGGTAATTTTCTTTTTTTGGGGGGGGGCTATCCTCACATGTGAAACAAACGTCAGGTAACTTTAAGTACTAAACGATACCCAAACATCATCTTGCCATCATAATCATCACATTCCTCATGTTCAGTATAAATGTGTGAGTGAATGTCGTTTTTCGTTTGAAAGTTGTATTGTCTCGGAGGAGACCCTGGATTAAAATGATCACTTTATTGGGAATGCTCTATACGTCCTTGTGTGTCAAAAAAGTATGTGTGTCTTCCAAAGCTTAAAATCCCTCTTCAGACAGGCTGTGCCACTGTAAGGCTTGGGTGATGTAAAAGTACAGAGTGATTCAGAAATATGGCTATACGTTTGATCGCATTTTGTGACGAAAATATTATTATTAAAGGAAATATGATGTTATCATTGGAAAGGGAATCCTTCAAATTACAACAACAGAACGAAACAAAACAAATCACTGCTCACGTGCAGCTTGGCGGGTTGATTTTTGTGGGCTAGCGTCGAACGCCTCCACAATTCTCTTCGTTGTTTCTGCAGCCGTGCTAATGCGAGGCCTTCCAGGAGGTTTGATTTTCTGCATCCTTCCCGTTTCCAGCAGTCGTTTTCTCCACTTCCCCACAGCCGACGGATGTAATGCTACGTTAAACTCACGTCTTGCCCATCTTGCGGCCTCACGATCATTAGCATACGTATTGCCCATGCAGCAATTGTAATTTGCTGTTGCATATTCAACGCCATTTTTACTAATGACGTAAGTTGTACACTGTTTTGTTTTATTCCATTGTTGTAATTTGAATAATTGTCTTTCCAACGGTAATTTCATATATCCTGTAATGGAATATTTTCATCACACAACGCGATCAAACGTATAACCATATTTATGATTCACCCCGTAGACGAGATATCAAATAATTAGGTTTTATCATAAGTAATGTCGGTTTTTAATGTAATGTTATGTGTTTGGTGGAATTTTGAAGTTCCTTAGGACAGGTTACTGGTCCGACGCTAAGTAGTCCAGTGGTAGGGCTGCTACCTTTTAGTCTCTGGACAGACATTAGGATACCGCATTTACTCAGTACCCGATTGAACGGTTACACCGCCGTGACTCGGTCCTCAGAGCCTCGTTTGTGAAAACGGGTTATTTATAGCAAAATAAATAGAAATGATTACATTCTCATAATAGGAGATTTAAATGCCAGAGTGGGCAATGCTCAAGTCAACAATAATATTGGAATATTTGGCGAATCAACCAGCAATAGGAATGGGACAAGATTAACAGATTTTGCTATATACAATGAACTGAGGATAACGAATACCTTTTACAATCATAGAAACATACATAAGTATACATGACATCGTCAGGACTCAAAATCAATCATAGATTATTTCATTGCAAATAATAAGATTTTTAAATTGTTTCTCGATGTCAGAGCCTACAGAGGATATGATATTGGTTCAGATCACTACCTAGTAGAAGCAAAAATAAGATTTCCACCAAGATGGTTAAAAAAGAAGAAACAACAACAGAGCATAGAACAAAAATACATAGTAAAATTATTTTATGATGACAGCATTAAATGGTTATATTCGAGAAAAATTCAGCAATATATGGCTACAACTCCAGAAAGTAATGATGTCGAAGAAGAATGGAAAAACATTAAAATGATAATTCAAAATGCAGCTAATGAAACTTTAGGAAAAGTAAATATACAACAAAGAAGAAATAGAACTCTAAAAATCTGGGATGATCAAATAAAACAATTGATTGAAGAGAAAAATGCAGCTTATAAAAAATACTTGAACACAAAGAAAGTAGAAAATGAAATAGAATTCAAACGCTGTAGAGCTATTGTTAAGAGGGAAATAAGAAAGAGACATAGGAAAACATGGTTAAATGTTGTTACACATTTAGAATCAGACTTGCATAAGCTCCAACCTAATGCCTTCAAAATATTAAAACATTTGAATAAAGATATTAAAGAATCTACCAAAATTAATTGCGGAGTAACAAAAGAAGATTTTTTTCAATTATTATAAAAGTATTTGGACTGACAATAGCTATGAAGATACAATTTTCCGAAATAATAATGAGACAGATTCCATAATATCATTGGAAGAATTGAACAATAGTTTAAAGAAATTGAAAAATGGGAAGGCAACTGGCACAGATGGCTTGAATTCTGAATTGTACAAATATGCAGGCAAACAGTTCCATGAAAGACTGTTGTCCTTCTTTAATAATGTATTCAAAAATGCAGATATACCACAAGAATGGAAGACAAGCATTGTTATACCCCTGTTCAAGAAAGGAGACAAGAGAAAAATGGACAACTATAGGGGAATCAGTTTGTTAAACACATGCTACAAAATTTATGCAGACATTTTAAATGGAAAATTGAAAAGTTTCAGTGAAAAATTCCTTATGGAATGTCAAAATGGATTTAGGAAAGGACGATCTTGTATTGATTCAGCATTTTCTGTTAAATTATTGCTTGAAAAAAGAAGAGAATTCAACTTAGAAACACATTTTGCTTTCATAGATTTTGAAAAAGCATTCGACACAGTCGAGAGATCAAAACTCTTAAATATATTGGAAGGCAGAAATATACCAAATTTACTTCTGCAGAACATACAAAATATTTACAAAGACAACACCATAAAGATTAAATTAAATAACAGATTTTCTGAAGAAGGAATTATAAATCGTGGTGTGAGACAAGGCTGCCCCCTATCCCCAACACTCTTTGCAATTTATATCAATGAAGTAATATGTTGCTGGAACAAGACACACAAATTTGGAATAAGAATATCAGAAAATAGAAAATTAAACACCCTATTGTTTGCAGATGACCAAATAATAATAGGAAATTCAGAAGATAATCTACAGAAAGGTCTGTATGAACGTAGCAAAATTACAGAAGAATATGGTTTGAAGATATCTACAGAAAAAACAAAAATTATGGCATTTCAAGATGTAGACCCTGTCAGAAGTAAAATTGTACTGGACAATACAATTTTGGAGCAGGTGAATAAATTTACATATCTAGGATGCAATATCTCATATGAAGAAGAAAAGGATGTAAATGCAAAAATATCTAAATTTTTAAGAATTTTAGGGTTAATAAATTCTATCTTCAAGCCACAGTTAGTCCAAAAGCATTCAAGATTAAAAGTGTATAAAACACTGGCTCTTCCAACTCTTGTATGGTAGCGAAGTATGGACGTTGAAACAGAAGGATATACAGAGACTTAGATCTGCTGAAATGAGATACCTTCGGAGGACTGCAGGATACACACTACTAGATCACAAAAAAAAATGAAGACATCTTAGAAGAATTACACATGGAACCTTTAGAAAACAAAATTTCTGATTATAAGTCAAGATGGATGCAACATGTTCATCGAATGGAAGATCACAGAATACCCAAACAAATGTTAAGATATCAACCTGCAGGAAGAAGAAGACCAGGACGTCCACTCAGAAGACTTTTGGATGGTGTTTCTCTTGAGGCCGAAACAGGTAACAAATGACCTAAATTCGTGAATGTTCGATGATGATGATGATGGAATTTTGAAGGTGTGATTCACTGGGACGTTGTTCCAAATGGGCGTGTATTCTCAACAAATGGAACGAGTTCATCAAATTTTGATGGCCGCAGGTTCAAACCCAACTGGACCCAACACTGCACGAACAATCATGACAACAATTGAGGAGTTGGGAAGAATCGAACTGCTTCGACACCCAGCGTATAGCTCTAATCTTCCGCCTTCTGATTACCATCAGTTTCGATCCATGGTTCATTTTTTGTATGAAATTTCAAAAACATCAAAGCTGTGGGTGGATTTGTGTTTCAATGAATTCTTCGCAACAAAAACCAGAGATAGGTAATTTTGTGGGATAAGAAACTCGTTGAAATATGGCTCGAGACCGTAGAATCTGATGCTCTGTACTTTGAGGAGTAGTTTAATTTCTTGCCGGAAAATATTCTTAATACAATTTTGTTACACAAGAAAAATACGTTAATTATGACGTAGTCAGGATTTTTATATAATAAAAGATAAGGCTGCAATATAGATAGTATATATTATTCAACTGTTTGTGTGTGAAACCAAGATAAGGACAGTCGTAATCCTATTCAACTGCTTGCGTGTGAAACCAAAACATAAGACAGTCATAAGTCTAACGTCTCATTATAAAATGTTATAATCTTACTTTTCAGTACATAAAAATCGTGACTCTACTTATGAGACAGTATTGGAGATGAAACGGATAGCTGTTTGGACGGATACCGAATATCCTGCCAACCTTGAAGCAGGATAGCCGGCTGAACATTGCCGATTGCCGTATCGTAACGAGCGTGCTCGCGTAGGTGGCGCTCGAACGATCGGGCGAATTCAGGTCTTTTCGTTCATGAGTTTCAAGACTTGTTGAATTGATTGTAAACACGATCATTTGAGCTTATTAAAAACGTGCTATTGTAGTTTGAGGTTATTATAAAAGTATTTTTATAAGTAATTCTAAAAAGATTTAGCGACGAAAAATGGCATCGGTAAAGAAAAGATCGTCTTTATGGGAATGCATTTATATAAACAATGAGGATCCAAAGTTCACTGTTTGGTTGTTATGCAATGTTAAAATCTTTCGTGGCGGTGAAGGAAAAAAAAAAAAAAACTGGTATGTATGTACCAACAAAAATTAACTTTTTTTTCTTTTGTTATTAATTACTGCATGGAACTGATGGATCTATTTATCAATTTGATGTTAAGGTTAGTAAGTAGATGTAGGTACATACATACCTATGTCGAATTCGTCGAAAACATCTTGGCAGGTAGCTGCATAATATGAAAAAAAAAAACATAATTCAACAATATTTTCTTAACGTTATTGGTGTAAATTTTATATGCTTTTATATAAAATATAGTTTTGAATAAACTTCTGACTGACCCTGCAGAGAATTTGGTATTAATTTACCACAATTTGCCCTTAGTGCAGTATGAGTACTATTTTTTTGTTGTAAAATGAAAATATGGTGATTATATGTGTCATGTGAATTAAATAAAGTACCTAAATTTTGCATTTCGTATTTTTTTAATCCAGTATCCGGCCGCATTATCTGGTATCCGATCGGATAGTAATTTACGCCGGATATCGAATAGTTATTGGATATCCGTTTCATCCCCAGACAGTATCTGTACTATGGACAAGAACTAGTTTTAATAATGTCGGCCAATTAGAATCAGAAATGTTATATTTAATTATATTTTTTTACCCCTCTTCACAACCGATTTCCCTTAAGAGCTGTGTTTCAAAATCGTCAAATTTTCTCGGAACTTAGTTTATATACTTGAGGTTGTTAAGGAACTAACGCCTCTGTTATAAGTCACATGTTTTAATGAGTGACATGCAAAAAAGTAAGGTTTCCAATTGCCAACTCAGCAATAGTTGGATCGGAATCGCAATTAAATTACCTCACTCATAAAACATTTAAGTGCATTATAAAACTCGTCGAGTTGCCAAGTGAATACTGATGCTATTATAGCGGCTATGCAATAAATTCAGGATTACAGAAGGAGAAAGGATATTTTATTCTTTGCAGACATAAAAATAAAATTAAATACACGTGTACGTCTCATGAATGGTAAACCGCAGACGGTAGCAACAAAATAAAATCTAAAACCGTAGACAACTTCACTGCCCCGTCGAGGACAAAAATATTACTGGTTCAATTCAAGACAAAAACAAAGCATTTGTTGCAAGCAATGTTGCAGACATTGCCATATTGAGGTACATTCGACAGTCTTTGTTAAAAACTTGAGAATATGTTTTATGCAGAGCGTATCAAAGCCTTAGGATCAAAATTATACAGAAGGTAATTAACTATAAAATGGGCATTTCGAGATTGGGAAACAATCGTCGGAAATGGATACTTAGTTTTTTATGGTCATACACAATTTAACACCTCATACTAACAATATCAATAACATACAGCTCAGAGCAAATGTTCAAAGTATCATCAGGTACATGATAACGGCGTAAAACATTTTACCGCACTCTTATAAAGATTTTTGATAGCAGTTCCTCATCGGTGTGTACTGGGGTTTCATACATAGTGCAAAAAAGACAATTTCTTTTGCAAACAACAAAAAAGAACTTACAAAAACGTTCTTCGCTCAATAACTTGTGGCGCCAGAAATATGCATTTCTGACCATTGGTTCCCTAACTCAAAATATAGGAACGCATTGTTAGGCAGCTTTTGAATTACATGGACGGCGGCGGCGGGAATCAAATTTCGCCATATAAGGCAAAAAAATCTTCATGTATTGCGACTCATGAGTCGGGAAGGTCCGTTTGAACTTTACAGATCTGTCTATGCAATGCTTTCTAGAATGATCGGCCTCTCAAGATTTCGATTCGAGGAAGATAAAAACTGAGCTCCCAAATAGTTCGACCCTTGCATAGAAAAGGCATGCGAGAGGTCGACCAGTCAGTCTCGAGTGAGGCGTAAACCAAAAGATGATGAGTGCTTTGTGATCTGCTTATTCGAGAGTGAATACATAAAATAGAACATATGCTATGTTTGCGAGGGGCACGCCGTAGCGTAGTGGTTAAGGCACTGAGCTACAAGCCGGAGGGTCGAGGGTTCAAGTCCCGTTGGGGTCAGGATTTTTAAACTGACCCAAACCCTCTGCCGGCACTATGGCCCTGGGGTCGACTCAGCCTCTAACTGAAATGAGTACTAGACGTTTGTTCTGGGGGTAAAGGCGGCCGTCACGCAGGGCTGACAACCCGGCTGACATAAAGTGCCGATTGTCTAGAAAAAGTGAGAGCCTTAACCTCCTACTACCCCAAGGGCCTCTGGGGCCTGTTGTGGGATCACTTTACTTTACTTGCTATGTTTGCGAAAGACTCAATTACACTATTGTGGTCTCGAGGTAGCGTGCTGCCTTGTCACGCAGCGAGTCCCGGGTTCGTTTCCTGGTCAGGATAGGCTCCTGGGTGAGGTTTTTCGGGGTTTTTCCTCACCTGTAAGACAAATGTCAAGAAGCTTAGAGCCCAACGGTCCCCGAAAATCATCCGACTATCATCATCATCATCAATCTTCACCGGTGTGGAAAGCTACCACACCTATAATTCCCTAGTAAAGCTGCAAAGCATAGCATGAAAGAATTACTAGAATTACTGACAGAATTACTAGAGAGATAGTTCAGTGAATAATTGTGAATGAAATAATGAAATATTAAATAATATTTTATATAAATCACAGTTTAAATCACCTAATTTTGGGTTATGTATTTCAAATCGAAGTCTTTTTTTTTTCTCCTTCACAAAGACCTTCCGTAACTCCCTCGTCCGTTTATTCTATCCATGTGAGATCTTGATGCATCTAGTCTTTCCAACGTACTCTTAGTCTGCCAAATAGTATTTTACCTTGGATAATTGCCTACAGTATTTTTCCGTCTTGTGTTCTTTCAATGTAATGTGTGACCAATCCAACCAGTCTTCTACTCTTCAGTATTGCTACCACATCCGACTCTTAATACAACATTCTTAATTATCTGTTCTTTATTCTCTATCCCTCATTTTCTTTAACAGCACCCAAAAATCTTTCGTGAAATCTTATTTTCAAAAGCAATGAGATGTTTTTGCGAAAGTCAAAGTTTCAGCTGCATATAAAAAAATGGTAAAATTAAGGTTTTGTACCACTTAAGTTTCGTTGTTCTATTTAAGAGCTTAGAGTTATGGTAACTTTTATTGGCACTGGATAAACGGTGTACTATTTATTTTTAGGATTTTTTCTTTAAAAATGGTTCCCAAATATTTGAAATTTTCATTTTTTTAAATTTCAATTTATCTATTTTTAAATAATTTTTTGTCAATAGAATTTCTTGAAATATGCAAATAATTCGTTTTGTGACACTGACTTGCAAACCTTTTATCTATTTAACAAAGACAGTAAATAGGTGTTGAATGTCTTTTTTTGTTTCCCCAATCAATACAACAAACTCATCTCTGTAAGCAAGAAAGTATTTTTTTTTAATATTCAAGAAAACACCATTAACTTGTTTCCTAACTTCTTGTAAAGGTTTTTCGATGAGAATATTAAAAATAATTGGGGATAATCCATCGCCTTGTTTAACTCCAACGAGTATGTTTAAGCTATTGCACCATTGAATACCAAATTTAGTTCTGCCTTATAATCACTTAAATTTACTAAAGATTTTTTAAATATCTTAACATGTAATAAATAGAATATCTGCAATGCGAAATGTGGACAAACGAAAGTGAGGTGTCTATCTTCTTTAATGGCTGCAGCTGCCGGACTCCCCCTGGATTATGGGGATAATCAATAAGTGGCTGGCATTGAAATAATGAGAATATGAGGCTCTGGGTTGGGTGCCACATCTAGTTTCAGCACGTGTTTATACAACATATATTTTCTATAGTTTAATTATTTTAAACAAACGTCAGAGATACATGTTTCCAAAATATCAAATAAACGGTATCCTATTTTCTTTTTCCAATTAAAATTACTTTTTATATGGCTACATTCTATAAAATCATAATATATAATTACAAAATTGTACCTTATTTTGCAGTCTCCTCAAATGTTAAAATTATTAAAACAATGCAGCCTTTCCGGTCCAGTGCAGTCCCATCCTCACCAGAAGATAGTTGGTTACTGTACAGTTGTAATTCTGCTGAGGATGGGACTGGTCCCGAAAGGCCTACATTCTTTTAATCATTTCAACATTTGAGGAAACCGAAAAATAAGGTACAAATTTATAACATATTTTTGTAAGTTATCTAACACCTTAACGGAATTTTACCACGTACTTTATTAGTATGACTAGATTCTTAAAATTATTCAAAATACATATTGAGTTCATTAAGAATTGATCATCATTTTCTCGAAAGATAAACAGATTAGATCAAACAGAATAGATCTTAAACTGTGTACCACAGTACCAATTGAAGCTAACATGTTTTTGTTACTTTGTAATTTTTAAATATAAACACTCAATGTAAATTGCTACAATGTTTATCATGTTTGTATGAATATGTACACACGCACACATTCATACCTAACTAACTCACTGACAATATCGAACACGGTGGTTCATGGCCGCACGGACATATGTTCTCCATACATCCCTATATTGAACTAATATTTCCCAATCACCTCTTGTATAATTCACCTCCCTCAACTCATTATTAATGATATTCTCCTACCTCATTGTTAGTCTACCTACTGGGTATTTTCCCTCTGGCTTTACTACAAAAAGATTCAACCACCCTTACCATTCCCTATTCGTGCCACATGACCTGCCCATAGCGGGCTACTAGACTTAACTACTTTAATTACATCTGGTTTCCCATAAATATCATTTAGCTCACTGTTATGCAAGTCTTTTTTATTCACCTATCTGTTAGTGTATCTTTGTTCCAAAAAAAAATCCTAAGGACTTTATTCTCAAATTCTCGTAATATTTTCTCCTCCCTTAAAATAAAAGACCATGTTTCGCAACCAAATAACCAGAAGAATAACAGTTTTATTTAGGCCACATATTTTTTAATTTGACTTTTTATAGAATTTTGGATGACAAGAGCCGGAGCCCCTGTAATGCATAATAGCACGCATACTCATATGGTAATATACCTACTAATTCTTCTTCTTCTTCCTTCCAAGTATTAGGCCAAGGCCTGTTACGATCCTATAGAAAATTTTCCCTCCAGCGTTTCATAGGACGGCCCTGTGATCTTCGTCCTCTTGGCATATAATTATAAACAGCTTTGGGGATCCGATTTGAACTCATTCTTTCTAGATGGTGTTTCCAATTTAGTTGCCACTGTTTAATTGGCGTAGTGTTCAATTCTTTTAAGATATTGGTGTTCCTTTTCCGATCCCATCTGGTGTAACCCTCTGTTCTGCGCATGAATCTCATTTCACAAGCCGTTATTCTGCTTTCATGTTGTCTTTTTAGTGTCCATGCTTCACTACAATAGGTCAGCACTGGTCTAGCCAAAGTGTTATATAAACGTAATCTGGTGTTTTTTTGTACAAGGGATGGTTTCATAACTTGATTAATAATTCCCAAACTTTTATTATAACTAGTAATTTTTTCAGGGATATCCTTTTCATCCCAGATAGAGATATAATATCCAAGATATTTAAATTGATTAGATCTCTCTAACATTTTATTCTGGAGACAGATTTTACTTTGTATGGGGTCCTTCCCATGAAATGCCATAATTTTAGTTTTGTTAATTGATATTTTCATATTAAATTTGGCAGCTATTTTTTGTAAATTATAAATTGATCGTTGCAAATCATTTTCAGAAAGTG
The DNA here is from genome assembly GCA_030220185.1 of Diploptera punctata. Lineage (NCBI taxonomy): Eukaryota > Metazoa > Arthropoda > Insecta > Blattodea > Blaberidae > Diploptera > Diploptera punctata. Next base: position 318,493 of record JASPKZ010005718.1, read on the forward strand.
CCAGAAGAGCTAAATCGTCTGCAAAAAGAATAGCATCGAGAATTTCCCGGAAGGATATAGGCCTACCTACTAATAAGGCTTATTATTAATTATTACTTTTTTATATCGTTTTGTTGAATGCTCTCTGAACACGAATTATACTCTATAATAATATTTGGATTATTTGTGAAATTCAAATAAATAATTAAATGAAAACCACGAACTTACAATACATTTAGGTTCGACATGTAAATAAAAAATATTCTATTAAGTGTCCTTTGCAACAATCATAAAATATTTTTCGAGAACAGGATATTTAAGTTATCGAAATAAAAAATAAATACAGGATATTTAACGCCATTGCGCAAATGGCCTAGAAAGTCCTTAATCTATCAGCCAGCTCCTGATTTTATGTCTATCACAGTAGTGGACGATCATTCATCAAGTGTAAGATTGCATTTTGGATCCATAACTGATTTTCTCAACCTGGAACCTCTGTTCATCATAGCTTCCTAAATTTCACACGATATTTATAGGGATCAACGTCCATAAACAGATCGATATGCCGCGAAAAAGTCTACCACATGGAGATTTGCACCAGCGCGCGTCCAATAGCCAAAGGGCTTTAGACCACTGGGTTATAGTGCGGAACAAAATTCACTAATAGTTTAACTTTATATTTAATTCCAGTATTAGAGTTATTTTAATATTTTAGAGAGACATACAAAGTGTAGATACAAAGAATTAAAAAATATTGGCCGCGGTGGTTATGCTCCTTGCCTCTGGTCCCGAGGGTCGCGGGTTCAAAACCGACCGAGGTCGATGGATTTTTTTAGGATGGAAAAATCTAAAGAGCAAGTCCTCCGGGAGGGACTTTAAGCCGTGGGTCCCGAGTCTGAACATTTTCAGGCTCGTAAAAGATCCTTAAGCCTGAATGAAAAGGCCTCTAAGCAAAATTTACCGAATTTTCCCGTCCTAGTACTACCTTGGTTTCCTGGATGTCAGTATGAGGCGGAACGCTGACCACGGACCAATCAAATGACATCTATACGAAAACAAGTTTAACTAAATTAGTATGGTTCAAATTCTTCCCTGTAGGGGGAGAGCGCCTAAATCTCTGTTAAGGGAAAACATGGGCTTACAAGAAGAATAAGACGAAGAAGAAGAAGAAAAAAATATATAGTAAATTTCCGGATTATTTCTCTTCTTCTACTACTACTTCTATTACTATTACTACTAGGCCTAATAATAATAATGATAATGATAATAATAATAATAATAATAATAATAATAATAATAATATAACAATGGCATTACAAATCATAGGCCTATTTCCAGTTCACTTTTTTGTTCGAATACTAAATAAAAAATAATGCATTAACTACCTTTTGGATTTAAATGTTTCATGTTTCATACCAAGTTTTGGTCCTTTAATTTCTTTTTTACTACTTTTAATAGTAAAATCCTATACAAATAAAAAAGTTACATTTCATATTAGAATTTTCTCAGCACCACGATATAAATAATTCCCACATATGAATAGAAATCCTTAAAATTCCGTCGTTATCAGTGTTTTCCCACTATAAAGAATTTGAAACACGCTGAGCTCACATTTAACAATAGGCAATTAAAGTCATAAACGTTTACCACGAAAAAATAAATTAAACCCATCAAATGTAGCGGAAAATCCGCTGATTGCGTATATAGATTATTATTTTCCTAGTATTTAAAAATGTCTTATTTACGAACTTGAAAAATTAAACACGGAAGTATTATTATTATTATTATTATTATTATTATTATTATTGTTGTTGTTATTCATAAAAATACATAGAAGGTTTTCATCACTGTGGTCTCGGGATAATACCATTGCCTCGTAAGCAACGGCCCGGGTTTGATCCCGACTGACAAAAGTTTCCTGGATGATGGTATTCTTAAGGGGTTTTCTCCACCTGTAATACAAATATCAGGAAGATCATATAAAAACTATAATATAAAATTATCTAATGATGTACCTTTTATTCATCTCCTCAATTGTTAAAATGTTTACCCATCCTCAGAGAAGGTTGTGCGGTACTCTCTAGCTACTATCCTCAGGAAACTCTAACGCCCAAACGGTCCCAGAATACAATCTGGCCATTACATCACTCTCATATTCCCCATGTTTAGTATGATTGTGCGTATCGTGTTTCGTCTTGATGTTGTAATATCTCCAAGGAGCCCATGGATTGAACTGCTGATCACTCAATCGGTGAGGCCCTCCAAGTCCTTGTGTGGTCAAAAAGTATGATATAATTCAAAGCTTAAAATCCCTCTCCCGACAGGTCGTGTCACGGTAAGATCCGGGCGAAGTGAATGATGTAGAAGTACCCATAAGGACAGAGGTTAAACTACGATGGAGAATAGAAGAGGAAGAAATCTACATGTCACGAAAAAAATTAAAAGTTTATAAAATATTATATCTGCTTTACATGTTTTCCAAACATTCTAACGAAACTGAAAGTTAAAAAGAAGAGAAACTGTTATTCAATAATGTATAATGTGACAAGATTCACATGAGAAAGTGAACAGTTTGATTCATTGGTAAATTACCAACGCATCAAATAAACAACTATGTTCAAAGAATACATATATCTCTCAATGATCTTCAATACAATAGGACAAAAGAATTTGAATATATATAGGCCTTTATATCCTACCCCTCAACATACTTCCAACGGAGGGGTTTGGAAAGATGAATTATGGGACACGTAATGCAATGACGTCATCGACAGGCCGTCGTTACGAACAATATAATGTAATAATTAGAATTCAAGACGCGGACAGAGAATAACAAGAAAAGTGCTTGGGCGACACGAACTTCCTGTGCGCTGGTTGCCTGGATCAAAATTGTCCATGATTGTAACTACATTGGTTAGCCACCAAACACGATTCAAAGCAAGCGTTCTGCTCTGCTGCACAACTGGTATGCAACTGTGATTAGAAGCTAAATGATTGACTAAAAGTAATAACAGTTATAAAACAGAAAAATAAATGAAGCGATGGGACAGAAGTAGATATCAAAGATTTATGACCCAGACAAAGATGAAAATCGTCGGAGAATTTGCACTAACCTATAAATTGAAAAACTTTATATACAAACTACCTCACTCGTAGGTTCATGGCCGCCTATCCTCACCTTGTTTTCCCATCATCTACTTATCTCAAATCATGATTAATGTTATTCTCCCACCTCATTCTTAGTATACCAACTGGGTGTTTTCCACCTGTTTTCCTACAAGAAGCCTCCATGTCCTTCTTTCATTCCTCATTCGTGCCATATGTCCTGTCCATTGCAATCTACGAGACTTAACTGTTCTTATTGTTTACCTGGTTTTCTATGAATAGCATTTAGCTTACTGTTACATAGCCTTCTCCAGTCGATTCTGTTCATCTCTCTTTGGTCCAAAAAAATTTCTTAGAACTTTGTTCTCAAATACTGAATATTTTCTCCTCCCTTAGTAAGAGTCCATGTATCGCACCCATATAATATACCTGGGAGAATAACAGTTTTATACATTTTCAGTTTAACTTTTTTTTGAGAGGAGTTGGGACAGCAAAAGTTCCTGTAATGCATAATAGTATGGATTTACAGAATTGAGCCTATGTTTAAATACTTCGTGCACTTCATCCCTATTTGTAATTATTATTTAAATTCAGTCACTTTTTCTCACCTCATATTATAAACTTTATCAACAAACGTATTAAAATTAGATTTCATTCGAAAAATGATTCACTATTTTAACTTCATGGTGCGATAGGCCTAGAAGGCCCTTGCATACCAACCGGCTGCTGGCCTTATATCCACATGTATTAATCGCAGAAGTGACTACCATCCAGTCAGTACAGGGGTGACAAATGTTTAATATGTCGGATCCACAAGGCGGTTACAGCTAGTTTTCTCAATCTGGAGCCAATATTTATTATAGCTACCCAAATTTCGCAAGTACTGGCCGAAATTCCGTGAGAAAAGTTCTTCCACCATGGGAACTCAAACTAGTTCATATCACGTGTTCTGCACCAAGGCATAATGACTTGAACCGTTTGGCTACATCGTGAGACCTAATTAAAACAGTGACATTATCAAATCCGGAGATTCGTGGCCGCGCGGACATATGTTATCACATACATCCATATCCTGAGCTAATAATTTCCAATCTCTCCCTCAAATCATGATTAATATTATTCTCCCATCTCATTTTTTTTTTGCTATTAAGATAAGCCTGTACCTATATGAAATCGACATTGTATGATGTTTCTTTTTAAATATATGACAAATGTTTACTGAATATAAATTTTATTGTAAATTCGTAGGCCTACTTCCTATATTAGTGTTAGTTGAGTGGACGAGAAGACATTATTATTATTATTATTATTATTATTATTATTATTATTATTATTATTATTATTACCTACTGTGCGTTTTCCTTATGGTTTTACTACAAGAATTATCCATTCCTCTCTTTTGTTCACCATTCCTGTCACATGTCTTGCCCATCGCAATCTACGAGACTTAACTCTTCTTATTAAATCTGGTTTCCTATAGAAATCACATAGCTCATTGTTATGTAGTTCTCTCCATTCTTTTGTCTGTCCAGCTCTATTTTATGCAAAATATTCCCTAAGCACGGAATTCTCAAATACTAGTATATTATTCTCCTTTTGTAAATAAGAAATCACGATTTCTATCCATGTAACATAACAGAAAAAAATCACGTTTTATATATATTTGTGGTTTAATTTTTTTAAAGAGAAACTTGGATGACAAGTATATATGTAAGTCCACCGCTGTGGTCTCGAGGTAGAGTGCTGCCTTGTCACGCAGCGGTCCCGGGTTCGATCCCTGGTCGGGACAAGTTTCCTGGGTGAGGTTTTTCGGGGATTTTCCTCACCTGTAAGATAAATGTCAGGAAACTTTAAGGCCCAAACGGTCCCCGAACACCATCTGGCCATCATTATCATCAATATCATATTCGCCTAATTAGATTAAGTTTAGTTTAAGGCCTCTCCTGGCGCATTATTACCATCATCAACAAATCTCATATCATCGAGGCTGCGTAACCCGCGTTCCAGGCGCCCCAACCTCAGAAGTGGGTTACAAGTACGCCATGCCAGGAGAGAACACCAGAAATGTCGAAACGACAACCTGGGGCACTGGGGAAAAAAAGGTATCCATGTAAAGAATAATAGAAGGCATTTCCACAATAGATATTTAATACATTACTGTTCTTTCGAATAGCCTTAAATTTCCTGGGCCCCCAGTAGGAGCCATGTTCACAAGTTAAAAACAAATCTCTATATACATGTAGTAAACAGACTTCTAGAAACAAACAGCTGGAATATAAACAACAATAACCGAGAGGTATCTCTTTTATTACATGTATATTTTCTGTGTTAGGAAACAGCACTATGGATCAATAAACTAACCGCGTTGTTATACGAAATTTGAACCGATGAGTCCATTTCAGAAAGGTTGTGTTGGCGAGAGAATTCAATGATTTATCATGCTTGGCAATCTGATATATGTTTATTCCGCCGGTTTATTGGTTTATAATTGAAAAATATTCTCCACGTTAAAAGCAACCAATAAATAGTGAGATACGAACCTAATTAAACTTGTAAAAAATTTACGGATGTTTATAACTCAGTCATTCAGTCAGAAATGCAATAAATCTGTCGCATAAATTAGTAATTTCTATTTTCAGGCATTCATAAATAACATAGATTTTTTTTTTTGCGTCAACTGCTTCAGCGTTTTCTAGCCGAAAACATTAACATTTTCAAGGAATTAAACATAGCCGAGATGCATATAATTAACTAAAATTAGTTGATTATCTAACTCACGTGCATTATCAAACCAGGAGGTTCATGACCGCGCGGACATAAGCTCTCCACACAACCTCCCTCAAATCATGGTTTGTAATTCTCAAATTTCATTATTGGTATATCTACTGGGCGCTTTCCCTTCGGGTTTGTTCCCAAATCCCTCCTTCATTCTCCTTCTATGCCACATGTTTAGTCCATCACAATCTCGAGACTTAACTATTCAGTAACATCTGGTTTACCATTAAGATTATGTAACTCACTGTTATTCCATCCACTATCTGTTCTTTAGTACAAAAACTTTCCAAAAAAAAAGTAAAAAAAATATATAAATGAAACTATTAATTACATGGAATATGAGGGTCACTAAATAAGTTTTGAGATACGGGAATATGGCGACAGCAACCCAATACGTTAATATACCACTTTAAAGCTCAATTCTTGGATTGTCGAAACATAACAGACACAAAGAATTTCTTTCAGTTGTCTCTGAGCAATAGTCTTGTGAAGTAGTTTGCGTGTGGTGATAGCATAAATGACCTTTATATTTTGAAATGGAGCATTTTCGTGCTATGATTTTTACGATTTTAATGCGGTTTAAATAAGTCAAAAACACTTGAGCGACTCAATCAAGCATTTGGGGACCTTCCTCTATAGCGTGAAACAGTTTTCCGCTGGTCTCCTGAATTTAAAAGGGAGAGAACATCCCTTACAGATGAGGACAGAAATGGGATGCCAACAACTGTGGTGACAGAAGAAATCATCTCTGCAGTGGATATTCTAATTAAGAAATATCTGCGATTGACCTATAAGGACATCGGTGAGGCCTTTAGGGATTAGTTCGCCAAGTGTTTCCACCATCCTGCACCAACATTTAAGAGTGAAGAAAATTCCTCTCGATGGGTGGAACACCACTTGTCAGAAGGTCAGAAATGCACTAGAATCGAATAGTGCAGAGAAAAGCTGAAGAGATTCAACAATAGGGACTCCTGTCGGTGTCAGACTTCGTAATAGGCGACTACAGTATGACCCCGAAACAAAGCGCCAATCATCGATCTGGATCTTTCAGGATGAGCAGTTTTTGACTAAGGACAACAGGCGGGAAGAATTGATGGCCACTTTCATCTCAACTCTGGCAAATGTTGTGCTAGAGATGCAGAGGACAGTTAAAATGATATACAGAAAATCAATCTCCCCAAAGTCTTCTAAAAAATCCAGATGAAGCTGCCGAGAACTGGACTGCGAGGAATTCTGAATCACCACGACAATGTTTCTTACCATACAGCCAAATAATAATCAACATTTCAAGAAATAAAAATAAAAATGCAGAGAAAAGCCCCATCCTTACCCCGTGCGACTTTTTCCCGATCCCGAACGTGAAGAATCGCGCGGGCGCGGACTCCATTTACCACTCTCAACGAGTGAGCAAGAGTGGCGCGGCTGCTTCCAAACGTGTTCCAGGCGATTCAATGACGTATATAACATGCACGAGAGCACTTCAAAAAAGGTATAACACATATAGAAACTCTACCATGGTCCATTATTGCAATCTTAAAATGTATCTAGCAACCCTTATGTATTTGTTTGAAAGAGAAAAAAACATTTTCAGGCAATAATAGGAATTGAACAAGTGGACTTAAAAATGCCAAATATGCGACAACCAATGGAGGGAATTTCATAAACAGGCAATAACAACTGTGAAAGATACAGAATGCACAGATGTTTTGTGAAGAGGTACTGTTATCAGATTATCATATTTTAAACTACTTTAGAAATTGTGTTGAAAATATAACTGCATAAATCGTGTTACATTTTATTGTATTTGAAATTATTTCACTTATATGCTAAAGGAAATGAGTAACTTCAAAAAAATTGTTGTAACTTATCTATTTGCACTTCCTGCTAGATTCATGCCGCTAAAAAAACGCACTTGTTAATAACAATAATTATAGGTCAAGATAATGCAATACTTTAGACTTTCTTATCTAAGAGAAATGATAACTATTTCCGTTTTAAACTTTTAAAAGTACAGTAAATAAGTAAAAAAAGTTATTATCAGTTGACCCCGTAACATCGAAAAATAAAAAAAATAAGCACCGAAATGGGTTTTTTTTATTTAAGAGCCCCACCACCATCCCCCTGGGTTTCCTCATGCAAAATGGGCTACTGTTTTTCCAGTCAACCCCTGTAAAACCTTTCAGATTATGCTTAATGTTATTCTCTCGCCTCATTCTTGACCCACCTATTAGGCGCTTTCCGTCTGGTTTTCTCTATTTATCTATAGTTTTATAAATGCTCTTCTCTCACCCTACATTTATGCCTAATTTTCTTGGCATTGCAGTCTACCAGACATTTTTCTTAATACATCTGGTTACCATAAAGATCAAGAAGCTGTTATGAAATTTTCTCTAATTATCTGTTCGACTCTCTTTGGTTCAATAATTTTCCACAGTACTTAATTCTCAAATAGTTGTGATATTTGCTACTCTCCTAACATGTGAGATACCATGTTTTACATCCATAGATTATAACTGGAAGAATCACCGTCTTATATATTATTACAAATTAAAATATTAATTATTAAATATGGCAGGTGTCATCTTCAATTAGGTTAAACATTATTTTAATTTTTTATAAGAACTGTAGGCCTTTCGGAAAGCAGCTTCTATCATCAGCAGGAAAATATTTGCTACTAAATGTTATTGTTTTGACATCAACGGCCTTCCAGTGCTTTGAGTAAGTAGCTACCGACGACGCTGGAAGACCGTTGATGTCAAAAGCGTCGCAAAACAACAACAGTTGGTACAAATATCCTTCCGCTGATGATGGAAGTTGGTTTCCGAAAAGCCTATAGTTTTTTTAGAAATAAAAAATGTACCTAGTTGAGGACAACAGCATTTGCCAAGTATCTATTTTAATATTTCACTTCGTTACTATTTACCTCAACGAAATTATAGTATGAATTTTATCAGTATTGATTATATAATATTTCTTTAACATTTTTAGAGAAGATGGGATGATAGAAGTCTCTGCAAAGCATAATAGTACGCATTTCTAGAGTTAATCCTATGTTTAATTTCTTTGTGCGCCTTTTCAATGTCTCTCAATTTGTAATTATTGTTCATTACCCCCTTAATTTGGAAATTCTGCCAAAGCTGTTCACTGTCGAGAACCTTTCCACGTAACATGGTTTTTGGTACACGACAGATTGGTTCTAATTTGCGAGCAAAGGGCGGTTTCGAAATTTTCTTCACCTGAAAAAATTGATTAATCTTGAATAGGGATAAAATTAGCGTATGTAGGCCTACTATCCAGAGAGGCCGAAATATACATGAATAAGAAGGAAAGGTCACAAATATTAAGCACATACCCATGTAGATGAGGTCGACTTTGATGGTGTCCGAGTTATGATCCTTGCCTCCAGTCCCGAGAGTCGTGGGTTCAAACTTGACAGGGTCGATGTATTTTTAGAATGGAGAAGGATTTTAAGCTATGAGTCCCGAGCCTCAATCCTAAATTGTATCCATGTTGAAAATTTAATAGCCCTTTGCCAATGTTGAGAAGGCAGATATTAGGAAGTTCATAATATATATTTTCCTTTTATTTGTGGATAGAACCCAGCTTAGGTCTCTCCCTTCCAAGTAATGTCTTAGTTGCCTACTAGATGGCTCTTTGAGGCGATGAGCTAACTATTTGTCACCCTCTGACATCTGTATTTATATCGCAAATGGCAGCACATTGATAAAATATCATTAGCTCACCAGTCTTCTAGCTTCCCAATATCGCTTTATCTCAGTGAATTTGTTGTACTCCAGGGCAGGCTTGAAGCTGAACTCCGTAGGGAAATAATGATTACTAAATTAGCCTCAGTTAATAACTTCCGCAAGGGAGTACCCTCTCCACACACGTAGAAAAATGAAGATAAGGGAATTGAAGTAAATGTGAACATCTTCAGTTTGCAGATAGCAGGGGAAAAAGTGAGTATGTGAGAAGACCTTGGTGCATGAAAAGCATTATTTGGCTTTACAAGAGGAAAGTACAGTTATTCCGAGACAAAGTTAGTGTGACACACACACACACACACACACATTAAAAGATCCCTAACTAAATATGGGAATGTAGCTACAGTATACATTAATTTATCTTCACATCCAGTGTTGCCACCTTTTCCTAATACCAGGAATCAATTAAAATGTATTATAAATTGTTGTACTCTATAAAATCTGGACGTTTTTATGCAGGATGTATATATTTCCTCTCTTTACAAGTTTTCATAATAATTTTAAAAAACTGTATTCCATTTAACTGCCCTCTTTAATAGATAAAGTCATTAGCTTCGCATTTAAAATATGGACGGGAACATGTGGGCAAGATTTGCTCAGAGGCATCTTGTTTCAACATTGACTTATTTTACGTGGTGTAAATATAAGACATAGAACCCAAAGTTTTAGTTGTTTTCCGCAGGAATCCATCCATACTCATGATTTTTACATCCTGAAAAATTGTCGACCCTGTCCGGGTTTGAACACACAAACTTCGGTTATAGAGGCAAGCATGGTAACCACAAGGCCATCAAGACCTACATTTTTTAACATTATAACTCAAATTAAAGACGGAAATTAATAAAATGAATCAAATTAATGTTAAGTTATGTAGATAGGAAATAACACTATGAGGTTTATTTTAATATTGTTTATTTCTTCACTCACCTCATACTTCTTAACTCCCACGCATACTCGAGTTTCGTCACTTCATTTGTGACATTCTCAATGCCTTCTATCCTGCAATTGTGAATGTAATACAGCATTGAGAATGTCACAAATGAAGTGACGAAACTCGAGTATGCGTGGGAGTTAAGAAGTATGAGGTGAGTGAAGAAACAAACAATATCAAATTAATGTTGTTAGAGGAACGAAAGATTTTAAACCATAAATTAATATGCAAAATACCAATTGTAAAATAAATATATTTAAATTTCGTTTAAGAGAAACTAATTTTCTGCAGCTCCTAATCTACTGTGTTGATGAGTTCCAGTAGTTGGACCTATAGGAATTCGGATAGTGGAAGATTCAGTATTGTGCAATATCAAGAAGCAGTTCTGGTCCGATCGTGTATTCAAATTGTGATTGGAGGATAGGGGATTAAAGAGAGAAGATAAGAGCCTAGAGTAGACTTAATGTATGCATAATTTTGAAAAATACACTAAGAGCTTCCTGGTGCAAATTTCCTGATCATATTTATTTTCATTCAAGAGAGTTCTATATTCCTGTGAAGAAGATTTGACAGAAAAAACTTTCCTTTTGTATTGTTGATGTTTTGCATCAGTATAGTGTATATGTTGAGAGAGAATAAAATATTTTCAGATGAAACAAGATGATACTTTCCAGAGACTACTGAAAATGCATACAATGAAAACATACAAATCATGGGATCTAATTATAACCCTAGGAAAATATAGAGTTCGTGGAAGTGAGATTCGTGTGGTGAATCTTAGACTAAGTAATGAGAGAGAGAGAGAGAGAGGAGAGAGAGAGAGAGAGAGAGAGAGAGAGAGAGAGAAAACACATTACAAAGCTAGAGCGTGACACCCAGATTATCGTCTGTCACGTAAGTCCCCGGAGATATATCCCACTTGGATTACTCTCTGTTCCCTCCACCGATTCAAATTTTGAATGCTGGTGACATCAACATTTCTCTCTCTTCCTATTTTAAATTACCAAATAATTCCTACAGTTTCAACATAAAAAAAAACTTTCTTTCCTTAATCGTACTATCAGCAGAACATTCAGCAGCCTACTGTACATATGTTTTATTAATTTAAACTCTTCGTGTGTAACTAATTATAACTAATTCTATTCCATTCCACTAATGCAATTTTACCACTCACCGTATAGGTACTTTTACATGCCACACGCAACCCGGGTCTTATAGTGGCATGATCTGTCGGGAGAGAGATTTTAAACTATGGATCATACACATACTTTTTTGGCCACATAAGAATATGGAAGGCCATTCCGAATGAGTGAACAGCTCAATGCCAGGGCTTCGTTCGAGACAAAATAACATTAAAACGAAACACAATTCACACACACACATTCATACTAAACAATGAGAATACGATAAAGGTGATTACAGTGGTCAGATGATGTTCGGGGACCATTTGGGCCTTAAAATTACCTGACATTTATCTTACAGATAAGAAAAAAAACATCGCCCAGGAAACTTCTCCTGACTGAGCATCGAACCCCAATTTAATGAAGAACAATAAAACTATTTTACAAGAAGATGGAACACTGGCCCACTAGCACAGTTGGATGCAATGCTACCACAGCGTTGGATTAGGTTCTTGTATGTTGGGCACCAACGTCTCCTGACACCACGCCATGTTATCATTTCCTTTAGGGAATTGTGAAAGACAAAATTCTCGCCCTTCCAGTTCCTCAATGATTATAACAAAATAACATACAAGAAGAGCTGTGGCTAGATGTGATGCAGAAATGTTATATCGTGCTTACAATGAACTTGATTATCTGTTGATGTGTAATGTGACGCAGGGAACACACATTAACATTTGTGAATTCAGAAACTAAGCTTTAAGGCTTCCTCTACAAAAAGTCAGTGTTTCCAGATACCATAAATATTTTTTGTTTCATAGAACCTTAAGTTCTTTACATTTCTTGTAGTAGCCCTGTATTTTCATTAACAGTGAGAGTAATTTAGGAGAAATAAAGAAGTTTGAAAAAAAACTTGGTAAACGTTGTTTCCTGAAATACGATATCAATGGTATTGGGCGTTGTTATCTGCAAGTTTATATCCACACATGACCATATTTTGCGTTATCTTATCAGCACTTCCTTCCCCGTTCCCCATGTGTTATAAACAGTAACACACACAAAGATTGTGTCATATCCTTCCTGGCATAAGGAACAGTATCAAAAATGTTCTCACACTGTACCAATTTTTTTTCTAAGATTGTAATTAAAATTTATCTCAAATCACTCGTATCTCTTATTAACCTACATTAATATATAATAAGGAATTTCTCTTATTTTATCTCGCAGCCAAAAGTAATTAGTTTATTAAATTGTTTTGTGTGTTATGTACTTAACAATATTATAACTGCTGAAATGTTTCCACTTATCGATAGACCTAAGTGGTTAGTCACTCGCCGTCTACCTCTGGGACAAAGTTCGCATCTCGGTCACTCCATGGAATTCGTGGTGACAAATCGGAGCCAGGCGAGTGATTTAAGGCATGGTGCCTTAGCACAGAGTTACGGGACTGGCACTGGTTCGAGTACCCACGAGTGAAGACATTTTTTCATACAATGTCGGCCAATATTGTGAGGAAATCGGATAGCTATAATAAATAGTGGCTCCAGGTTGAGAAAACCAGCTAAGACGGCTGGGGGGCCATAAGTCATCTCTGTACTGGCAGGATGATCGTCCATATAACACATGTGGATGGTTGGAGGGTATAACCAAATTTCTAATCGAAAAATTATTACCTATTATTCTATTAACCATTTAGGGGAGGCCAGCAGACGGTTGGTAGGCCAAGGGCCTTCTAGGCCTGTCACGCTATGGAGAGAGAGTCTGAGATAGGGCACAGTTTTTAAGGGGTTTCTCTTCTTTTTCCCCGAAAAATTCACTCCATCACTTCGCCATATTCATGTAATCCATTTCGTTTCATTTCATCTGCTCATGTAAAAGTGTGACAGGTATGGTCATCCTGCATCCTTGTATATCACAGACATTCAATAATATGGGAATTTACCTCATTCCTCGCCCTGGCTTTACACCAGACACGAGTAGAGGTTTTACGTTTACTTATCCATAGGCTAATATACGGCCATCCCTGTAATCTAGTAGTGACGCCGTTACCTCAGAGGCAGCGGACACCGAGTTCGGTCCCCGGTCGGGGTAATTTTCCTGGGTAATGTTTATTTTCACTGTAATGTAAATGTCAGGAATCGTTAAGGCCTAAATGATCCCTGAACAGTATCTGGCCACCAAATCGTCCCGTTTCATAGTTAACTTGTTTAGTATGAGTGAATGATGGGTTTTGTCTTAAATGTTCGTGTTATCTCAGAGGTGGCCTTAGAATTGAGCTGATACAGGGAAGAACGTATGATGTATATGATCCAGAATTTAAAACCCTATCCCGAAAGGTCGTGTGTCTATAGGTCTTGTGTGGCTTGTGATGTATGTAAGCACCTACAATTGAAGTTAAATGAATGACTAAAAGGTGGCATCGTTTCCACCTACTCTCATCCATTCGACTTTAACTGATTAAGTTTCGATTTAAATTTTAATGTAACATTATACAGTAACAGTCTAATAGACAATATTGTACACAAATTGGGATATTTCACAGATTTTATTCGTTACTAGCTAATACCCGGCGTGCGCTGCTACTCCTAAATAAATGTTAATGTGTTTTTACTACCAGCCGTGCGCTGTTATACTTGCCCGGGAATCTGCTTATCCTGATCTTCTTGAAATCAATGAAAGACAAAAATGGCTATTGTGAGTTATCCGTAGAAGATAATGTTGTTGCGGACTTTTTTGTAGAGTTTTTTTTTAGATATTCAATTCTGTGTACATTCATTTGGTGTATTTGTTATGGTTTAGGCAGCCTAAGCCATTTAAAAGTCAAAATAGGGACTTTATTTCACGTTTCTCACTACAAAGGGTGATTTTTTGGGGTGAAGGGGTTGAGTATTACAACTCTCTTATAGCCTATGTTCATCCCGGGAATTTCCTGAACATTTTGCAAAAAGTCCCATCCCAATTGGATGAACGGTATGACAGCGCATAAAATACAAACAAAGAAACAAACAAACAAACATTAATTTTAATATATTAGATAATTTGTTAACATAGAACTTACCGGGGTCAATGTCAGACCAAATAATTCCTCTGTACATTGTATTTATAACAGATAGTGCTATCATCTGCCGTCGCAACCTTATGAACTACACTATGTCAATACGATTTTCATTGACCCTATTGAAAGACAATCATTTTTTATTAGAAAAATATTAATTATAACCTGCGATAAGAAGTATATCTCAAAAGAAAACATACAGCCTGCAAGATTTAGTGTAAAACTTAACATTTGTTAAAACTTGGAATTACTGCTTTATTTTAATTTTACTTTAGATGCTTTAACACATGTTAACGCACTTTATTTTTATTTTTAGGATTTATTTACATAAGCTTTTCAGATTCAGCTGGCATAATATTAACACATCACTTGTCGCTCTACTGAGCTTCCTCGTATCATTGTGTTGCATCTAAAAGCAATTGTAAGAAACAAATATTTACAAATTGTCAATTATTATGAACGGTGTATTATACAACAGAATTTATCATCATCATCATCATCTTGTTTCCAAGAAGTTAGACCATTTTTGTTTCGGCCTCGATATAAATTCCATCAATCTTTGAGTGGATGTCCCAGTCTTCTACTTCCTGTAGGATAAGTAGCCTGATTTGGTAGAATATATCCTTATATTCGAAGAACATGTATCCTTCTAGTTTTATATTCTAAAATTTTGATTTTTAAGATTCCATGAGCAGTAGTTGTCAAATTTAATGTATTTCGCGATCTAATAATGTGTACCCAGCAGCCCTCTGAATATATCTCATTTCATCGCATTTAAGACTCTATACCAAGCCTGTTAACAAGTGCTTACTAGGTTTGAAAAGACGCCTCGTCCCTCCTATTCAAACCTACGTCGCATCGGATAGGCTACTCACTTGTCAGTTGCGTTGTTTCATTGGGAATGCACCTGTTTAAGGACAGGAGACAAGGGCGCCTTTTCACACCTGGTGAGCACTTACTAACAGCCCTGATCTATACTATATATGTTTTTTTTTTCAGAGTATATATCTCGTTATCATACAAAATTATTGAAGGACCAATACGTACAAACTTTTACTCTTGAATATTTTTGGACTAACTGGTTTAAAATAGAATTTATTAGTTGTAAAATGTAGAGTTTTCTATTTAAATCTAATCATACTGTCCTTGTGCCAAGTTAGAAAAGCGCGCAAAAATCAATAGTGTCGGTGCAATAATATATTGTTACTAAAACTCACATTCTAAACGAGGATGACATTGGTTGTATGGGGTCTGCAGAAAACAAAATCCATTATTCAAGTCCAACAAAACATTCGTCGTGTTAATATTAGGGATCTTCCGAGAGTTAAGTCTAAAGAAACGGTGTAATCAAATTTTAATGACAAGCCGTAACTTCACTTAAATGAATTCATATTCTCGAATTTTCTGACCTGAAAAATTCCATCAGGTTGACAGGGATCAATGGAACGAAATTTTAAAAATATTACTGACAGCCTCTAATATGGGATAAAATATTTTTGAAATATTAATAATTAGATAAAATACATAAATCAGATTTAATACCTTACTATATTCGTCATGTGTGACTTGTAGGGCCTATGTTGTATTTAATGTACTATGGACCATGTTTTTTTTTGTTCAATATAGTAGCTAATACTTTTAACTAGAAGTTACGTTGATGCTTATTAAATTTAGTATTGTACTCGGAATTATTAACTGGGTCAGGTATCGATCTGATTACTCACCCAGGGAGGCCCTTCATGTTCTTGTGTGTCGAAAAGTAAGTACTGTATGAAATCCAGAGTTCAAAATACCCTCCTGACAAGTTGCCCCCCCTTACGTCCGAGAAGTGCGAGGCATGTCAAAGTGTCTAAAAAGAGAGAGGTTAAATTAAGGAAATAAAGAAAAAAGTCTTATTAACCAGAAGTCGTATAATGAGCAGAATCAATATGCAGCATCAAATTAAGTAAACATACCCTTTTTTAAATTGTCTTTATTGTTCTGTTCAACTTTTTAATTACTTCTCATTCTGACAATCTTTAACAAGTAGATGTATTCTACAATCTGAATAATTACACTGATTATTCAACAAGTTACAAAAATTTACATAAAAAATTACTGGACTCGAGTCCCAAGAGCCTTATAAGTAGGGCTGTTATGCCGCTAGATGACATCCAGCCCTTTAATCCCAGAACCAGGACGATCACGCTATCATTAAACCACCAAAACTAACAATCCCCAATTAAAAATTGAATCATAAAGTATGTAAGATGTCTTATTATAATGTTATAATCTGCAAGTATTTTAAGGTAAGAACACATTTGATATATTCATCCGATGATTTTCTTAATCTCTGTGAAATAATAAAATACTATCAAAATGTTTACCTTCAGCACGTATTACGAATGAATGAACAGCGCATACCAAGAAGAATGTATAATTATAAACCAAAAGGGAGAAGATTGTTGGGAAGATCATTGAAGAGATGGAAGGACCAATTCGACCTAAAATCAGATCGGAACAGGCCATTGGGCTTAATCCTTGTTGTTGTTGTTGATGATGATGATGATTTTCTACCCTAACACACAGTGAGAAAATCTGAAAGAGAAGACTTTATTTTATATATATATATATATATATATATATATATATATATATATATATATATATATATATATATATATATATATATATTAATTCAAATTTGCTGAGTGGTTTGAGTCATCAAGCCTTAGCATAGACATATAGGACACATCATTATGGCGGAAGAAATTTTCTCGTGGAATTTTGGCCAGTATGGGATCGATCCCAACGAACCTCGTGAGGAATTTAGTAGCTATGAAATGTACCAGCACCAGGTTGTAAACATGAACTACAACAGCTGAGGGACACGATATTGATTACATGTCACACCTAATAGCGGCTAGATAATAGTTTCATATTTGGATGTAAGGCCAATTGCCGACTGGTAGAACAAGGGACTTCTATAGGCGTGCCGAGCCATGGAGTTAGTTAATATATATTATACATATATCCATCTATAGTAATTCTGCCCGAAGGCAGGTCCTTCACTGAAATCATACCATTTTCATGCTATGCTTGCAGCTTTACTAGGGAGTTGTAGGTGTCGTAGATTCCCGTTGCTTTCCACACCGGTGAAGTATGATGATGATGATGGCCATATGATTTCAGGGACCGTTTGGGCCTTAAAGTTTTCCTGACATTTGTCTTACAGGTGAGGAAAAACCCCGATAAAAACCTCCCCCAGAAAAAGTGCCCCGACCGGGGATCGAACCCGGGCCCGCTGCGTGACAAGGTAGCACCTACCTCGAGATCACAGCGGTGGACTATATACATATATATATATATATATATACTAAGTGCATTACTGAACTTCAATGACTTGTTATCGATTCTTACTTATTCATAAAATAACACAACATTATTGAATTGTAAAAAAAATAATGGAAAATATGATTCAGATATGAGAGTAATAAAATATTCAATATTAAGGATATTGACACTTAAAACTCATATAAATACGCTATTACTGAAGCCATTTTATTATTTAATTTTAACATAAAATTGTTGAACAATAAGATCATAAAAATAATCATACAAGAATGTAGTTCCTTAAGAATGACAAGTTAATAAAGATAGTCAGTATTGAGTAAATAAGGTAGTTTCAATTGTTTTTTTCTCTCTCTCCCTTTTAAGGGTCAACGTATTAAACGTGCATACATTGAAGCAAAACTTCTAACGAGATCTTAAGGCATTTCCATTTTTTTTTTCTAAAATTTCATTTGGACCTACAGCCATCGTTTCGTCGATGGACCCTTCCAAATGTCCTATCGAATGGTGTTAGCATCCAATTCCACATTCGTACTTAAAATTCCACATAATTGGATCTGAGTTAACACTAGATCACAGTGGCAACTTTATTGCTCCTCAATTAAAATTGCAGTATACACAAATTAGTTAGCATAATATAATTAATTGCATTACCAAGTCACTGGTAGTTCAGCCATCTGATGGAAGAATAACAGAAATTGTAGAAGCTTACGTTATCAAGTGGTTTAAGAATATAATTCCACATTTCACTGAAGATAGATAGATCATCGGTCGATTAACGTCTTTGACATCGTCCGATTCCCAATAGCCAATTTTATCCGTCCATCCAATCTCCTGGTTGTAAATGTGTCTCCTTCATGAATAAATATATTCCGCGTCTCCAGGAAGGTTTTAGGTCTTCCTCTGTCTCGTCTTTCCTCAGGTTTCCATTCCAAAACAGATTTTAGTAGCCGATCCTCTTCCATTCGCTGGACATGTCCGTACCATCTTAAATGCTGAGTTTTAATATCATCTAAAATAGTGCCTTCAATCTTAATTTTCTCCCTTATAACTGGGTTCCTAATTTTTCTCTTCTTGAAATTCTTGCTGCCCTTCGTATAAAATCCATTTCCGTTGCCAAAAGATACTTATTTGTTTTTGTTGTTAATGGCCAAAGATCTGCTCCGTAATTAATGATGCTTTTAACTATTATATGATATATATTCATTTTATTTTTATTACTTATATTTTTATCCCACAATATTCCATAGAGGCAAGCAATTGCAATTTTTTTAATTATTTCTATTTCTTATTTCCCAAGATATTTAAAAAAAAAAAAGGATAAGCGTTTTGGACCGCAATGTACAAGAAACTTCAGGATTGGGGTTCTATTTTTGTACCGCCAATGCATTTTGAAAGTCATAATACTTAAGTACTAAAAGGTATTTTTCGTTATTTGATAAAGTATAGAGTCGCTTTATGTTATGAATTGTCAGAATTTCCACAACAATGATGAGTCATTTCCTACCTGTCAAGTTTATGATCTATTAGAATTAAAAATATACATTTTTCCTGTAAATTTGTGACCGTCCTACTAATTCTTAACTGCAAGTAGACAAGTGATCCTTTATAATTATTACTTATCAGTTTCTTTCTTTCTTATTTTACGGAGACGTCATTTGAAAATGTATGGTTATATAAGTGAACGATAAGATTTAATGTCTTCTTACGGTTTAAATTATTACAATATCGTCTCTCATAATGGACAATGTTTCGTAGATTGGAATGCAGTTATCTTCCCTCAAAAGAAAAACATTTCTCAAAAGATAAAACATATTTTCTCAATAGATAAGAATTTCAATGTATTTTAATGCAATTTATATATATATTATTTGATGTTCACACTTGCCATCAGTAACAAAAATTTATATTCAAATTATTTTGAACTGCTTAATCAACCTAAGTCATATCGAATCTCGGATCTTTACAAAATTCACTGTTATTATATCAATAGCAATACAAAGTAGAGCCAGTCATAAAATACATTATTTACCTTGAAATATGTTTCGAGAAAACTTTCTCCTATCTTCAGCCCAGCAGAAGGGGCCAATACGGAAGAGTTTAATTATTATTATTATTATTATTTATTATTATTATTATTATTATTATTATTATTATTATTATTATTATTATTATTATCATCATTATTATTATTATCATCATCATTAATAGTACTCTCAGTGTTGTATGTAAAATTTTAGAAGAGTACCGTATCCATTTCTTCAATAGTGTTTTTTTTATTGGCCACCTTATCGTCAAAATATTTTCAGTAAATATAAAAAAGTTTGTAACTTGTGTAATCAAATGAGTTTTCTGATGACAGCCAGATGTCGATTTTTTTTCTTCTAAAACATGTTACAAATACGTCTGGCCTATTCTGTAGGCCTATGCTTATATAATTTGAATATATGAGGGAGTTTTTCCAATGTTCACCATTCCCTTGTTAAAATAACATTCACTAAAAAAATAAACACGTTAGCTTTGAACGAAGGGGTGAGAACATAGTATTTATACGGACTGTGTAACACGTTATAATTTTATACACGTGCAAGCGTGATCACGAGTAGGCCTGCTTCTGCTACAATCATTCTACCATCACAAATATTAGAACCGTTTGCTTTTCAATGCACATCTGCAATAAAAATCTAATTACCCAGCGAGTTGACTCAAACGATAACATATCAGACTAAAATATTTCGAGAACCTAGGTTTAAAAATAGATATCGACCAACTTGATAGATTTTTCTGATTTTCCTCAGTCGTCAAAACAAAAAGTGAATTGGACTTTCATTGCCAAGGCCCATTTCATCATATTTATAATTTCTTACAATCATTAAAAATTAAACAAGATAAAATTACTATGAAAATGGTTAACGTAGTTACTTACTGTGTAATTTTAAATTGAACTAGGTTATAAATTGCTGTATGTCCAATGTCTCCAACAAGGACTAAAATTTCATTAGTTCTCAAAATCAGAAAAAATGACTAACTCATTGGTACTATCGACCCCGAGATTCATGATGAACCGGGCATAAGTTCTCCAATCAAATATATCCTGAGCTAATGTATTCCATTAGTTCCATAGGGAACTATATAAACCTCCTTAAATCGTTTTTTTTTAATGCCCCAGGTTGTCATTTCGACATTTCTGGTGTTCTCTCCTGACATTGGCTTAATTGTAATCCACTTCTGAAGTTGGGGCGCCTAGAAGGCGGAGTTACGTTACCCCGATGATATGATGGGTGATAAATGATAATGAAGCGCCAGGAGAGCTCTTAATTTAAACTTAACCTAAATTCCAGACCATGAGCAACCACAAGAATAATTCCCTTTAAGGAAAAATCCCTATGGCTTGACTGGGAATCGAATCCGGGACTTAATGAACAGTAGTCAGAAACGCTGACCACTAGCCCAGGAGGCTGGTCGTTCCTCCTTAAATCATGGTTTATGATATTGGCCTACATACTGGTTGCTGTCCCTCCGGATTACCAGCAAGACGATTCTATGTTACTCTTACATTTCCAATACGTGTCACATGACCTAACGAACACGTGAATGGAGCAAACTACGTAACAATGAGCTTCATGATCTTTATAGGAAACCGAAATGTAATAGGAATAATTTCCCATAAAGATCACGTAGCCCATTATTACGTAGTTTGCTCCATTCATTTGTTCTGTTCGTCTCCCTTTCCTCCAAAAATATTTTCATAAAAACTTCATTCACACATACTTATAAATTGTAATATTTTCTTCTACCTTAAATCAAAACGCCATATTTCAATCCACATAAATGGAAGAATAACTCCAAAAAAACTCCATGGCGAGGCAGGACTAGAAGGCCATTGGCCTACCAGCCGGCTGCTGGCCTCACATCCACATGTGTTAATCACAGATGTAGACGATCATCTAGCCAGTGTAGAGGTGATATGTGGTTAGCATGTCAGGTCCCCCAGCCGTTATAGCTTGTTTTCTCAACTTGAAGCCGCTACTTATTGTAGCTACCCAAATGCCTCACGATGCTGGGTGTGCACCGATCCCATACTGGCCGAAATTCCATGATAACTGTTTCTTCCCCCATGGAGACCTGAACCAGCGCAAGTACCGTAGTTCTGCGCCTTAACCATTCGGCTACGGCGCGGGACTTGGAAGCATAACAGTGTTATATATTTTTAATTAGGATGAACAGAAATTGGGATGACGAGAGTCCTTGTAATGTGTAATAGCTTCCATTTCCAGATTTGAGGCAATGTTTAATGTATTACTGCATCACATTCCTGTATCTAATTAATTTTCCTAGGTACTCGAATTCTGCCACTTCATCAAAATACCTTAATTTGATAAGTTTCATTTTTATTATATAATGTAGCCTCTTTCTAAATCTGAAAATCAGTGTTATAATTAATTATACTTACAATGCAACTGTAATAATGTGAAATAATATCATTAGAACAAGATAGTTTGTGGTTAAAATTTGCCTTTTTTTTAATTTAAGAATAAAAATCATGCTTAGAAGCGCTACCAAGGTCTTGGTCAATGATGAAGTAGGTACGTCATTTAAAAAGAAAGTTAAAAACATGTTCAAAAAAAGAAAATGATAGCATGATGAGTTGGTACATTCTTCCTGGAATCGTGTGCTTTCTAACAAGTAAAGAATCTCAGAAATTCCTGCTCGGTCTGACATCATATCAAGATGAGAGGAGTTATAACATTTGCTGATACGAGAGTGAAGTCAGAGCTAACGGAAGCAAGTGTAATAGATATAAATAAACAAAACAACTTTAAAGGGAATAATTTTCAAGTGCACGAAGTATGCAGTGTGGAATTCATTAATTCTTACCATTGTTTTCAAGGTTGAAGAGTCTTGAACAGACGACTCATCAGCATAAATAAGTAAGGAACGCATGGCGCAATGCCTGAATAATCCTAACAACGAGCAGCCCCGTGACTTGGCGTAACTGTCACGGTCACAACTTTTCCATGCTCTGGATGGTCACTAGATGTATACAGACAACACTACGATAGCTTTAACCTACCCGAAGGGAGTCATTAAGTTGTAGAAATAATTGAAATTTAATAGTAATAATAATAATAATAATAATAATATATTATTATACTTACTCACTGGCACTATCGAACCCGTAGGTTCATGGCCGCGCGGACATATGCTCTCCATACATCCCTATCCTGAGCTAATACTTTCCAATCATTCCCTGTATAATCTACTTCCCTCAAATCATAGTTAATGTTATTCTCCCACCTCATTCTTGGTCTACCAACTGGGCGTTTTCCCTCTGGCTTTCCTACAAGAACCTTCCATGCAAGTCTTTCATTCCCCATACGTGCAACATGTCCTGCCCATCGCAGTCTACGAGACTTAACTGTTCTTATTATATCTGGCTTCCTATAAAGACCATGTAGTTCATTGTTATGTAGTCTTCTCCATTCTCCTGTCTGTTCATCTCTCTTTGGTCCAAAATTTTTCCTAAGTACTTTATTCTCAAATACTTGTAATCTCCTTTCCTCCCTTAAAGTAAGAGTCCATGTTTCGCACCCATATAATATAACTGGTAGAATAATAGTTTTATATATTTTCAGTTTAACGTTTTTTGAAAGGAGTTGGGATATCAAGAGTCTCTGCAATGCATAATAGCACGCATTATTATTATTATTATTATTATTATTATTATTATTATTATTATTATTATTATTTCAATTAGCAGATTTATCAATGTTTCACAACATCTCCTGTGCCTAATTAATCTGCTGTCATTCTCCTCCACATCTCTCCGTCATTCTGATCTGCATCGTCCAATCCTTTTTACCCTCATGCTGTTCATAACATCACCAATCCACCTTATTTTTGGCTTACTTTTCCTCTATAATTATATTTTAGGGTCGGTTTCACCAACAGAGGTAACTGTATTATGCCAGTTTTCCCCGTGTAAAATGCATAGTTTAAACTAGCGTAATATAGTTACCTCTGCTGGTGAAACCGACCCTTAGTGACATTCCCTTACGGTCGTTCGATTCACCTCGCTATATTTTGTGTGGGTGAAAAAGTAAATTCAATTTAGAAATGACTAAATATCACGCATGGCATACTATCTATTTATTTACCACCTACGGCTATTAATTTGTAGTTATGAAAAAGGAGACTGTGTTTACTTAATTAAATTAACAGTGGAAACGTTATATTACTCTGGTGTTGTTACACTTTCGAAGAAAGAAAAAAAACGCACTGTTCCACATCATCAGCTTCAAATGATACCAAACTTGTTCCACATACAAAGTTGAAAAATACATTTTATAATTTAATCCTAAGAACTAACTAAACACGTCACTTGTCAAGCATTAGTTAAAACTGAAAACTTAGCTATACAGAGGGAATAAAATAGTATAAAAATAGAACAATTTTAAGTTATTAGGCCTACTAGAGATGGAATAATTCCTTCAGCGTATGGCAGATGCGACCATTGCATATGGCTTCAGAGGTAAGTGGGTTATACCTCTTCCGATATAAGTTCCGGTTGTAATGTAAACAAAGCAGATGTAAAACTACATTTTCATTGGTCAAATAACGACTTTACCTTTAAATGTGTAAGAAAATGTAGTTCCCTGTCTAAGATTCGACATGGAGAAAAAATAATATGTAGGCCTATGTTTTATCTAGTCGCACGCGGTGGACTAGTGGTTATGCTCCTTGCCTCTGGTCCCGAGGGTCGCGAGTTCAAACCCGGCCGGGGTCGATGGATTTTTTAGGATGGAAAAATCGAAGGAGCGAGTCCTCCGGGAGGGACTTTAAGCCGTGGGTCCCGAGTCTGAAGATTTTCAGGCTCGTAAAAGATCCTTAAGCCTGAATGAAAAGGCATCTAAGCAAAATTTACCGAATTTCCCCGTCCTAGTACTACCTTGTTTTCATAGATGTCAGTATGAGGCGGAACGTTGACCACGGACCACTCAAATGACATCTATACGAAAACAAGTGTAACTAAATTAGTATGGTTAAAATTCTTCCCGGTAGGGGGAGACGCCTAAATCTCTGTTAAGGGAAACATGGACTTAGAAGACAAGACGTATTATCTAGCACATGCTTATTTAAGTTATATAATTTTAAAATTCATACAGTAATTACAATTTTAAAGGTAGGCCCATACATAATTTTTGTCATAAATAAATAAATAAGAAATGGAAGTTCTAATTATTGTAACATCTTACCTTGTATTCAATCTTATATCCCGTAAAATACGATGTTGCCTAAGAACAATGTTTCTACCGATGACAGTTCCACACACAATTCAGTCATATGTGGCATCACGGTTCCCCTAACAGACGGTGTCGGCGAAATAATACCTTATGGAAGTTTGTTTACAATACAACTGGAACTTAGCTCGGAATCAGTAAAGAATAGTTTTCCGTGCCTTCTGGTTACAGCAACAGTTTAGGATGGCCACTCTACATTACTTCACTCCAAATGTTCCGAACAGTCAGTGCGCAACTTTTATATTCCGCTGAAGTATACTTTGTAAGTCTGAATCCTGCTCTTGTTTACATAGGACCGAGTGCACTGTGATCTCTACTGTAAGGATGAAGCTTAGTCAAACTCGCGTCATTGGAAAGAGAGGTTTCATCTCCAGTTATTATATTGTAAGTTAAAATCGATACTCTAATCTTTGGGATTCTCAACATTCAAAACATTCCTTTTTTTGACAGTTCTGAAATTATTAGCCCGAACATGCTTTTACATTTCACTTTTTTTTTATTGAAAACTTATCACTAGAGGCAAGCCTACTAAGGGTTCCTCAATGGAACTGCACTTTGCCATGTAGCAATGTATCTCATTTTACCATTTTGAAGTCAGACTAATAAGGGAACTGTCAACCATTGCATCCCGAAATCTACCTTGAAATTTCTCCCAGAGAAGCGTTGTGATGTACCAAGACCGTATATATATATATATATATATATATATAGTTAGTGCAGAAAATAACAGACAGAAATAAATCATTTCATTATTTGTTCACTGTATAAAAAACAAAATGTACACCTTTAAATTGAACTCTATGAAGTTAAATACACGCAGTTTCCTCTGTTTAAACATGACAATTAACGGGTAAAAAATAATTTGTACATGAAGAACAAAAATTAACAAACAAAACGCATTGATAGAGTGCTAAGATTTGGTCAACAGAATGTTCACATGAAGTCGAGTGGGGGTGGGTCTGGTAATGTTGTTATTCACTTTAGCCTTGAGTACTTTGCCGTGTAGTTGTGTGTGTTCTGGCTGCAGATTAACGCTGGAATGGAGCGCAAAGGTAGAAAGACTACCGTAGAAGGAAGGGAAATAATTATAATCAGTGTAAATGGCTAAATAAAATTAGTGAAATAATTGAAAGGCCAAGACCAAACATTCAGCATATAATTGATAGAGTTGGCGAACGAAAATCTTTTGAAAATAGCCACAGATCTGGACGTCCTAGAAAACTGTATGTTAATGTTGAAAAAAGTATTAATGAGAAAAGTAAAGCAAAAACCTAAACGTAGTGTCCCTACATTAGCAGCTAGTATCAAAACTTACTTTAATATTAGTATTTCTGCTAGCAATGTTCGTAACTGTCTATGGGCTAACGACCTACATGGGAAAATAGCCCGTAGAAAATGCTTAGTAAGTGAAGAAAACTGAAAGAAAAATTTGAACTTCGCTAATACATAAACAGCCCAAAGAATTTTGTAAAATAGTAATTTATACTAACGAGCCTAAAATAAAGATTTCCAGTTCAGATGGAAGACGAAAAGTTTGGAGAAAAAAGAATACAGAGATATAAAAGCAAAATCTCCAACCCCCTGTGAAACATAGTGGTAGTTCTTTATTAGTATGGGAATACATGACTACCTCTGGAGTTGGGACCTTGCATTTTATCGATGATATGATGGACCACAAACAGTACTGAAAACCAATCTTCATACCTCTGCAGAGGAAATTGGAATTTAAATTATTTATTATTTTTTATAGGTTTTAAGCTTTTTTTTAAGAAAGGGAGGATGAATAGGATAACAATGGATATTGCGAGGACAATTACTCCCCCTAATTTATTGGGAATTGATCGTAAAATGGCATAGGCAAATAAAAAGTATTATTCTGGTTGAAATTAAACAAGATTTTGTATTTATGCAAGATAATGATCCCAAGCACACCAGTTTCAATACGCGTTTATGGATTTTGTATAACACACCAAAGTACATGGAAACGTCTCCGCAGTCTCCGGACATAAACTCCATTGAGAATTTATGGGAACATCTGAAAAGGAGAATTCGTTCAAGACAGGTTTCCATCAAGCAAGACCTGAGAAAGGCTTTGGCAGAAGAATGGAGAAACATAACTTCTTCAGTAACTTCAAATTTAGTCGGGTCGATGCTACGTCTTCCTAAGCCATCATGGAATCAGAAGGGCTCCCAACGAAGAATTGAACTCAAAAAATAAAGACTCAAAACAGCCATAACATGAGACTTTATCAATACTTTTTGTGCGTTAATTTTTGTTGTTCGTGTATACATTATTTTTACTCGTTAATTGTTACGTTAAAATAGAGAAAACTGTGTTTATTTAACTTTATAGAGTGCAATGTAAATGTGTATAATCTTGTTTTTGTATATAGTGAAGAGATAATTAAATTATTTATTTCTCTCTACAATATTCTTAAGTGTATCAATACTTTCAGTACTAACTGTACATATCTGCCGCTTTTAACTGCAAAACACTAAAATCCAGCACCAAAACTCTCACTTAAATTACAGGAAAGTAATATAACTCCGTGACGAGTCCCATCTCACTCCCACAATTCTACTCAAGCAAGGACGTCCATCTGCTTCGCACAATGAGTTGTCATTCCTGGATTCTGGCCTCGATTTCTGTGTCTTGCAGTTAAAAGCGGCAGATATTTGTTGAACACGGCCTTGGTGCATCACAACGCTTCTCTGGGAGAAATTTCAAGGTAGATTTCGGCATGTAATGGTTGACAGTTCCCTTGTAAGTATGATTACTTATTTTTTTATTTGGTTGCACATTTATCAAAGGAGGCACGCCCTAGCGTAGTGGTTAAAGCAATACGCTAAAAGTCGGAAGGTTGAGGGTTCGAGTCGCGGTGGGGTCAGGATTTTTAAACTAACCCAAAGTTGTGGCAGTACTATGGTCCTGGGGTCGACTCAGTCTCCAACTGAAATGAACACCAGACGCTTGTTCAGGGGGTAACGGCGGCCGTCACACAGGGCTGACAACACGGCTAACATCAAGTACCAATTGTCTAGAAAAGTGGGAGCCTTAACATTCTACTACCACAAGGGCCTCCTAAGACCTTTAGAGGGATCGCTATACCTTTACATTTATCAAAACTAAATGATTGTTATTAGTAATATTTCGTATTTATTATTTGTCTGGTTAAACCTTTGCAAATTATATATAGTCTTATGCATGAATGAATTCAATTATTATTTCATCATTTGGAATATATCTTGATTAAATGGATATTTTTACGTTATACGGAGTACGTTTTGTATATTTTGCATTGTATAAGAAAACATTACAAATTATTATCTTGTTTCAATGAAGAGCAATAAATAGGCTAACTATTGAAGATTTGATGTCGACTATATGCCCTGAAACGCCGTAGCGTAGTGGTTAAGGCACTGAGCTACAAGCAAGAGGGTCAAGGGTTCAAGTCCCGTTGGGGTCAGGATTTTTAAACTGACCCAAACCCTCTGGCGGCACTATGGCCCTGGGATCGACTCAGCCTCTAACGTAAATGAGTACCAGATGCTTGTTCTGGGGGTAAAGGCGGTCGTCACGCAGGGCTGACAACCCGGCTGACATAAAGTGCCGATTGTCTAGAGAAAGTGGGAGCCTTAACCTCCTACTACCCCAAGGGCCTCCAGGCCTGTTGCGGGATCACTTTTTTTATGTGCCCTGAACGTGATATATGAAAATTTATGTTTTCATGTCTTTTAATATTTCATCAGCCGAAAAATCCCATCGGTCTTTCCCCGATTTGAACTTGGTAACAATATATCCTTACACCACAAATATGGAATTAATCTCCTTCCATAACAAGGTTAGATTATGATGTTTGTTCCGAGGATAATTCATTACATCTCCTCCTAAGACATTCAACATATTATCTCCTTAATTCTAGCTTCAAACCTGGCTTACCTAGAAAATCTCGACGCTCTTTAACAGCTGAAATCATTAGTGTAGCAATTCATACATGGACATGAAAGAGATCACAAATTTTGATCAGGGGCCTCTCTCTTTTCAGGTTTGAGTTTGTTATAATTCTAATTCCATGGACAGGCGGATCTGGAAGGCCCATGGCCTATACGCGAAATTCCAAGACAAAATTATTTCGCCATGGGGAATCGAACCAGCGCTAGTACCGTAGCTCTCCACCAAGGCACCATGCCTTAAACCGCTTGGCCAGGGCGCGGGGTATTTACGTCCCGTCTCTCTATGACACGAGAACCATGTTTTTACATCTCTTCCGAAGGAAGCCACACTCTGGATTTTTATGTTCTTAATCTATCGCGAACTTCGGAACCATAGGCGAGCATTTCGAGAAATGAGATGCACAAAGAAATTAAACGTAGGCTTAATTCTGGAAATGCGTGCTACATAGGTATTTCAGGGACTCTTGTCTTTTCAAATTCTCTAAAAAAACATTAAATTAAAAATATAAAAACAGTTACTTTTCCAGTTATATTATATGGATGCGAAACGTGGACTCTTACTCTAACGGAGGAGTTTTCGAGAATAAAGTTCTTAATAAAATTTTTGGACCAAAGAATTACAGACGAATAGAGAAGACTACATAACAATGAACTACATGTTATTTATAAGAAAACATGTAATAAGAAAGGTAAGTGTCGTAGACTGCAATGGGCAAGACATGTGGCACGAATGGGGAATGAAAGAGAGGCATGGAAACTCCTTGTAGCAAAACCAGAGGGAAAGAGCCCAATCGGTAGGTCATGAATGAGGTGAGAGAATGGCAATAACCCGATTTAAAGGTCCCGCGCTGTAGCCGAGTGGTTAAGGCAGGAAGCCTTGGCGCAGAACCATGAGGCTTGCGCTGGTTCAAGTATTGAGGAGATTGTAGGTCTTATACTTTAATAATTGCCCTGGCCTATGTTCATCCGGTTTATTTTCCCCATGGGGAAATAAATTTTCTCATGGAATTTCGGCCAGTATGGGACCGATGCCCACCCAGCATCGTGAGGCATTTGGGTAGCTACAATAAGTAGCGACTCCAGGTTGAGAAAACCAGCTATAACGGCTGGGGGACCCGACATGCTGACCACATGTCACCCCTACACTGGCCTATGATCGTCTACCTCTGCCATTAACACATACGAATGTGAGGCCGCAGTTGTCTGGTAGGCCAAGGGCCTTCTAGGCCCTGTCGCGCTTGAAGTAAATGGTTGATTGAAAAACAGTAGCTCAGAATAGGGGTGTATTTAAAGCTTATATAGCGGCCATGAATCTACAGGTTCAAGAATTAGTTAGTTAGTTTGGCGAGCATTTCGTTGTGATTACAATACATAATTACGTGACGCAAATGTATAACAAACACCAAGGTGTTCTATATTACTATTGTTTATTCAAAATGCTGGTTCGTAGAGCGATTTCCAATTAGCGTAAATGCATTAAAAAATGTTGGCGGCTTGTTTCGTTCCGGGCTTTCTACTGAAATTGTATAGCGTGAACACATCTCGAAGGTATGTTCTCATGCAGAAAAGGAACATACCCGTTGGTCATATTTTTTATATGCAGTATCACACATGCAAGATAAAACTTTTTATGCTGTATTACCTCGTAGAATACATCTAATAAATGGCAAGGGGCCATGGGCGTTCAGAAAAGAATGCAAGGAGTGGAGCCTCTAATTGAGAACTGCAAGATAGACAATGTTACTTAATAGCTTTATTTTTATGAACATCACATATTATCGATTTAGAAAGTATCACACTTCTGCAGTCTTTTTTATTGTTTTTCTCGTCACAATAATAGATTAATGGCCAGCTTCATGGTCTTGTAGTCAGAGTTTCTAACTGCAATTCATTAGGTCCGGGCCCGATTCCCGCTCAGAGGACAGGAATTATTCTGGAATATTGGTTAAGTTTAGGTTTAAGCTCTCTCCTGGTGTTACGCTATCATTTATCACTTATATCATTGGGGTAACGTAATTCCGCCTTCCAGGTAACCCGATGTCGGAAGTGGGTAACAATTCTACCAATGCCAGGAAAGAATATCAAAAATATCATAAAGACAACCCGGTGGCATTGGATAAAACATTCGAATAGTCTAAGGTATCTCGATTAGTCTCACGTTATTTCGAGATAAATTACGCTAAATTAAATGCCACCTATGACAGGCTTACAATTACCTTGGCCTTTCAGCTAGCTGCTGGCCTCACAACCAAATGTGTAATTTACAGAGACTGGATAAGCATATAGTCGGTATAGTGACATGTTGTCAGCATGTCGGGTCCTCCAGTCGTTATAGCTAGATTTCTCAACCAGCGCGGTACTACTGTAGATACTGGGTGGGTGTAGGTCCCATACTGACATAAATTCCATGAGATAATTTCGTCTCCCGAGTACCATAGTTTTGCAACAAGGCAAACCACTTAAACCACTTGGCTACGGCATGGGCTTTACCTCCTGCATTCCTAGGAACCTTCGGCGTTTCATTTTTCTCTCACTTCGGGAATAACTCAAACTAACTGTATCGGTGGTATCGTATTCGATACCTTCAGAGCTTCAAGCTCATATACTGCATATAGATTATATACGGTACTTTTTGCTTGAGACCAAACGTATCATAATATGTGATATCCTGGAGGAAGAAGAAGAAGAAGAAAGAAAAAGCTTAAATGGCGCCTTAAAAATATTTTTTTAAATTTGTTATTTTGACTCCTATAAACCCATTAAAAGCGAAAATAAAAATTATAACAAACAAAATGTAAATTCAGGACCACATAAAAGCCCCCCAACATTTTTTAAACATTTTTTTTATTTGGCTCCCTAGAAGCCAACAAAAATGAGTATGTATCTTGTCAAACTTTTCTTCGGGGTGCAGGGGATAAATCACTATACGGAACAGTTGCTATTATTTATGTAACGATGCTCCAAGATAATTATCGTCGCAATTCAAATCTGGGCGTGAAAGGACCAATAAATATTGATCTGTTTTCAGGGTTAAGATTATTTTTCGTGCTGTAAATCTATTATGCGGCATTCACGGTTTTTGTTTCCTTCCGAATGAACCTATCCTCATGATTTTTACGTCCTGAAAAATTAAATGAGTTTGAACTCTAGAACATCTTCTATACTTTCTTCAAACATTTGGTGTAGCAACATGCCTACTCCAGATTGTGCTCTATTTTCTTTCGGTTGGCCACTGTATATAAATATATAATCATCCATTTTTGTCATACATTTTCCTTTCTTTTTTGTGACTTTTTAAGTCCATTCTTATTTAATATTATAATGGATAAAATTATTGAAAACATACCACCATGTTTGGGTTATAAAATGGGAAACACTAGATTTCACTTAATATGCTACGCAGATGATGGTTTCCTTTCAGAATCTGAAGATAATTTACAAAGATCTTTACCCCAATTTAATATAAATGCCAGAAAATACAATATGGAAATTAATACAAATAAGACAAAATCCTTAACAGTATCAAAAGAACCAGTAAGATGCAAATTAGAAGTGGAAAGAAAAATTATAGAACAAGTATCAGAATTTAATTATTTAGGTGTATTAATAACTTCTTCTTCTTCTTCTTCACGGTTTAGGCTTATTTACTAGCCTGTTTCGGCTCCAAATTGCTGCCCTTTCCATCTTTTCTTTGGTCTTTCCAAACTTCATCTTCCTCGTGGCGAATAGCTGTGTGCTGCTTTTGGTACTCTATTCTCAGTCATCCTTGCCAAGTGTTCTTTCTAGTTTGTATTAATAACAAATACTAAAAATGTAATAAAATAAGTAAAGAAACAAACTGATAAAGCAGCACAAATATCAGGGTATATGAAAATTTTATTTGGCGCAACAAACATATCAATGGAAAACAAAACCCGCATATACAGAACGATAGTTCGACCAGTTATCGTATATGGAGCAGAAACTAGGGCTGATACAACAAAAACTAAACAAATAATAAGCACATGTGAAATGAAGATCTTAAGAACTATTCAGAGGAAAACATTATTTGATAAAATACACAACACAGAAATTAGGGACAAATGTCATATTCAAGACATAACCAAATTTATTATAGATAGACGAACATATTGGAAGGGTCATATAGAAAGAATGGAAGACAACCGACTTGCAAAAAGAGCTAAAGAAGATAGATCGATGAGTGAGAGAAGAACAAGAGGAAGACCAGCCAAGAGATGGATAGACAGTGAATGCACATCCAATACATCTTCCTCCGAGGATTGATTTTGGAAATAAACAGGATGAAAATCCTACAAATTATGAGTAAGAAGAAGAAATAGAGAAGAACTCTAGAACAAGAGGCGGGTATGGTAACCCTAGTTTACCAAGAACGATACCAGGGAAAAGAAAAAAGTGTCATACATCCAGATGAAAATAGCTTGTTCTAATGGAAAATAAACACTAAGACTTATGAAACCCTTAAATTCAATGGTGTATCCATTAAGGCTCTCTGTTGTCCCGATTCTCAGCAAAGTGAATCTTGTTTCCCAAGATCCAACCAAATAATATCCGTCTACAGTTATTTATAGTTGTTACTCGAGCATTGGAGAAGTGACATGGAAAATTGTAAATTGCCCCTGCCGTCTACTAACAACCAATACAGAATTCAGTGGAAGGAGCACCTGGAAAGGATGTCTTCTGGAAGATGACCGAAACAAATTCTTAAATGTATTCAAAGGACGTTGAAATTTGGGAAGTCCTTAGAAGCGCTGGCTCGAAACCGTAATGGATTCACTAAGGCCTAATATTTGAAGGTAGATAAAATGTTGAAATCTTAAAATAAATACCTGATACATCAATCGTCTTCAACTAAAATTAACTTCTGTTTAAAAACTTCGTCAAATAACTAAAACATGTAGACCTTTTAGAATAATTTTCCAGCTTCGGCATGTAATGTGGTACCATGCCGAAGACAAAACTCGATTCTGAAAGACCTACACGTTTTAATTATTTGAAGAAGTTTTAAACAGAAGTTTATTTTAGGTAAAGTCGACTGATGTATCAGATGCTTACTTTAACATTTTACTTCGTTACCTCACGGTGATTCATCATGACTATTTAACGAAGTTGATGATGAATTGCTAAAAGCATCACTAAAATAACTAGGTCCTACTTTCTATTATATAACTTACTCACTGGCATTATCGAACCCGTAGGTACATGGCCGCACGGATATAAGCTCTCCACACATCCCTATCCTGAGCTAATGCTTTCCAATCATTCCATGTATAACCTACTCCCTTCAAATCATAGTTAATGTTATTCTCCCACCTCATTCTTGGTCTACCAACTGGGCGTTTTCCTTCTGGTTTTCCTACAAGAAGCTTCCTTGCAAGTCTTTCATTTCCCATATGTGCCATATGCCCTGCCCATCGCAGTCTACGAGAACTTTCTGTTATATATACAACTTAATATAAAAATCTTGGAAATGCCCTCTCCCATAACAACTTTTTTTAGCGAATTCTAAAGGAATACGAAGTTATTGAGATTATTCTTAGCAAAATACATTTTTTTTATTTTACAAATCTTCATAGATTCAATTTATAAGGGAACTGACAACCATTGCATGTCGAAATCTACCTTTAAATTTCTCCCAGAGAAGCGTTGTGATATACCAAGGCGTGTCAAGAAAAAATCACTGCCATTTTCACCTGCAAGATACTAAAATTCAGCGCCAAAGCTCTCATTTAAAACATGGAAGTAATACAACTCCAGATTTGGTGAAATGGATAACCCTGATAACCTGCCCGCATTCCATGTTTCGCCGCACACCAACCCTGACAACTTGCCCGCATGCCGCTACCCATCAGGCTACACTAGGCTTTACTCTCGCAGGGAGTCCATCTGCCTCGCACAGTAGGTTGTCATTATTGGATTCTGGCTTCGATTTCTGTGCCTTGAATTAAAAGCGGTAGAAACAATTTGTACACGGCCTTGGTACATCACAATAGCCTATTTCTCTGGGACAGATTTAAATGTTGACATTTTCCTTGTTAGAAGCAACCGAAAATGTCCATGACAAAAAATTATATATATTCATCCATAGTAATTCTGCCCGAATGCAGGTCTTTCACTGCAATCATAGTATTTTCATACTATGCTTTGTAGCTTTACTAGGGAATTATAGGAGTGGTAGCATCCCGTTGCTTTCCACACCGATGAAGGGTGATGATGATAATGATAAGTATGATGATGACGGCCAGATGATTTTCGGGGACCGTTGGGCCCTAAGCTTCCTGACATTTGTCTTACAAGTGAGGAAAAACCCCGAAAAAACTTCACCCAGGAGCCTGTCCCAATCGGGAATCGAACCCGGGCCCGCTGTTTGGCACGGCAGCACGTTACCTCGAGACCACAGCGGTGAACATATATATATATATATCATCATCAACAACAAGGATTAAACCCAATGGCCTGTTCCGATCTCATTATAGGTCGAATTGGTCCTTCCATCTCTTCAATGTTCTTCCCAATAATCTTCTCCCTTTTGGTTTATAATTATACATTCTTCTTGGTATGTGTGTGTGTGTATATATATATATATATATATATATTGATAGTGTGAGAGAGAGAGAGAGAGAGAGAGAGAGAGAGAGAGAGAGAGAGAGAGAGAGAGAGAGACAGAGAGACTACTGTATGTAAATGTGTGTGTGGTTTGGGTATGTGTTTTTGTGTCTGCGTCTGTTAATTCTCTAGCGGCCGCATTTTTTCGGGACCAAACACGGAGTAAGCAATCAACTTTAAGAAGTAAGGTCGAGTTCGTTAACTAGCAAAATCGGACCGTGAAGAGTGGAGGTTCACCTCAAGCGAATATTTAAAATTCTCTAAAGGCTGCAATTTCGATTTTTCGCAAGAAAGTCGGTATATATAATTAAAAACACTATAAAGAAATTCTCCTAAAAGCATTCAAATCCAACCGATATGAGTGGGGGTTTAACTGAAATACCAATTTTAATATGGTCGCCACATTTGTTTTCACGCAATTAAATTGAGGTACATACTATACTACCCCATATCATGAAAGGCCTAGAATGTCCATGGCCTATTAGCCGGCTGCAGGCCTCACATTTACATGTGTTAATCATAGGCGTAGATGATCATCCTGCCAGTGTAGGGGTGACACGTGGTCAGAATGTCGAGTCCCCAACCTGGAGCAGCTACTTATTGTACCTATCCAATGGTAGGTAGGGATGGGCGATGCTGGGTGGGCACCGGTCCCATACTGGTGAAATTCCATGAGAAAATGTTTTTCCCCATGGAGACTCGAACCAGCACAAGTCCCGTAACTCAGCGCCAAGGCCTCTTGCCTTAACCATCGGCTACAGCGCGGGACATAAACTGGATACATACGATTCAATTAATAAATATGGATTTACATCAAGTAAACACCAACTCAAATGATTATTTAATAAATGAAAGATATATTCGGTAAACCAGCAACATTAAACCATAAATTCTCTATCTTCGGGTTTTTACAGCTGCTGCCGTCTTCCCGTGCCAAACCTCCAAAGCCTACGGTCTTGGGCATCTTCGATGCTTAGCCCTCTAGCTTGCATTACTGTCTTCATGTTTTCCTTCCATGTTAACCTTGGTCTTCCTCTTTTCTTCTTTCTGTTCGGATGCCATTCATATAGTTGCTTCGGCCATCGCTCATCTTCCATTCTTAAAACATGTCCTAACCACTTTAATTCCTTCTCCTCAATTCTTTCAATTATGCTTTCTTCTGCTTCCATTATGTTTCTAATTTCCTTATTTGTGACATGTTCTAATTTAGACTTTCTGGCACTTCTTCGTAAATAAATTCCATAAATTCGTAAATAACCATAAATTCGATTTGAGAAATTTCCTTAGTCTGCACAGTTTCTGCGTGACGGACTTCTTCCAAACATGGAATATGTTTGCATTACAATAGCTTCAAGAACAGTAACCATTGTTCAGTAATTGCAGGAATTCAATGTTAATAAACAAGTGGATTTATGTAATTTAGTCATGTTCTCATACTAATTTAAAATTTCGGATTGTTTCATACAAATAACCTTGTCACACGACAAGGTTACAGGCTTCTGAAACGTGACGTAAGCATTACGTGATCAGAATTACAGTCAAATTAGAAACATATCCTAAAATAATTGTAATGAAGATTATATGAGCCCTACACTTAGGAGTCGTGAAATTATCATTTACCACGATAAAACTTCAGGAGTCACGCATCTAAAAGTATAACGAGTCAGCGAGTACTCATAGAACCATAACCCAGGATACCGTCACGCGTTACTGAGTCATTACGTAATCGTCACGGAACCATTAGCATCCTCACGGAACCGTACAAGCAGCTCATGGGACCATGAAGCATTTGGACACAATATAACCGTCATTCTATCTTCATCTAACCGTCATCATGTGTCATAGATACGCCATATGGGCGTCACATTACATATTGTTCCATTCTAAGAAAATCAACTAAAGGAACGGAATCATTCTTTCGAAAAATGTACATCATTCTAAGAGTAAATTATTTGATGAACAGTATATGATAATCTCATTAAAAAAACACCTTACAAGATTATAAAATTACCTACGATCAAGAAAACTGTTTACCACTAATGATAATTTATGTTAGTGAGGCACGAATGGGGAATTAAAAACCATGGACATTTCTTGTAGAAAAACCAAAGGTAAAGCCCTCAGTAAGTAAGCCAAGTATAAGATGGAAGAATAAAATTAACCATAACTTGAGGGAGGTGAATTATACAAGTGATGATTGGAAAACATTAGCTCGGGTCAGGGATGTATTGAGAGCTTATGTTTGCGCGGGCGTGGACTTCCGGGTTCGACAGAGCAAATGGGTTAGACGATAATTGAAATCTAAATTAGAATTATATTTACCCCAGTGGAACCATATTTGTGTTTCTTGAAACAGAATCATGGAAACTCCTTGTAGGAATAACCAGAGGCAAAGCGCCCAGTAGTTAGAGCAAGAATGTGTGGGAGAATTACATTAACCATGATTTGTAGGAGGTAAGTTGTGTAGAGGATGATTGAAAAACATTATATCTAGATAGGTATGTATTGAGAGTTTAAGTCCATGCAGCCATGAACCTCTGGGTTTGAAAGTGCCAGTGGAAGTATATATATATACAGTGAGGATGGGTGCAAAACATAGACTCTTACTTTAAGGGAGGAAAGGAGATTACAAATATTTGAGAATAAAGTACTTAGGAAAATTTTTGGACCAAAGAGAGATGAACAGACAGGTGAATGGTGAAGACTACATAACAATGAACTACATGGTCTTTATAGGAAAAAAAAAGTAAAGTAATCCCACTACAGGCCTCAGGAGGCCCTTGGGGTAGTAGGAGGTTAAGGCTCCCACTT
The DNA here is from genome assembly GCA_030220185.1 of Diploptera punctata. Lineage (NCBI taxonomy): Eukaryota > Metazoa > Arthropoda > Insecta > Blattodea > Blaberidae > Diploptera > Diploptera punctata. The sequence continues at coordinate 357,243 of JASPKZ010005718.1, forward strand.
TTTCTAGGGAATCGGCACTTTATGTCAGCCGGGTTGTCAGCCCTGCGTGACGGCCGCCTTTACCTCAGAACAAGCGCCTGAGGCTGAGTCGACCCCAAGCTCATAGTGCCGCCAGAGGGTTTGGGTCAGTTTAAAAATCCTGACCCCAACGGGACTTGAACCCTCGACCCTCCGGCTTGTAGCTCAGTGCCTTAACCATTACGCTACGGCGTGCCCCTGGACTTTATAGGAAGCCAGACATAATAAGAACAGTTATGTCTCGTAGACTTCGATGGGCAGGACATGTTGCACGTATGGGGAATGAAAGACTTGCATGGAATCTTCTTGTAGGAAAGTCAGAGGGAAAACGCCCAGTTGGTAGACCAACAATAAGGTGGGAGAATAACATTAACTATGATCTGAGGGAAGTAGATTATACAGGGAATGATTGGAAAGCATTAGCTCAGGATAGGGATGTATGGAGAGCTTATGTCCGCGCGGCCATGAACCTACGGGTTCGATAGTGCTAGTGAGTGAGTGAATGTGTGAGGTTCACTCGACTTGCGACCACTAGCATAGACACTGCATGGGCAGAACGAGTTGATGACTCAATGCTTGCAGTCACTTTTCCCGCTATCGGCCGCAGGTCAAGCGAAACTCACTGTATATGTATACACACACATAAGTCACTTAAGTTGTATATTGGTACATAGTATGAACCCTTGAGAATACAAGGAGATGAAGTCTAATTTAAAAAATATTGTCTCAGGAAACCAAATCCCATTTTCTGAACAACTTCGGGAAACCAATTCCCAGTGAGTATTTAGTTAACTGTCATAGTTAAAAACAAATTTCGTAATATTATAGGTCAACCCATTTCAGTACCTACAACTGAACCTTGGGCAACTAACAAAAAAAAAGGCGATCAGTGAATAATAATCAACAGCATGAAATTTACGACGAAAACAGTACGGTTCTATTAATTGGAACAAGAAACTAAAAGTTGATCCTGTGACTAAATTCCTGCATGAATATAGATTAAAATCCTGACCCCATCAGGATTCTAACCCGCTACCTTCGGACTTTTACCGTACTGCCTTAATCAACACTGCAATGGTAGGATCTAGAGAACTATAGCTCTCGGCTCGAACGAAGGCGGGTCAGGTTAGTTTGGCGCATCACGGATCTCCCTTCCTAATTCCTACTAGCACTCAGTGGGTTACAGAGCTACTAAAATAAGAAGAATTAACGGCAGTATATGAACACCGACGATCTTTAAAAACCCCTTCATTCGATTGGCTCTCTGAAAACATTGTGAAGTAGATGCGCAGAACTCACATAAACACGATCGCCTTCGTTCGTGCATTTTACTATATAATCACTTAAAAAATGTTATGAAGGTAAATATCAGCTCTTTGTATAGGAACATATACCGGACATACGATAATACATAAGCTTTCGGGAGAAACAAAATGTAGCGTTATATTACGGGGTCTCTAGTAGATAAAACGTGGTGCGGAGAAGGCAAGCTTCTGATGTTTCTTTATTAATTTCGGTTTACCTGCCATCAAATAATCTAAACCTACTGTATTCAGTAAATTATACTGCATGCATACAGTATAATAAATTGTTCTGACGTAAATCTAAGCAATATTGTCCTTTAAAAAGCAATATTTGCAATGTAACGGAAATGGGTTATAAAAACAGTGTTTAAAGCCATTAACTTTGTAATTTAATTTTAAAAGTTTAGTGTTTACCTCTATACCAAGGAAACAGTCTCAAGGCTCTCTTCTCCAGAAAGCAATTAATTTTGTACATAACATAAAACCGGTTGGTTACAGTAATGAACATGTACAAATTCATGAATTCTAAATTGGAGAAGGAAATATCGCAGAGATTATAATACGTTTTAGAATAAACAATATATTAATATAGTAACTCTGGCTGAGACATGGACCAATATTGTACCAGTATTGAGATATCCTATGTTTAATGTATAAAAGAGAAAATACACCATAACAGAGAAGTACAGTGCAGAAGTCAATTTTGTATTCTTTATAAAGATTAAATATTATTATATTCTTTGCACAATAGTGCGTTCTGTCGTACTTACAGGAATGGCGACCATGACTGAAAATTCAATTTCCTAAATTTTGGGGTTGCCAACCTGTAAATAACTAAATAACTATACTCTAATAATAAAAATTACCTACCTAGGGCGGGAAGTAAAACCACTGCCCTTTATATATAATATGTGCAATGTATAGGGCTATACAAAAATATATCCAAAAGGTAGTGTTAATATACATTATATGAAACAAATCACTGTATTTTAAATTAACCTAACTTTATTTGAAACAATATCAAACAATAGATTCGTACTTGCCGTCATTTCATTTCAGATTGGTGTCACGGCCAGCTGTAGTCTCAACTAAATTATTTTCGGCATTTAGCGTATATACATTAGCCAACTGTGCTAACGTCAGTCAGTTGTTTATAATGAACGCAAATATTCCCAACAAAGATGTTATTATTTTAATATTATTAATTATTTTGAAAACATCATCGTGCAAAAAATAATGTACAACACACGTTTGTGATGTGTTTTACAGAGTCTCATTTCCTCACTTCTGTAAAAACCACTTCCCAACCTCGCATTGTAATACTACTATTGCAGGCAAATTCTATGAAGAAAGTGGCATTCAATTATTGTCTTCTGCAGACGTATTGTAAAAGGACTGAGTTAAACGGCCCTATTGTTAGTTAGTACTTTCTTTAAAGACACTCTTTAACCGCTAAGGTCATTAGCTTTCCAATTCAAATTTGGACATGAACGGGTCTACAAATTTTACGCAGAGGCCTCTTTTTTTCAGGCTTAAGATACTTTTATATGCAGTAATCTACGACACGAAACCCATGATTTCAGTACCCTTAAAAATCTCTGGATTTTTACGCTCTCAGAAATCTATTGACTCTGGTCGGGTTTGATCCAGCGAATATTAAAACTAGAAGCGATGATGGTAACCACTAGTCCAATGGGACCGACTGTGGTATGATCTGTATTCTATTAAAAAACATTGAAGTATAAAAGGCAAAGTGATTCCACTACAGGTCTCGGGATGTCTTTGGGGTAGTGAGAGATTAAGGTTCCCACTCTTTAGACATTCGGTGCAAGATGTCAGCCGGATTGTCAGCCCTGAATAACGGTTGCCTTTACCTCCAGGACAAGCGTCTGGTTCTCATTTCCATTAGAGGCTGAGCCGCCAAAAGATTTAGGCTACTTTAAAAATCATTAATCCACTGGGACTCGAATCTCCAACCTTCTGGCCTGTAATGTATTGCCTTAACAGACTACCTTATGGCGTGCCCCACCTGAAACAGATAATGTCTTAATACTGTTACAAATGCTCCAAGTCTCAGTGTTATTATATAATAAGTTTTAAATAAACGCACATTTTCTTACGGTTCAAAATTTCGATAATAATGTATTTTATGTACAGTGGAGGACATTGAAATGTCTAGGGAAATAGGTGATTTATGCATCAGCCGGGCTATTTGTTTTGATATAACTATGAAATACGTGTACTCTCTAGTTTAGTTTATGTCATTTCGATGCAAAAATGGAACAAATGTCACCAGATGAATATTGAATGTAAGACGTAGCCAAAAACTTGCTCAAATATTAAATTGCTCTACGAAAACATTTTAATATTTTACTATTTGTTGTTCTGTTAATTAAAATATAAAACATAAGCCATATTACATAAGCTTCGAATATGTATTGACACTGGCATTTATAACTGCACTTACCCCGTTTTTGCATTACTTCATTTATAGCTCACATACTAAATAAGACTCAAGGAGTAGCAGTGAGATTGCAGGCAAAAACGTGCATTGTATGATTCTTTCGTAATAGGGAGTAAAATATTTGTACCAGATCCAAGAAGTTTTAAAGACCTCAAGTGTACAAAATGTTGCGTTACAAGTAACTAACTAACTCACTGACTCTATCGAATCCGTAGGTTCATGGCCCATCTATAATCTACTTCCCTCAAATCATGGTTAATGTTATTCTCCCACCTCATTCTTGGTCTACCAACTGGGCGTTTTCCCTCTACTTTTCCTACAAGAAGCTTCTATGCACCTCTTTCATTCCCCATTCGTGCCACATGCTCTGCCCATCGCAGTCTAAGAGACTTAACTGTTCTTATTATATCTTGCTTCCTATAAAGACTGCGTAGCTCACCGTTTTTCAATTTTCTCCATTGAATTGTCTGTTCATCTCTCTTTGGTCCAAACATTTTCCTAAAAATACTATTCTGAAAATACTCGTAATCTTCTTTCCTCGCTTAAAGTAAGATTCCATGTTTGGCGTCCATACAATATAACTGGGGGAATGATAGTTTTATAAATTTTCAGTTTAACGTTTTTTGAAAGAAGTTGGGACGACAAGAATCCCTGTAATGCATAACAGCATTCATTTCCAAAATTGAGTCTATGATCTCAAAATCTATTTATTACTGAAAGATTATTTTCATTTTATAATTCAATAATTTCTAGAATAATCATATCAAGGGCTTAAATCCATTGCACTATTCTGCCACATTAGAATTAATAATTTTTAAAATGTAATAGTAGGTAATTCTGAATAACTATGTTTAATCTATATGTTTAACTCATTCCTATTTGTAATTATTGTTCCTAGGTAATTGAATTCAGTCGCCCTTTCGATGCGTTACAAGTACAAATTTAAATTAAGAAAGTATGTTCCATTATCACCCACTGCATTTTCGCGAATCGAGATCTATGCTAGGCAGATGACGTCGTTAATGTGATCTGTTTTTAATTTACGCATCACTTCGGCAACCATTTTGCGAAGATTATGTGTATTTGCATTGTTCACAGATAGGATTAGGATGAGTGTATGTTAAACTGTTCATTTTGAGTAAAAATGTTGTATAAGAAATAATGATGAAGAGAAGGGAGAAGGTGATACCCAGTGCGGCTAAGGCGCAAAAAGTAACATCCGAATTTCGAGATAATTTTGGATTTAAAATGAAGTTTAGGACCATTAAACACGAAAACAAAAAAAAAAAAAAAAAAAAAAAAAAAAGAAACAAAAAAAAAAAAAACAAAAAACAAAAAAAAATTGCGGACCATCCAGAAAAAAAACAGTAAAATAACATTTTATAAGCACTACAAAATACACATTTCACTAGTTTACTATACGAGACATCCTCTTTTCGACATACATTTGGTATTAAAATGAAGCTTAGGATCACCATAGATGAAAACACGAAGAAAATCTGCGGACCATCACTAAAGGAAATAGGTTAGAGTAATTAATTCTTATACATACTTAAGGTTGGGTAGCTTTTAGTTTCTTATACATCTTAATATTATAAAAATTACATGGCACGTTGTTTGTCCGCGATGGAATCCTAAACTACTGAACCGATTTTCATAAAATTTTGCACACTGTGTGCTGTTTGATCCAACTTGAGACTTACGGTTGTTTATAACTAAATTTATAGTCGCATTATTTTTTATTGCAAATTATTTGTTTATTATTTAACAAAGAGTTATCTGTGAGTTCCATACGATTCTAATAGATGACGGAATAAGGTAATTGGTTTATTATTTAACCAGGTGGCTGTGCTTTTTGTTGCAACCGCGAATTTCAATTGAATTACAAATATTGATTATTTCATAATTTAAGTGTGTTCAGTGTTTATTTTATTTTCAATATATTGATAATAATATTAATTTCGTGTGTAAGTATTAGTTTTAAGTAATCTGGCTGAAATACAGCAACTTAATTTAAATTTAACTGGACCGAGAAGGGACATTGAACAATATGGCGAATCAGTTCTAGAGACCATGAATGATAAGATATCAAGTGAATTTTCGCAAATTGGTATAGGCCTGTGTGACATAAATCTTACATTTAAGAAGAATGTCAATTTAAAAACATATGAAGGTCCTAAGGAACGGAATAACAGAATTGTAAGTAAGTCTGTTAGTTATAATAATATGCCTAATATTACAGAAACAATATCCATGCCTCAATTAAATGAAAAACAAGATGACTATAATATATCACAAGATGAAATTACTATACAGAGACTTCTGGATGATGATGAGAATCCAAACTGCCAACAAGTTCGTAGAAAAAAACGAAAGTATAATGAAATCAGCAAGTCTCCTCAAAATATTCCATCAATAAATGTATATAATCCTTATGATACACTTATGGATGATACTGAGAATGCAGACAACATAAATTCATTTCAATCAACAAAACCACTTCCACATAAAGCACCACCCATATTTATACCGGGTGTAGTTAACGTACCAGAACTAAAAAAATTGTGTAAAGCAAAAACTTTCTGATTTAGATTTCTCACTTAGTTTACTACAACATAATTTAACGTATACCTTAGTCATAGCAACGCGTGGCCGGGACTTATATATATATATAAAACAAAGTCGGATTAGTTACACTATTTATAACTCAAGAAGGCTGGACCGATTTTTATGATCTTTGATTTGTTGGATTTGTTTCCGCCCCGAATAGCAGATAACTATTAAAACATCGGAAAAATTAACGTAAAAATATTTAAAGGCGATACGACGTTCGCCGGGCCAGCTAGTATAGTATAATTTATTTTACATACCTGTAATTTAATATTGTCTAAATGTCATTCTATTTATTACTTTCACAGGTTAGAGTAATTGAAATAAGTTGGGTCAGCTTTTCGGTTATTATACATGTATTCTAATAAATTATATTACAAATTTCGAAGATTACGTTATAAATAAGTGGCATCTATTTATTGAATGTTTTGTAAGGGCTAATTTGCCGTTGTTCATTTTCGAGAAATACGTACGATGACGTATCGATTATTATCGACTCAGTGAAACCAATTTTTTTAAGAAACTCTGTGATGATGTGATTTTTATTAAATTTTTAACTCTTTCCTATGTAATTTTGGAAATACAGTATTTGAAAATACAGCAGTGCACTTTTATTGCAATAAAATATTTATTCTATTTACGCATCTCTATCGAAGAAAACACGTTTTCACCCTGGACTAACATCTAAATATTGAATTTGACGTCACGACCACAATGGCAGCCACTTCCTTCAGGTAATATAGGCAATAGTGTTATATAAATTGTTATTTTCCAGCTTTGTTCCTGGATGGTGCGCAAATTTTTTCCATATTTTCATCTCCGACGTTCCTAAGCTTAATTTTAAAACCAAAATTATCTCGAAATTCGGATGTCCACTTTTTGTGCCGTACCCCCCCCCCCCCAGTGCGTATAAGTAGCCTCTTTCTTCGCAAAGAACCACAGATTCGTCAACTTTAACCTCCCAATCGAAGGATGAATGCTAGCAACATACCACAAGCCTTTTAAACATAAGTACAGTAGATGAGTAGTGAATTAATTGAGGTATCTGGTGCATAATTTTACATATTTTTAGTTTTATTGATGTTTACTTCCAGTTCCAATTCCTTTGTACCTGTATTACATAATAGCGTGTGCATGTTGGCCCTTAGTATCTTCTCACTATCGTCTAATAATACTACATCATCAGCATAAACTAGCAGTTCACTCTTATTACCGCCATTGAGTTGTAGGCCTTCTTCATCCTCTAAAGATGTAATGGCACGTTCTAGTACAAAATTGAATATTACTGGAGATAGTGCACCTCCATGATTTAACCCATTACGAATTTCAAAACTATCTGAAAACTGTTGCCTACACACATCTTACACTTTTAACATGCGCCCTACTCTTTGCACCATTTATATACATTCGAAAAAGTCTAACTAGCATTTTAGGAATTCCAAACTCCAGTAAAAAACTATTCAACTTCTCCCACTTAATTGTGTCATATGACTTTTTGAAGTCTACATATAGTTTATGCACAATACCACTATATTCCTATTTATTTTCTAAAATCTGTTATTTGACTTCCATTTATTTTATTAACTTCATAATTCTTACATCCATTTTTCTGTTAATTATAGTGACATTATGTGATATTGCACATTTTCAAAAACCGAATATGTTGTTTTAATGTCGGTCCTGATGGGCTTATGGTTACCATTCTCGCCTCTAGTTAAAGATATATGAGTTCAAACCCTGCCGGTATCGGTAAATTTTCAAGGAGGAAAAATCCTGAATATGGGTTCCTTCAGAATGGAACTAAAGCCGTGGGTTCCGTGTCGTAGATTTACGGAACATAAAAGTATCTCAAGCATGAAAAAATAGGAAAAAATGTCGGCCCTCCCATGCCCATAATTGAATTGTTAGCTGTTAAAGAGCATCGTTAAATAAAATACACAAAAATAAAAGTCAAGTAGCACTTTTAAAATACATTTTATAATTTTTAAAACATATTTAAGTACCATATCTAAACTAAAAATTCGAGGTCTAGTACTAGTATAAATGAAATTCTAGTCAAAGTTGGAGTTAGTGTGGAAAAGATAATGTCATCAATCCAAATTATACAAAATAATTTATTCGCAATATTTAGCACTAGCGATAAGAGTGTATATGTTGGTAGCAATGAATTGAAATCAACAACCATAAACCTGCTGAAAAAACTAACAACTCAAGTTGTAATGGAAAAATCCGGATGAAACTCTTTAGGGTATCAAAGCCAAGCTGCCACATGGAGTTCTTCAAGGTTCTGATGCCGCAACGCTTAGAGTTATTATATCATTCTACAGAGCGTGAAGCCATGAACGTTATGACCAACACGGGATGGGAATGTCCTTGACTTTGTTCTGGTCTGATGTACAATCTAGCCTCTTTTTTCTTAAACCCTGGGAATATCTTCAAAATAATTACTTCTTTTACATTGCGTGTAATTATTTCCGAAATTCGAAACTTCCTCAGCCAACCAGCAACTCTTGACTTAAAAGTCAAATTTTCAATTCCGACGAATCATTAAAAATATTTTTTAATAACATTTGTTATTATTTCATTGAAACAAAATTGTTATAAATAACAAACAAATGTAACGTATTAGTACCATTAATTACCCGGGACACAACTTGTATTTAATTGATCAAGCAATGTCACACAAGATTTCAAAATTTATAAAAATAGCAGGAACAATTAATGTGTACAGTCATGACAGTGAGGCACGGACTTTAAGGAAGGCTAAACGGAGAGAAATTATAAGAAGCCGAGATGAGATTTACGATGTAACTACAAATAAGTGTACACCGATGAAATGAAAACATTCTAGAATATTGAAAATTCACCCATACCTAGCACATAAATCAATAAAGAGTTTAGAAAACACATGGTAGAGAGGATGTCTTCTGTAAGATGGTCGAAACTAATTCTTACATATATTTCAAAAAGATGTCAAAACTTGAGAAGAGCTATGAAGTGTTGGTTTCCAGGACCCTTCGTCCAACGCAGACATTTCGTCCATTTTTTTCTGTCCACCTTCCTCTTGTCCAACCCAGATATGTCCATCTATTTTCATCCTTCTCATACATCATCTAATGTAAATTTCGTCCACAGTAATTTGTCCATTCGTCAATTTTATACTAATACTTCGACCACAATATTCAAATTTTCAAAGAATAATAGTGACTCTTCACCTAACATCTAGAAATTTTTGGAACTTCAAAAAGACGAACATAATAATGAAATTACCAGACTGCAAGTTACTGTTGGTCATCGGAATGGTCGGTATCCGATTAACAAGAGATACATAAGAAATCAAAGGCAAATTGAGGAAAATGTGGACAGTTATACATTGAAACTTCACTCCGAACCTGGGGAATATCCTCAGCAAGATGAAAACTGACGTCAAATTAGATTTATTTTTCATTTCTAGACATATTCCAATTCAAATTCTACCCGTAAAAGTAAAACTTTACGAATGCAATTGAATTCCTCATTAGTTTAATTAAAAATGTAGGTTTTTGTTGTTTTTAGCTTTGAATAAATTTGGTATGACAAAATGTTAATATTTTAAGTTATAAATGCTACAAAATAAACTACAAATTGACAGCAAATAATATTGCCGAAAAGTAGGACGTAAAAAGAAGTGGACCTATAAAGTGATTGGATGTATATAAGTTGTGGACCAAAAAATAACTTGACAAGTTTGATATGGAATAAACGTCTGGGGATCCCCTAATAGAAGCAATAGCAGTGACGATGATGATTTTTTATAACTTTTTGAACTTCCACCTTGATTGTTATCTTTAAAATGTTTTACGAATACGCAATGCTATATTTCTTACAAATAAACATATTCAGTCCTCGAAATAAATAATTCTGAAGGTGTTATGATAGCTACAAAACTAACTCATGGGCACTATCGAACCCGGAGGTTTACGGCTGCACGAACATATGTTGTCCATATATCCGTATCCTTTATCATCAGAACAAGCATTTGGTAACTATTTTTGTTAGAGACTGAGTCGTCCCCGGGACCATGATGCCACCAGAAGGTTTAGGCCAGTTTAAAAAACCCGACCCCACTGTGACTCGAACCCTTAATCTTCGGTTTGTAGCATATTGCCCTGACTAACTACGCTAGAGGGTGCCCCATTCACTATAACACCGAATACACTTAAAAAAAAGTTATCTCTCTGCAGGTCTTAGACCTTAGGGGTAGTAGGTATTAAAGGGTCCAACCTTTCTAGAAAATCGGTACTAGATGTCAGCCGAGTATCGTATACAGACAGCTTCAGGTGTTAAAGAAAGTATTGAATTAAACAAGATAAGTAACGGTGAATATATGTCAATGTTCCTCATTAAGAACCAATATACATTAACTGGAATTTACTAATATTGATTACGAATGATACCTGAGATTGTAACGGACAAATAGCTATGCATATTGTAATGGTTAATGAGTAAAAACTGTCATGACGTCATAACTGATTATTATCCGTTTCTCAAGTGTAATTACAATTATGCAAGAAGAGTTACGTAATAAAAAAAGAAGAATACCCAATTGTATAACTGCTCTTCCGTTGACGTTGCTTTACGATAACCCTAAGAAGTGTTTTTTTCTTCTTATTTATAGACATTTAACATCGAAAGTCCGTATCGTAGACTAGCGATTTTAGTCATCGTGCCATGCACTGGTTCGAACCCTCATAACTAACTAACTGGCACTATCGAACCCCAAGGTTCATGACTGCAAATACATAAGATTTCCATATATCCATAACCTGAGTTAAAGTTTTCCAAAAATCGTCCGGAAAATTTTACTCCCAGTGAAACCCAAATCCGCATTTCCTGACAGTTAAATTTTTACGGTTAAATATATTGTCCTCCTCCGACGAATTTAGCGCTCAAAGGAATGTGGTGTAGGAATGGGTACTGGATGACAACACCAGTCAGGAAGGAAGTACAATCATATTGAAAACATTCGCCCTATTTACGAAAGACACAGTCACAGAAAACCGCAAACTGAAAACTGCACATTTGTGAATGAATAATACTTCCCTTCGACTCGGCTGTAGGAACAAAAGAAACTACCTACAAGAGTAGTAAATCGAATGGCAAGAATACCCTACCTCCCAGCGCTAAACTCTGCGGAGGAGGACAGTAGTCACTATTTCGACCACGTTGTTTTTCGTCTGGCTTATCGCCTTTGAACTGTCCGGCATGGTAACCCTTTCGGCAGCAATGCTACCGCCGGCATAGCTCTCAGAGTCATTTAAACCACTCCACCACAAGATAAAGACGCTATCGGAGTTGTTCGAATCGCCACGGGGAAGAAATTGTCTCATGGAATTTCTGTCAGTATGGAACTGGTGAATTTGGGTATTACGATAAGTAGCGGCTCCAGATAGAGAAAACCAGCTACAAGAACTACCAGACCTGTCATGATAACCATGTCACTTCTATACTGGTTGGATAATTATCCACCTTTATAATTAACACATGTGGATATGAGGCCAGCAGTCGGCCGGTAAGCCAAGGGCCTACTTAGCTTGTCGCCATAGATATGTCTAAGGTCATATCGCGTATTTTTTTAAAAAATGATACTACGTAATTGTGAATATGATGAAATGTATCCTGATAATGAAATTCCATCTCAGCATTTGCTTAACGACTGAGGGAAACCATTGGTTGGGACCCGGGTTAGAACTTAAAACCTACCGAATATTATTTTCAGGCGCTATCGCTCCAGCCAACTCGCTCTGTATGTGAAAATTATTCATGAAAATTGTATTTTTTGTGTTGCCGATTGCGTGACAAAGAAGAGTAAATTACAGTCCTTATTCAACGTAAGTCCTAACTTATCCGTTTTAGATCAAGTATCTAGGCTATGTGCATTTATTGATATGTGAACTAAAACACATTATCATGATGAATATAAAAGAATGCATTTTGAGAAAATTTACTTAAAGAGTCGAGAATATTACGTAATTACTGTAACATAATCTATGTTTAAATAAAAAAGAATGTCTGTCTATCTATCTGTCCTTTATGCGTTGCCATACTGTTCATCCGATTGTGTTGGGGCTTTTTGCAAAATGATCAGGAGTTTCCGGGGGAAGGTTTTAGGCTATAAGAGAGTTGTAACATTCAATCCCTTCCCCTTAAAAATCACCCTTTGTAGTGAAAACGTGTTTTTTCGGAACATTTTGGAGCTTAAACTCTTAGGCCGTCTAAACCATAACATGTACAACAAATTAATGAACACATAATTAAATATCTAAAAAAATCTACAAAAAAGTCCTCGACAACATATGTCTATCTTTTACGGATAACTCATAATAACCATTTTTATCTTTCAGCTCATTGATGCCAAGTAGATTCCCTGACAACGCTGAGTAATGAGCACGGCGTATCTAAAAATAACTGCGATATAAATGTATGTATATTTTTTTATTTATTCAACTAAACATAAAAACACATTTAATTTATTTAGGCATTTCAGCGCATGCCGGGTATTAGCTAGTAGTATATAAAGTATTCTGAAAACAGATTACCAGAACAAATACTATAAACATGTTTTGAGATTGGAAGACCACCCACTCCTCAAAAAAGGTTCTACGTTATAAACGTAAAAATGAGAGACTAAGAGGACGACCATGGAAGAGATGGATCAATTGGATGCACTTTAAGGTCGTAACGGGCCAATAGAACTAAACCATGCTGCTGTTGCTGATGATTATTAAAAAGTTTTCAATATTTCGAGATGAAGCAGTGTGTATTATCTTATAAAAAACATATTGAAATATTGCTTCTCAGACACGAACGCGTATTCAGCAACACCATGCATTCAAATGCAATTAACTTACAGCCGTAAAATTAAAAAAATAAATCATATTAATGAAAATTAGAATTAATGTTTAGTGATAGGAAATAGTAAAATTAAATATATGGTCACCACATAGAAATACATTATATAATGGAAATGGACAGCTAATGACAAACGAGGGAAATTTTGAGGACGTGGCTGAATTCATATACCTAGGAACAATAATCACAAAAGGAACGAGATGCACGAAGAAATTAAACATAGGCTCAATTCTGGAAATGCGTGCTATTATGCATTACAGAGACTCTTGATGTCCCAACTCCTTTCAAAAAACGTTAAACTGAAAATATATAAAACTATTATTCTACCAGTTATATTATATGGATGCGAAACATGGTCTCTTACTTTAATGGAGGAAAGGAGATTACGAGTAATTGAGAATAAAGTTCTTAGGAAAAATTTTGGACCAAAGAGAGATGAATAGACAGGTGAATGGAGAAGACTGAAAAACAGTGAATTACATAGTCTTTATAGGAAGCCAGATATAATGAGAACAGTTAAGTCTCGTAGACTGCGATGGGCAGGACATGCGGCACGAATGGGGAATGAAAGACGTACATGGAAGTTTCTTGTAGGAAAAACAGAGGGAAAACGCCCAGTTGGTAGACCAAGAATGAGGTGGGAGAATAACATTAACTATGATTTGAAGGAAGTAGATTATACAGGGGATGATTGGAAAACATTGGCTCAGGATAGGGATGGAGAGCTTTTGTCCACGCAGCCACGAACCTACGGAATCGATAGTGCCAGTGAGTTAGTTAGTTAGATAGCAAATGTGAAATTTGTGACAATCGGTTATTATTTTCTTTTTATAAAATTTCATTCTTTTTCATAGGTATTTTAACTTCTAGGGCAGTAACGGGTCTTAATCTTTGGTTTCATGCAGAAAGATAGGTAGTTTATTCCTGCTGTAGTTGTATGTAGGGTACTTTACATTCATGTTTTTTTTTTCAATTACTTAGTTTTAATTAAATGATAATGAGGAGGTAATTAAATTCCAATCTAGAAAATTCATGACGTCTGGTTGGTCCCTGGTTTTGAATAAGAGAATGCGGGATATGATTCAAAAGACGCTGAACCAATTCGTTCGGATTTTCGAATTGTTGTAACTCGAGATCGGCATTTTCGTATCTCAAAAATGAAACAATAGACTGCTCTCCGATGTAGGGCCTAATCAAACACTCCAAAGCATTAATAAATACCAGCTAATATTCTCACGCTAAATTCAAACATAGCCTATAATTTGTCAGGGGCTTCGGGACCATATGTTACAAACTGTAAGAGGCCTAATGTTTTGAGATTTGAAAATTGTGTATTTAGAATTACTGTATATTGGTACAATAACATATAGCTTGCTTACGTTAGAACCAGGTAATGATTATGTTAATCATAAATGACTTCAATAACCGATTCCTACTTGAAGGACAATTAATTGAAGTTGCATGAACAATTGCCCCTGCTATAATTTTAATCTTTATTGCAATTCCTTCTTTACGACTCCTTTACCTAATAGACGAAATTAATAGACCAACAGTTATATAAAAAACGATTGGTCCAACTCCATTTTTAACATTTTTCAGGAGAGCTCAATTATTAAGTTTCGTATACGACCCAATTCACAATGATAACGCTATTTTAATGAAAGGGATTTAATACTTTTTGACCACAAAACTTATTAAAAATACAATTCGACGAATAAAACTGATACAGAAGAGAAGTTAGAACATCACGGATACAAAAAAAAGTTAAAATACGAAGTCAGAACAATCTTGTTCTAAGCATGTGATCATAATTATTATTATAGAGTTTTATGCTATTATGTAATGCAGGACTCTTGTCGTCCCAAATTCTCAAAAAAAAAAAAAAACTGAAAATATATAAAACTATTATTCTCCCAGTTACATGGATGCGAAACATGGACTCTTAATTTAGGGAAGGAAAGGAGATTCGAGTATTTGAGAATAAATATCTTAAGAACATTTTTGGTCAAAAGAGGGATGACGGACAGGCGAATGGAGAAGACTAAGTAACAGTAAGCTACATGATCTTTATAGGAAACCAGATATAATAAGAACAGTTAAGTCTCGTAGATTGGGATGGACAGGACATGTGGCTAGAATGAGGTGGGAGAATAACATTAATCATGATTTGAGGTAAGTAGATTATGGAGGGGATGATTGGAAAACATTAGTTTCAGAGAAGGGATGTATGGAGAGCTTATGTGCGCGGAGTAGTGAGAGAGGTGGGGAGTAGTATGCGGTCCTGCAGAGTATTGTCCGATTACTATCAACTGTATAATACGTTCAGTTCTGATACACGTATTTATATTGGTGGGCCTATAAAGTGTGTATTGTTAATTTATGTTTGTTTCTCTGTGTTTTCTAGTATCGACAATACTGCGTATTGCTTTAGTTACTTTATTGTACAATTGTGATTGCCTGCTGTATTATTCAATTTTTACAGCAACTATAACTATACCTGGTTCCGTCTTGACATTGTGTTCCTGTTGCTCTCGTCCCTCGTCCATAAGTGTTCTTTGCATCGTTTCAATAGTCAAGTCGTCCTGCACTTGAATGGTTCGGTGCAAGATTCTCTAGCCCTGCTGACAAAATTGCTCCATTGTCTAAGTTCTATTTAAGTTAATGATGACCTGTAGAGAGGGGTGTTCTTAATGGATTCATATTCATTTAAAGCCTCATTATTGTTGATTTATTTTTCGTTGTGTACATCCCCTACTTATATTAAGATAATCTTTGCAATCTGACGTAATTGTGCAGAAGAAGAGAAAAGATAAAGCAGTGCCAAACCCATTTCTCAAGTTTTTCCTTCCGTTTTTCCAGTACTAACACTGCAATACCTTGAGGTAATTGTTTGTTACTTTCCCATGCCATCTTCCATTAAAGATATTCTGAAGACATGCTTCAAAAGTGGAGGTCATAAAAGTATCCGTAAATTTCCCACACACATGCACTGTTTTGTAATCTTATTATATCATTCCGCATTCTGTTTCATGTTCTATACCGGAACATCTGTGTGTACTAGGAGAGAGTGAAGGTATTATTCTAATTATTATGGTTAATTTCATGCATGACGAAACGTCTTCATCTACTTACAATGTCACTACTTGAGAATACTGATGCCTTTGTTATCAACATTTTTATGCTGTCAAAAAATCTCGTCCCGCATTCTTCATTTTCCCATAAACATAGTAAAAGTAAAAAGTGATCCCACTACAGGCCTCACGAGGCCCTTGGAGTATTAGAAGGTAAAGGCTTCCACTTTTTTAGACAATCGGCGGGAGATATCAGCCCAGCGTGATGACCGCCTTTACCTCCAGAATAAGTGTCTTCAACACATTTCCATTAGAGGCTGAGTCGAACCCAGGTCCATAGTGCCGCAAGAAGGTTTAGATCAGGTCAGTTTAAAAAGTCCTGACTCCACCGGGACTCGAACCCCCAACTTTCCGACTTGTAACATATTGCCTTCCCATAAACATACGTAAGTATTTATTGTAGGATTTCAGTATTACATATAATAACTAAAGTTAGGCCTATTTTCACATTTATGTTTAAAATAACTTAATGTTACGAGTATAATCCTATACAGAGAACTTCGTATTTAACCTATCTCATATCAAATATTCTCATAGAGACGGAGAGCTTAAGTCGTTAATTTGAAGGTGTTTGGTTTGTTAAAGTGATTTAATGAAGTGTAAAGAGTGTTGATCTACAAATGGAGCTTATGGAAAGAATAATATTACGTAGAATACAGGGCAATCAAAAAATAATATGACAAAAAGGAAACATTCCTGTGATTACTGCATTGAATTTACTTCTAAAAACAAATGGTTAACTCTCCAAGTTTGTAAGATTGAAAATAATTGTCGCCGATGATCATTATAGGACGTATTAATCAAACTGGCGGATCCAGCAATAGAAATGGCACATTGCGACATCATTTTCAGCAAGACGGGGCTCCGCCCCCGCCACAATAATATAACTTCTTACGTAGTAATCTCAACGAACATCTTGTACAATATAGGATTGGCCGTTCTGGATTGAATGATGTGCCATTGATGTTGTGATGTTTTTTCTTTTGTAGGTATACAGGATTTACAGTAGTTAAGGCAGCGGACAGTCTACGCAGTTAACTCAGGATATCTACGAATGGGTCTGGCAAGAAATAAAATATCGCTTAGGCATCTGCCACGTCACAAATTGAGCCCATATTTATTATCTGTGAATTTCCATGGAAAATTAAAGAGTTAACCTTCCTTGCTAGATTTATAGCCTATTTGTAAAATAAATTCAATACAGAGGTCAAAGGAATGTCTCCTTTTTTTGTCCCATTAATTTTGAATTGCCATGTAACTAACTCACTGGCATTATCGAACCCGTAGGTTCATGGCCGCGTGTACATAAGTTCTCCAAACATCCCTATCCTGAGCTAATGTTTTCCAATCATTCCCTGTATAATCTGCTTCCCTCAAATCATAGTTAATGTAATTCTCCCACCTCATTCTCCGTCTACCAACTGGGCATTTTCCCTCTGGTTTTCCTACCAGAAGCACCCATGCATATCATTCACCCCCCTCGTGCCACATGTCCTGCCCACCGCAGTCTACGAGACTCAGCTGTTCTTATTATATCTGGCTTCCTATAAAGACCATGCAGTTCACTGTTGTCTTTTCCATTCGCCTGTTTGTTCATTTCTCTTTGGTCCAAACATTTCCCTAACAACTTTGTTCTCAAATGCTCGTAATCTCCTATTCTCCCTTAAAGTAAGAGTCCACTTTCGCATCCATATAATATAACTAATTTCTTTGTGCATCTCAATCACATTTTTTTATTATTATTCCTAGATATGAGGCAAAATATGAAAATGGAGAATGAAAAAACATGTAAATATACAGAAATATATAATTTGTTTGATTTTCCTGATAAACCAACAAACAAAAGTAAAATGATTCAATGGATGGGACACGTGTACAGAATGGGTGGAAAAAAAGAAATGTCAAATTATTGGAAGGCAAACCAGGAAGAAGATGAATGACACTGTAAAATAAGAATTGAGAAAACTGGAATTCAGAAGACGAAAAAAAAACTGTTAGGATAAATAGGAATGGTGTTATACTGTGACAATCTGTAACCCTGCAAGATGATTATCTTGAAAATAATAATATGGCGTGTGTATGTGAGACGCTTGTATCTAAAATGATGCCATGTGAAAATTTTCAAATAGAAATTAAGAAGTATTAACAATCGTTACACTCAATCAATACTTGGTAAATGTATTCAAAAGTCCTTAATCAATACATTTAATTTTAACATAGGCCTAATCATGAGATTTTCCCAGAGTGCCAAAATCACCTCCTACAGCAATTAATATTGTTTAGATTCCAGAAGGACAAAAAATCATTAGCACATTAGAGCATGGCATACAAGAGTTATTATCTGAAATTGCCTCCAGTAACAATGATATTTGCGTGAGGTTCAAAGTCACGTGAGAGAACGGCGCCAAATCACAATGAAAATTCTCAGCAGGGGGTGCAGGCCTCCCGCAAGCCACGCCAACTTCTTGCGGTAATTCAAAATAAAAATGAGTGAAACCCAAAGCTACGACTAAACTTTCTCAAATCTTTCACCTAAGTTTTAGTACCCTAAAAGATCATGAATTTATACTTACAAGTAATTTAGGGTTTGTTAGTATATCATTTAACGAGACTCTTTAACAACTCAGGAAATCACCTTCGCAATTCAAATCTGGGCGTACAAAAAGTGACAAATTTTGCTCCAGTGGCTACGTTTGCGCCAACAGCAAAATAACTGACTGGTGAATGGCATTTCAATATATTGTACTGGATTATTTTTGTGGGTCTAATTATAATTTAATTGCCATAAGTAATGCCACGACTGATCTCCAATTTATCTAGAGAATTTGGAAGGACTATTTAACGAATAAAATTAAGCTGTTTACTCACAAATCATTATTTAAATATAGTCATTTTAAAATATTTATATATTTAATGTAAACGCTGATATTTGAAAACAAATGAGAAACGTGTGTTATGTTTCACTTGTTCATCACTGCAACCAGATCATATTATTTATTGCCAACGGATCGCAAATTTGTAAAAATGCACCCTAGTGGAGAAAAAAATTAAACACATCAAACTGTATCTTAATTTATTTCTGATGTCCTATGATGTAAATATGTCAATTATATTTTTCAGGAACGTTATTACCTGGGAAAAAATACGTTTAAGAAAGTGCAAACAGTGTTTTTTTTTTCTCGTATTGCTACAAATATTTTTATATTATCTCCTGCAACCACGATAAGTTACATTCGTGCACTATATATACAATCTGGTAGCCACATTCAGTCACTGCAAAATAATATGACCTATTCAGAACGTTAAAAAGGAGGAGCTTGATTTTACAGTGATAAAATTAAACAGATAAAATCGAAGTGTAAAACGACTGTGAATGGTTGTAAATAAAAAATCATTGATATGTGATTGGTCATTGACTTCCATTTGGGGCAAGTAGCCATCCAAATTCTATGAAAGTATAACATCATTACATTTAGTAGAAGTATCTCCTGTTACTCTAATCCAGAGCAGTGGACAACGACGAAGCAATTACAGTGCAACCTATTCCGAATTAAAACCTTCAATTTATTATTACCATGTCTTTACTTCACTTTTGGACACTCTTCCATCTTCCTGGTTTTGAGGCCTCCAAAACAGGGCTTGTCTCTGTTTTTTTTTTTTTTTTTTTTTTTTCCTTATTACATGAATAAATGTACGAAAAAATTGTGCATTTAATTGAGAATCAACACTTTTTGGTGCATATGTTTTTAATTTTCAGAGTATATTTTTTCAACATAGGATTTTCTTTAATTTTTGGCCGAATTTGCAAGATTTTCTTGGTAAGAATATTATTTTGAATGTTTTTTTCTGAGATCTGATGTGAATTCTTTTATTTTTCTAGTCAAAATAAAGATTTTTTATATTTGATTTCATGGAACCTTGTTTTATTGCATAAATGTATGCTTAGGCCTATATTCACTAGTTTGAGTGCATATAAATAAGCCCTTTACTAATGATATCTTGTATATGTTCATCACTATTTCATTTTCTTCTTTAAACTGTTTGTTTAATTAACATTCATAATTGCTGACGAAAAATACAACACACCATCTTCAATCCCTGGTGTTCATATTGCAATACACAGGTATATTCGGATCAACAGATCTGTGCCCTTATAGCGCTGGCATCGTTATTAGAAAAGTACACGTCTATACTCACACCATTTCACTGCACTCCCCTCCAGCTATGTCAAACAGTAGCCAACAGTGACTTATCGAGAAGGGATGTTGACAAACTTCCCCCAGTGTCATGGCTCTTGAATATTGAATAACGCAAGGTTGGAGTTGAGTTGACAACACTGAAGTGCAAGTGCAAAAAAAAAGAGAGAGAGAGAGAGAGAGGGAGAGAGAGAAAGATAATGAGCAGGCGATTTATATTTCATTTACGGAGTGGAGTCCGGATGTATCTTTATATAGTGGAGAGAAGGTATTCTCTTTCGCCCTTTCTCAATCTTGCGCTCTTTCCTAGCTTTCGCCTCTCTCTTTCTCTCTCGCTTTGCCTTCTCTCCCTCTCCCCCTCCTCTCTCTCCCTCTCTCTCTCTTTCTCTCTCTCTTTCCGCTTTCTCTCTCTCTCTCTTTCTCTCTCCGTCTGCTCTCTCTCCTTTCTCTCTCTGCATCTCTCTCGCTTCTCTCTTTCTCTTACTCTCTCCTTGCTCTCTACCCTACTCCTACTCTCTCTCGCCCTCCCCTCTCGTCTCTCCCCCTCTCCCAGAGAGGAGAGGAGAGAGACAGAGAGAGAGAGAGAGACAGAGACAGAGAGAGAGACGAGAAGAGAGAGAGACAGAGAGATCGACGAGAGAGGACAGAGAGGAGAGGAGAGAGAGAGAGCGAGATGAGAGGAGAAGAGAGAGAGGGAGAGGGAAGAGAGAGGAGCGAGAGAGAGAGAGAGACCGCAGAGAGAGAGTCAGAGAGAGAGCAGACAGAGAGAGAGAGACCGATAGAGAGAGAGAGACAGAGAGAGAGTAGAGAAGAGAGATCAGAGAGAGAGCAGAGAGAGAGCGACGAGAGAGATAGATAGGAGAGAAAGAGAGAGAGAGGAGAAAGAGAGAGAAAAGAGAAGATAGAGAGAGCAGGATCAATATAGAGTGAGCGGGAGGTAGAGAGATATCAGAGAGATGAGAGAGAGAGAGAGGAGAGAGAGAGAGATAGGAATGCAGGGAGGGAAATGATTTACCGAGGCAGAAGAGGAAGTAGGCTTTAGTTCGCATAACTTACGGGGGCACAGATCCGTTGGATAGGCAATATATTGTATTGTTAATAAATACTTTGGAATGTGTTTATTGGCTATATCTTATATGAATACCTGGAAGTATTGATGTTAAACGAATAAGGTGTAACCGACCTTTACTTTTACCGTATTTTCAATTTAACCGTAGAGACTATAGCCATACATACTCCATTGTTTGATTATATTATTTAATCGTATTTCTCAGAAACTCATTTGCATGTCTTCTTTAATAACATTCTCTGTGTGTGGTTGACACTTGAGGGACTGGGCATAGCTTCTGTAATACTCGTACATGAAAGTACTTTACAAGCTATCTTGACATTAAAATTATGAACAGCATTATTATTTTCACACCTTTACCCAAGTGTACAAATTCTAGCCTATTTGCATGGATTTCATTGAAAATAAACATGTTATTGAGTATCAAACTATTCTCATATGCAGAAATAGATGGAAATCAATAAAGGATTGTTTCAAAACTTCATAAATTCCAGTATTAATTACTGTCCATACATTATAACAAATTCTATGGCTAATGAAATCCTCAGGTTCAATGTCGCGTTCACTAATGCCCTCCACGCGTCATTATTTCTAAGTCAACTGAATCCACTTCACATTTTGCAATAAAGAATTGCCTAAGATCCATCAAAATATTATCCTACTATCTAAGTCTAGAGCTTCCTCAGATGTAATCATTCTTCTTCTTCTTCGGCTTTCCCCCATTTATAGGTCTGCCGTCTTCAGTTTCCATTTATCTCTATCATTCCAATCTCCCTCTTCCAAATTCCTATCATCCATTATAGTTCTGACGTAGGTTTTCCATTTCCATCTTGGTCTGCCACGTTTATTTCTTCCAGGGGGTGACCATTGGTATATATTTTTTGGCCATCTTTCATTTTCCATTCTTTGTACATGGCCATACCATTTAAGCGTTTGATTTTTCAATCCTTTTAACAACCGATGTGGTGACATTCATTTCTCTCCAAAGGAATTCATTTCTTATTTTATCCTGTCTTGTTTGTGGAGGCTTCTTCTAAAATAATCAAATTCAACTGTTCTAATTTTACTTTTTTTGTACTTCCGTCAAAGACCAAGTTTCACTTCCATATGACAAAATATTCTGTATTATGCTCTCATAAATTTTCATTTTAGTTTCCTTTGTGATATTTTTGTTCCAAATTATTCCATGTAATGTTTTAGTTGCATTTTTTGCCATTGCAATTTTAGTCTGTACATCTCTTTCACAGGTAATAATAATAATTAATAATAATAATAATAAATAATAAAAATAATAATAATAAATAATAATAATAAATAATAATAAAAATAATAATAAATAATAAAAATAATAATAAACATTTTACCTGATGAAGTATGGGTCATACGTTATTTTCTTCCGGTTCTCTGGGGATAAATTTTACACAATATTAATAATTATCAATTCATCGTCATCATTAACTACAGGAATTGAGATTCCTAGCCCGTTCAGTATTATGGATTATAGCTTACTCGTATTATGTGTTATATACAGTAAAAGCTTCTTATTCGCGAGGGATATGTTCCGCAAATATGCCGCGAATACAGAAACCGAGAATATGAAATGGTAATTTGTATGGGTATAGAGTGGTTACGTTCCAAGGTTCCAAAATACATTAAAAATTATCAAAATAAAATAAATTAATGAGAGATTTTGAACAATTTATTTTAATTATTAATGCCAGACTTAGGCAAGGGCTAAAATAAGTTTTTTTTTTTTTCCTGTTTTGCCGCGTTTAAAAGGTCTTTCAATTCAGACTGATATTCAACTGTGAATTCAGCGATAGAATTCCTTATTTTGTCTTCGGATTTCTTGATGAATCGTACAGTTAATTCATTAACATTGAAACAGCGTGAATAGATGCAAACGATTCGCCAACGCATAAACGACCAGGAATTTCTGTATTTACTTTAAGCGGCAACACTACTTTTTTCCGATTTGGAACTAATTTTCTTTCCTTTTACTCAACATTATAAATTGGCAACAAAGCAGAAGAGACACGTGTCATTCAATCAAAATTATTGCAACGAATGACAAGTTGAAACAATAAAACACCGATCGCGGCGAGGGCGGCATTTATAACGGACATAGCGGCACGTGAAATACGACGGCGGTGACTTTTAACAACGAACTTTAAGCTTAGTGACTATAAGGTTTGTTTTTCTTTGATATTTATTTGTCCATTTGGTTTGAATCGCTCCTTGTAAAAGCTGTCTAGGCACATGCCTGCAGTAAAAAAAGTTGCCGATGTGTTAATAAATTATACTAATCCTTCTAATATATCGACTGGATCCGCGAATAAGGATCTGTGTCGCAATTTTTAACCCGAAAATAATGAAAACTCGAATAAGGGAATCGCGAATAAGGAGCTTTTACTGTATATACTGTACTCCCAGAGAAAGAAAGTCTTATGATCCGAACAACACGCGAGTCTAGGTTGTATTGTACACTTCGAAAACACAGTTTGGCATGCCCTATAACATGATTAAAAACTAATATGACACAAATAAAAACTAATATAACATATCAAATTATTGTGACGTCATATGAGCAATAGTCATATTAACACAATAAATCTTGCTCGATATCAGATATCTGTACCAACTAATCTAATTTGTTATGTATACAATAGTATATCGGACCAACAATCACCACGTCATCACTAGCCAATGGTATTCGAGAAATCAACCTGCGTGCAAAATCAACACCTATCATTCCGCACTAGATCGTCATCCCCGCGCAGACACTTTTTTCCACTGGGAAAACAGTAATTAAGAATTGACTATAATTAAATTAATAATAATCCTAGTCTGAGATAAAATTTTCCAATCATTCCCAGTATAATTTTTCTTCCATGGCGAAACAGGTCTAGAAAGACTTGATCTGCTATCCGGCTGCTGGCCTCACATCCACATGTGTATTCTCAGAGGTTGACGATCATCCAGCCAGTGTAGGGTGACGTGCATAATTCACTTCCCTCAAATTGTGTTAATTTCCCAACTCATTTTTGGCTTATCTGCTGGGATTTTTACCTCTGGTTTTTCTAAAAGAACTTTCCATGCCAATATTTCATTTATAATAATAATAATATAAACCTAGAACTTAATCAAATTGACTTGATAATGAAAGTGCAAAATATAAAAAACAAGAAAAAATATCCCTATAACGAAATTAGATGATTACATAATAAATAATTGTTTTTGAGTCGGCAGTCCTTGATATTTAAAGAATAAATTAGGCCTGTAACTTCGTCTTCATAATTCTACGGTCCAATCTGAATCTTGACTTCGCTCACAACATCTTCGCATTGTCCTTAGCTTTCATTTTCCAGTTTTTCAATTTCCTTCTCAGCGTCTCATCTTCCATCCATCTGCTTTCATTCTGCAGTTTTTCAATCCCAAACATGAAATGTCCTCTTCGAAGTCGCGTCTTATACTTTCACGTCCTCTCCGTCTTCTCTGCCTCCATTACTAATATCAATTTTGGAAGTATTTTATCTTGTATTAGTACTACAGAGTGTCTCAAATTGATGTATACACTCTTTGAACGTTATTTCTCAGCAACGAAATTGGACATAAATATTGTGTATGTTCCAGATGCACTGGAAAAGCATAGCAACACGTTCATCGTTCTTCATGTGTTTATAAACAAACATGGCTGTGAAATTATCATTCGATGAACGTATGTGGCTACTGAAGTGTTGCTGGAAAGTGGAAAATGTTGAAGTTCAACGAAGTTAGAGAGTTGAATTTAGTACACCACCACCAACAAGGTAACAATGAGAAGAATCCCAGAGAAGTCTGAAGTCGATGGAACGGTGCAAAGATGTGTTGAAAGGTCAGTGCAGAAGAAAGGGAAATTCCACTGATAACGAGAGTGCTGATGCAGTTATGTGGGTATTTGCACGATCCCCAAAGAAGTCATTGAGGAAATTTTCTCGTGAGATTGGTATCGAGAAGTTCTGTTCAACGAAATTTGCGAGCTCGAAAAATGGAAGCCGTGCATCCCGAAACATGTCTACGCACTTAATGAGTACGAAACAGATAGGCAATTGCAATTTTGTGAGTGGTTCCTGCACAAGTGTGACGAAAGAAAATATTTTCAAGACTTAATTGTTTGGTCAGATGAAGCCACATTTAAACTTAATGGCACAATTAATCAGCATAATTGTGTGTACTGGTCTAACAAAAACTCAAACGTCGTTGAAGAAAAGACCGTCAATCTTCCAGGAGTAGAGGTATGATGTGGACTATCCTCCAGAGGATTAATTGGGCCGTACTTCTTTGAAGAGACTGTCACGGGTCAGACTTACGTGGAAATGTTGGAAGTCGTGATTCCAAGTCTTAACGATCACTTTAAGAATGAAAATTATGTTTACTTCCAACAAGACGGGGCTCCACTTCACTTTCATACCGATGTGAGAAATTGTCTCGAACGTATACTCAATCAGAGATGAATAGGATGAAGAGGAAATGCTACGGAGTACCCGCTTCTATCCTCCGATTTAACACCTTTAGACTACTGTATTTGGAGAATTTTAAATAAAGCTGTGTACGACACAAAACCACAAAAACTGGAGTAACTGAGAGATCAGAATGATATTTCATTGTCAACAATTCAGACGGTATGTCAGTCTGTTAGATGTCGTTGTTGGGAGTGGACTATAGCAGAAGGTGGGTATTTTGAACATGTACAAGCTTCAGGAAATTTAAGGAATATATATTTTTTAAATGCCCCAGGTTGTCTTTCGACATTCCTGGTGTTCTCTCCTGGCATGGCGTACTTGTAACCCACTTCTGAGGTTGGGGCGCCTGGAAGGCGGGGTTACGTTGTCCCGATGATATGATGAGTGATGATGATAATGGTGCGCCAGGAGAGTCCCTAATCCTAAGCTTAATCTAAGATGAATATGAATGATGATGATGATTGTGATGGCCATATGATTTCGGGGACCGTTTGGGCCTTAAAGTTGTCCTAACATTTGTCTTACAGGTGAGGAAAAACCCCGATAAAAACCTCACCCAGAAAAACTGTCCCGACCGGAGATCGAACCCGGGCCCGCTGCGTGACAAGGCAGCACGCTACCTCGAGACCACAGCGGTGGACATTTAAGGAATATAAAAACTGTATTTCTGTCTCACTTCGTTGCTGAGAAATAACGTTTCAAATAGTGTATAAACACATTTGAGGCACTCTGTATATGATCCTGCCACCTTAATCTTATCAACTTGCCATTACCTAAAATAACCTCTTCTTCTATTAACTCATCAATTAAAGCATTTTCCAGTTACCATTTACTCACTGCGTGCCATATATTTTCCTAACAATTTTCCTTTCAATGGCATGAAGATTTCCATCTGATGTTTTTATTGTCCTTGTTTCTGCACCATATATAACCACTTGGCAAATAAGTGTTTAACAACATAAGTTAAAAAAAATCTCAGTAAGTCGAATGTGTGGTCCAACATAGTTGGTTTAAGGAATATATGTTACTTTTGTCAATTAAATCATATGTTTTATGTTGCGCGAAAACAAATATGGCGGTAACAAGAGCTATTTTTTAAATTGCAGGTTTCAGGTAAACATCCATTTCTAATGGTCTGATTTGACTGATTTTTGAGGATACCTTTCTCATTTTATTTAAATAGCATATACTGAGTTTCTTTGCGAAAAGTCTAAAATAGTGCCGTTAAAACGATTTCCAAATTTTCGCTAAGTTTCCCCCACTCAGAATGGTTCGATTTTACTAGTTAACGAACTGGATATCCTTATTGTTAATTAATTGCCAAATACTGAGTTTGATTTCGAAAAAATGCGGCCGCTATAACGTTAATACACTTCATATACTGTGTGTGTAAGTTACATATTTCTGTCATGGTCATTTTCATTGTCTTGTAGGTAGGATTGATGAAGATTCGTAAATCTGTTAAAAAAAGTTTTCTCAATAACTTCATTCCTTTGGAATTCACTAAAATAAAATTATAAATATCTAAATGACGATGAAAGCATATCTAAACAAACATTGTTCCCTTTTTCTTAATGTTTTATATTGTATTCGTTAATGCCGAAAGATTCATCGGCATAGCTTTCATGTTCATATATTTATAAGTTATGCAGCTTTATAAAGTGTCATGAATTGTGTTGCCTCGTAAAACAAAATAGCTTCTGTAAGCTTTCCAATTAACAACATAAAGCAAGCAGACATCTTTAAAACACTATAAAATAAGAAGCACTTTACATCATTAAAAAAATACATTTTCATTTTTAATGTCTCATCATCTACTTGCGCGCACCTCGTGAAGGAAACACCAGTTTCATAAAACATCTCCATTTTATTACATAGTAAACTCAAGTCATTATTTAAACTAAAGATATTTGCAGGATCTTGTTGAAATAAATTACAAACTTGGCATCTATTTAACTTCATATTATAAATAAGCATCTATTACACCTCGACAATTGAATAGCCGCCCAGAACAAGATTATAGTCCTCGTATTTTCAAAAGTTGGTTTTACTTACTTACTTACTCTATGGCACTATCAAACCCGTAGTTTCATGGCCGCGCGGACATAAGCTCTCCATACATCCCTATCCTGAGCCAATGCCTTCCAATCATTCCCCGTACAATCCACCTCCCTCAAATCATAGCTAATGTTGTTCTCCCACCTCATTCTTGGTCTACCAACAGGGCGTTTTCCTTCTGGCTTTCCTACAAGAAGTTTCCATGCACGCCTTTCATTCCCCATACGCGCAACATGTCCTGCTCATCGCAGTCTACGAGACTTAACTGTTCTTATATCTGGCTTCCCTTTACATGGTAAAAATATTGTTAATAACACATGGGACATTTTTTCAAAAAAAAAAATTAACTTCTTAAAAAAATAGGGTTACAACCTTGTCAATCTGGTGTACGCAATATAGCGAAAAAAACTTGTAAACCATTTGACCACGAAATTGGAAATTTTACCATTAAATTAATTCAACAATGAAAAATATAAAAGAAAGCTTTTGGCAGTTGGAATGTATTATTTGAGAAGATGTACAGGACAACAGGATTCCTAAGAATTGTGAATGACGAAATTAAAAGATGGAAGGAAGCAGAGGAAAAAAGTGATAGATTTTTTAAAAAAAGGAAGTTAAAGTGGTTTGGACACTAATGAGTATGCAACAACAGCTATGACATAAAAATCCTCCAATGGACATCAGCAGGAAGAATTATTCGGAGTATACCAATAAGATCATGGTAAAAAAAATAAGTTATTTCTTCAAATAAACATCAAGAAGAAGATGCCCTTGATCGAGAAGGGTGGATATTAGGAACAGCTAGGCGGCTTCAGCTGCGAAATCACTGAATAATAATAATAATAATAATAATAATAATAATAATAATAATAATAATAATAATAATAATAATGCGATTTTCTTCGAACGTTTTACTATTTATAATGAAACTCCATAACACGATCCCTTTAAATAAAGTATTTCAATTTTTTTCTTATATTTATAGATGTGTCATATGTGAGGTCCTTAAATAATTATCACACAAATCGATAGACTAGCTGAGGTGGTACCGTTTGAGACTCATATTTGAAAGATCCCAGGATCAAATTCCAGGGTCAATCTGCCCGACAGAATATTTCTTACAAGGAAACTGTCAAAACAATTGCATGCCGTAATTGAAATTTTTCCCAGACAAGCGTTGTGATGTAGTAAGGCCGTGTCCAAAAGCTTATCTACCGTTTTTAACTTCAAGGGACAGAAACCGAAGCCAGAATCCAGCAATATTAACCCATTGAACCATATGGACTCCCTGAGTGAGTAAAGCTGTGTGGCGGGACGCCGCGGGCAGGTTCACAGGGTAATCCATTTCACCAAATCAGGAGTTGTATTACTTGCTGTAGTTTAAACGAGAAATTTTGCGCTGGATTTTATTGTCTTGCAGTTAAAAACGGTAGATAATTGTTTTATACATGGCCTTGGTATATCACCACTCTTCTCTGGGAGAAATTTCAAGGTAGATTTCGGCATGCAATGGTTGGCAGTTCCCTTGTTTTTTTTTCAAAGTTATCAAGACAAATATTATGGATTATAATTTCGTTATGAAAAACTACTTCAACATAATTAAAACTAAATATTTAACTACAAAAACACAGATCTACACAATAGATATATACGTAGTGAAATATAACAGAATATTTAGGAATATTACGTATGGTGTTAAAGATATTAAAAATAAGAATGAAGCAAAAATATACCTAAGCCTATAGCCTATATTAATAATATGTTATAATTTTTTTTTAATTTCTTTGTCGTTTTATTTCGTTTACACTGTTGTTCTTTTTTATTTTACCTTTGATAACCTTTTTTTTTATCTTATTCACATATACAAACACAAGACAGGACACACACCCAGACCCAAGGTGCAGATTTAAAATCCCCAGCCCCGCCGGGAATCCAACCCGGGTCGCCGGAGTGGAAGGTAGGGACTCTACCGACTACGCCACGGCGACGGTCTTAACATGTTTTTTAGTCTTTTTTGTCTTGTTTTTATCACTTTTTACTGTTGGATACATTTTTTTTTTCCCCTCTCGTTCACCTATTTTTCATCTCTGTTTTACTTTTTTAAACCTTTTTCCTCATTATCACATATAAACACAAGGACACGACACACACACACAGTCCCAAGATGGAGATTTAAAATCCCTTACCCCGCCGGGAATCGAACCCGGGTCGCCGGAGTAGAAGGTAGTGTGACTACACATGTTAAGGACGAATTAGAGCGTGCAAAATATATACTTTTATTATTACTGTAGTGCTAAGTTTCATATAACTTTAAGTAAAAAAATGGAAGTAAAAATGGACAATTATTGCTATTCTGTCAAATATATTTCCGTAAAAAAATTAAACTGTCAAGTAGAAGATAAAGAACCGAGAAATTATCATGTTTATGCAAACAATAAAAGTTAAGTTACACGTAGCAAAACGTTCCTGTACAATGTGCTATTATCCTTGCCTTTCCACCATGAAATCACTTGGCATTTCTCCTCAGAGATCACGATTCTAAAACTGAATAATTTAGCAGTCAATGTGAAGGTCAAAACATAGGTCACTCTTGTATGTAGTAAATCAAATTCTCTATATTGTAATAAGTTTTGTTTGTCTTTGCTTTGAGAAGATCAGCTAGATAAAAGTAAGAATAAAACTATAAAATAAATCACGGGAGTGAATGATGATTTGGACATTTTAGATGTATTTTGATTCCATTTAGATGAATACCTACCTCGGAAAATTCACATAACGAAGAGAAAGGGAAGCCAAACTAAAATTTTAATCAAATGATCTGGACTTTAAATAAAAGCTCTAAACTATAACAAACCATGAAAATTCTCCTTTACAAGAAGAACATCAGACCGTGTGGACACATGGAATCCAATTGTGGGGATCTGCAAAGAACTCCAGCATAAATGTACTAAAAGTTAGTATTTTATTTAACGATGTTCTTTAGGAATATAGATCATTACTTACTTACTTACTCACTGGCACTATCGAACCCGTAGGTTCATGACCGCACGGACGCAAGCTCTCCATACATCCCTATCCTGAGCTAATGCTTTCCAATCATTCCCTGTATAATCTACTTCCCTCAAATCATAGTTAACCTTATTCTTCCACCTCATTCTTGGTCTACCAACTGGGCGTTTTCCCTCTGGCTTTCCTACAAGAAGCTTCCATGCAAGTTTTTCATTTCCCATACGTGCAACATGTCCTGCCCAACGCAGTCTATGAGACTTAACTGTTCTTATTATATCTGGCTTCCCATAAAGACCATGTAGTTCATTGTTATGTAGTCTTCTCCATTCACCTGTCTGTTCATCTCTCTTTGGTCCAAAAATTTTCCTAAGTACTTTATTCTCAAATACTTGTAATCTGCTTTCCTCTCTTAAAGTAAGAGTCCATGTTTCGCACCCATATAATATTACTGGTAGAATAATAGTTTTATATATTTTCAGTTTAATGTTTTTTGAAAGGAGTTGGGACATCAAGAGTCTCTGCAATGCATAATAGCATGCATTTCCAGAATTGAGCCTATGTTTAATTTCTTTGTGCATCTCATTCGTATTTGTGATCATTGTTCCTAGGTATTTGAATTCAGCCACTTCCTCAAAATTACCCTCATTTGTCATTAGCTGTCCATTTCCATTATATACTGAATTTCTACGTGTGACCATATATTTAGTTTTATTGATATTTACTTCCAGTCCTAATTTCTTAGTATTACTCAATAGTGTGTGCGTGTTGTTCTTTAGTATCTCCTCGCTATCGGCCAATAATACTACATCATCAGCATAAACTAACAGCTTATTAATACCATTCAGTTGTAAGCCTTCCT
Organism: Diploptera punctata; assembly: GCA_030220185.1. Lineage (NCBI taxonomy): Eukaryota > Metazoa > Arthropoda > Insecta > Blattodea > Blaberidae > Diploptera > Diploptera punctata. The sequence continues at coordinate 389,354 of JASPKZ010005718.1, forward strand.
CATTCTCTAAAGATTTAATGGCATGCTCTAGTACAAAATTAAATAGTAGAGGAGATAGTGCATCTCCTTGCTTCAACCCATTCTGGATTTCAAAAGTGTCCGAAAACTGTTTGCCTACACGCACCCTACTCTTTGTGCCATTTAGACACATTCGTATAAGGAATATAGATCATTAGCGTCACAAATCAAATTTGGGCATGAAAGGGTAGATACATGTTGCTCAGAGGCTTCTTTTTCAGTCTTAAGGTTCTTTTACGTATGGTAAATCTATGACAAGGGACCCACGGATTGAATTCCCTTTCGATCGTATAATCCTCAGAAAAAAATATCAACCCAGCCGATTTTTAATCCAATATCCTAAAAATATTTATATTAAAATACTTTCACTGCATTGCCAACGCACCCTGGTATCCGTCGAATGTTTTCGTCATGACCTTGCACCGAAGAGTGGATCCTATCACACAACCACCCCATATCCTCTCATAATCAACCTACTCAGTAAATGATTCCACGCACCGTCTACAGCGCAACCATATTATGGATTTAAGTTTTCATATTTGAGAATGACTGAAGACTGTGTTTCGATTTGAAAATGGCTGAATAGTTGAGAAATTACTCTTACAATTATTCAAACAATCAATCAGTCAAGTGCTTTTACTGTTCAAATTTACTGAATGTCCTATTTTAAGTTAGACTGTAAATCCGCAGTTTATAGAAAATATGTTATTGAACAAAAAAAGAACTATATTAAGAGAATACCGAAAGAAAGATTGCCTAAATTAATAATGCAATGGATACCTGCAGAAACAATAAAAAGAAAATTCCCATAAAATATTGGTTAGATGGAATCAAAGAGTCTATGGAATCCAGAGTGTACAGAAAGAAAATTGAAATGATAGAGAGAATTATGTCATTTACGAACCGTAGGACGCAACATTTGTTTTAATAATTATAAATGATAAGTATAACCTGCTTAAATATCATTGATTTCTCTATAGAATTTTTTCCAAATATTTTATTTTTTGTCACACTTCGTGTTTTCTAGCTGCTAGGTTGAATTCAATGCCAAGTAAATAAAACATGTTTATCCTTACAGTTAAATATGGCGATCGTCCTTATTTTTGTAGAGTATCATTTGCTACACTAGCAGGTCTTCTACGGTATCTTCATTAGCAGTGATTAAATTTTTCTAAACACAACTTGTTTTTATTAAAATTATATACAATATTTTATAATTTTTTAGTGTTAATACATCGCCTGCTTAGAACCAGGTTGTTCTAACTTGAAAGAAACTTATTTTTTGTATACATGACGTTCTAACTGCTCTTCTGTTTCAGTTTCATGCATAAAATTATACATTTTGTGGTCAGAAACTGTTAAATCCCTTTCCTCAAAACAGTGTTATCATTCTGAATTAGAACATCTTGCTTCTAAGTAGAGGATATATAAATGATTGAACTTTGTAATTTGAAGTGTTTAATGAAAGTTTTCTTAAAAGCATTGCTGCTATGGTTATGTGCAATTTTAAATAGAATTGGCATATTGCAATTATATAGCCAAGACCGTTGTTCACTGCTCTTTTACTTCGATACTTATCGGAACCTGCTCGGTTCAAAGGCAGTCTCACAGTGCATATGATTTTAATTCTCGTGATCTTGCGTGTTACATGAAATCGAAGTTTTCGTGCAAGTCTGATAAGATTTGTTTTCTTATAATCCCTACAATAAATAGGAAATATGATTTTATATTTATGTACAATAATAAGAACATAATTGTTTTCACGTAAAAAGAAGCCAAAATACATGGAAATAATAACTACAGAAGACCTATAACATGGCCATTAAACTTCGTAAAAACATTATGTTAAGAGTCAATTGGGCTTCCCAGGAACATTTTTAAAAGATATTGTACGCATTGTTGGGCCGACTTTTGAATTTCGAGGATTGCAACAATAGGCCTACTTGTCTTATAAGGTAAAAGTGGATTCACGAGTTGCTACTCGGAAATACTCGCTGGGAGCTTTCTATAGGCATCTATCAATCGATTTCTACAAGTATCTGCTTCTCGATATTTCCATACGATAGCGATCAAGACTGGGCTTCCAGATGGCTCAACCTCGCATATACTCGTATAAGAGAATGCGAGGTGGCCGACAGTGAGTCGCGAGAGACTATGTGATCTGAAAGGCGATGAGATCGTTGTGATTTGAAGACGAAGCTGGAAAGTTAGTACTTCTGCGAGTGTGGGGATAAGTAAACTTTAAGAGAAAGCGTGTTTGTGAATGACTCAAGCAGAAAAATCATATGTGCTTGTAACGTCAATTATTGTAAATAAAATTAATTGAAATAATACCGCATCACAAGAACTTGAAAGGCAATCATGCTGCGAGTTTTAGTAACATACTAAGTGCGGTAACCTCTCTACAGTTGCTAATATCTCTGCGATGGAAAAGACATGTGAAAAACATGATGAATGAAAAGGGGGCATGAAAACATTATAGGAAAGTCAGAGGAAAGCGCTAAGTAGGCCAAGAATGATTAAACCCAATTATATGCAGATGCATTATACAGGGATTGTTTGGACAACATTTTATTTGGATAGAGGTTTAAGGGAAGCTTATCTCCGAGCGGCCATTAACTTCTGGATTCGATAGTGAGTTATAGTTGCTGTGTACAAAAAAAAACTGCACTTAACACAAATATATTACTCCATGCAATATTTGTTACTCTTGTTCAACCATTTTTTTTTTTTGTATTTTTGTTGACATTGTCGATTATACTAACGAATATAGGTATTCCATTTATTTCTTTTATACAGTAGATAACTTGTGTAAGTGAATTATAAACATATTGACTTTTCTTCCCTTCCTACGAGAGATATGTGGTGTACTTCGGTTAAATTTACTTTAAGGGTGGATGTTATTTTTTATAGAGCATATAGTAGTAAATGTTCTGCTATTTTTAACATCTAGGAGATTATAAAGCGACCCGCGCCGTAGCCGAGTGGTTAAGGCAGGAAGCCTTGGCGCAGAGCTACGGGACTTGCGCTGGTTCGAGTCTCCATGGGGGAAGAAATTTTCTCATGGTATTTCGGCCAGTATGGGCCAGACCGGTGCCCACCCAGCATCGTGATGCATTTGGGTAGCTACAATAAGTAGCGGCTCCAGGTTGAGAAAACCAGCTATAACGGCTGGGGGACTCAACATGCTGACCACATGTCACCCCTACACTGGCTGATTATCATCTACATATGTGATTAACACATGTGGATGTGAGGCCAGCAGCCGGCTGGTAGGCTAAGGGCCTTGTAGGCCTGTCGCGCCAGGAGTAAGATTATAAAGCAGGTTTACTAGTAAACTCTAATACGCCAACTTGAGATCCAATAAACAAACTCGAGCTTGAGATTGTTTGGAGTAAATCCTGAAATGTAGAAAAGTGCATTTTCGGGGATAAAGAGTATGTGATCATGAATCACCCTATGGGCGTGGAAACACGTAATACCCCTATAAATTCTACAAGTTTGAGAAAGAGATGGTCGCTGCATCAGTGTCGTGGACGGAAGGACAGACACAGCAAATACGTGAGAGAACGGAACGGAAAGGAATGGCGTGACTAGCTTATAAAAGATGTCTGCATTTAAAAATGAAATAAAAAGTTCTCTCAGGAACTTCAAGAAATATGAATACGTTCCTAATTTTGGAGACAACGGGTCGATTCTGTAACATACAGCAATTTTTCCCCCATTCAATTTTCATAAAAGTTTAACATAACTTGTTAAATGAAAAATAAAAGTTATGTCCTTAAAACAAATAAATTGTATACAAACATGATATTAACAATAATGCATTAAAGATAAATACAGGGTGTAACCAAATTACCATTGAAGACTTTGAGGACGTGTAGTGGGGGCCATGACGGTTAAGTTCAGCATAGAAACCCGTGTCCAGAAACGTACCGTTTTCCCGCTACACTAAAATACCACAGCACAGATTGCTGTCTCGAAAAGGTTTTTTTTAATTTTAGAATCTGGTCATCCTGATCTTTGTACATATACAGTAATATACATATATACACTTGTGTCCAAAAGTTAAGGATAATTAGTTCATTTGCCGACTTATTATAAAGCATTTGTCAGAATAATACAAAATTTGGTAAGGGTATGTCACAGATAATTAGAAACATGGCACGAAAGAAACAATGGCATGAATACGTCATTCACTTGTCATTTTCACAACAAACGAAAACTGCATTTCAGAATTCGAACATAAAAGTTGAACAACAATGGTTCAAATGATTAGTATGGGGTGTGATTACCCCTGACAGCTACACAAGACTCACATCGACGTGGCATGCTAGTGATGAGGTTGTTCAGGAGTTCGATGCTCAGCAAATTCCACTCCTCATGAAGAGCAATGTGAAGGTCTTGAAGTGTCCTCGGAGGAGGCTGACGAGATGCAATTTGTCTCCCTAAGGCATCCCATGCATGCTCTATAGGATTCATATCCGGAGACCTCGCTGGCCACTCCATACGCTGGATATCTTCCTCCTGAAGAAACTCATCCACCAGTTGTGACCTGTGAGGTCGGGCATTGTCATCCATGAATATGAATTCTGGACCCACAGCTCCCCTGAAAAGTCTTACATGAGGTTCCAGGATCTCTTCTCTAACCGCTGAGCATTAACAGTGCCACCTGCGAAGATGTGAAGCTCTGTGCGTGCATTCATCATTATACCTCCCCATACCAGGAGACCACCGCCACCAAATGGATGTCTTTCCATGATGTTCATGGGGTTGTAACGAGTTCCTTGCTCCCTCCAGATAGTCACGCGATGCGAATCACAGTTCAAGCTGAATCTGGACTCCTCTGTAAATAGCACGCTGCTCCACTGATTTAGAGTCCAGTCGCGATGTTCCTGACTCCACCGTAAACGTGCTCTCTTGTTATCAAGGGTGAGTGGGACGCACACTACAGGCCGTCTAGCATACAGACCAGCAGCTCTGAGTCTTCTATAGACAGTTTGTCTGGATACTCTGATACCTGAGGCGGCCGCAAGTTCTGAACTCAGTTGTCTGGCAGACATTGTTCGGTTTCTTCTTGCAGTTAACGCAAGATATCGATCCTGCTGAGGATTTGTAACTCTTGGACGACCTCCCACTGGTCTTCGCCTAACGTCTCCAGTCTCTTGGAACCGTCGCCATAACCTAGATATAACATTTTGTGGCACATTAAGTGCTATGGAGACCTCAGTTTGTGTCTGTCCTGTTTCTAGCCGCCCAATAATTCTACCCCGAAGCAGAGGGTCCAGATGTTGTCTTTGTGCCATTTTACTGCAATCTGTTCTTACACTACATCTGATTATATCATAACTCTCTTTAAAAATGAAGATTTATGGAACAGGGCTTAACTGCAACAATGCAATTTTCATTTATAATTGCTATTAATTTTTTCATTGTTGAAAAGAGATTATAATTTAGTATGTAAACTAAACTAAATGTACTGAGAAACGTTTTGATAAATAATTTTTACTCCTTGCTCCTCTTTAAGCATTTTGATTTTCCGTTTTACAAATTATCCTAAACTTTTGGACATCAGTGTATATTGATGGGGTATCGTATTTCACCTATTTTTTTAAAAGATGGCACTTAACTATAAAAACAAGTGATGTGTTAAAGATAAATGAAGAAATTAAATTAATTCTACAAAAACAGATGAAAAATCTTGGACTTCTTTTATGTAATAATGAAACTGGTAGATTTTTTGCAATAGACTACTTGATATGTAAGTTAATCAATCTGAACACTTATTTGGTAGCGTAAGTTAAATGCACAATTAATTTTCTAATTACCATGGTAACAAGGCTGCAACAGGTCTGAAATACTTACAGTATCAGTTGGAGAGGTCTGAAATACAGTACCAATTGACATATAAATAATTAAACTAGCAACCAAGGCATGTGCTATATGAATTAATGAATCTATTGAAAAATATTAGAAATGAAATTTTGACTTATTACGTGGCTTTTTTTATATTGTTTCAAGTATTGAAAAAGCAATTCACTTGCCGCAAAGTAAGTGACTTATCACATTATCAGACCTCGGTCCAGCATTCTCGACCCGACAAGTATCACATGCAGTTCATGGCATGTAATATACTATTTGGAATACAACAGGAACAAAGATACTATTGGTTGCCTGAATTTAGTTTCCTGTCTGCTATGGGAGTGAAACATGATGCATTAAGAAATTAATGATAAAGGAAATTTTAGAGCTGAAATTGACTATTTTAGAAGTTCGGGATTATCGAAAATGGACAAAATATCATGTCACAAAATTGTATGTGTGTATATATATTATATATATATATATATATATATATATATATATATGCAGAGAGAAAAATCATCGGATGAATTGAACAAAAATCCATAAGATGGTTGGAACATGTGATGATAATGAGGGATGACAGATGGCACAAGATCTTCAATTGAAAAAAATATTGGCGGAGAAAAGAGAGGAATGGCAAGATCTAAATGAAGAAAAATATGCTGAGATGGAGAGAACCAAAAGACTGGGATTGGAAGATGAATTCGATAGAAATAAGTGCAGGCCGGGAATAGGAAAGCGGTCATAGTCGTAGAAAATCCAACTTAAAAAAAAAAAACGTTAAAACCAAGTAGTATAGTTATGAAATGATCTTGAAACTTTACTTGGACTTGACAGATTATCCCCTGATTGATAGATGATACACGTTTTCAACAGCCACATCTTCCCACTGCAAGTGCATTTGATGTCTGCAGTGACGGGGGGAGGGGGGTACGAGCGTGCGCGTGTGTATATGTGTGGGGGTGTGTGGGTGTATGTGTGTGTGTTTTTTTTTTCTAATTTGTTTTCTAGCAATTTTTTTTAATATTAATGTACAGAATGAGACATTATTTCTTTATTTATTTATACACACGGCCTTTTCATGGATGAGTGTAGATATGTATTATTGTGATGTGTGGACACAGATTTTACTTATATATAGCCTATTATTGTTTTTGATACAGGTGTATTTGTAGGTATTTGTTTATATTATGCTAATCACATATTTATACCAATTGTTATTGAAAGAATTTCAACAAATAAATTTATCAATTGAATTTCTAAATTAAGAGAGTTATCAAATGACTGAAAGCAAGTAATGGTCTCTTAAACCAATTTATGTTTTTTTTATTCATGGAAAAATAATGCACGTACGGCCAAGCAGGCCCGTGCGCAATGTAAATGCATGTGTATTTTCTTTCTTCTGAAAAAAGGCAATAAATTCCATTATCTATCTATTTTCAGTGAAAAGTCCTTATTATAGCCTAATATTACGATTATTTAAGAATAGAGTGCTTCGAAAAATTTGGATCAAAGAGAGATACTACATATGAGTCGAGAAAACTACATAACAATAAATTACGTGATCTCCATGGAAAACCAGATGTAATAAGAAAAGTTAATATCATAGACTGCGATAGCCAGGACATGGAAACGAAAGAGAGGCGTAGTAACTCCTTGTAGGAAAAACCAGAAAAGAGCGCCTAGTAGATAGGCAAAAAATGAGATGAGAGAATAACATTAACCATAAATTTAATTATATTTTACAGGGGTCCCGCGTCGTAGCCGCGGCATAATACCTTGACGCGGAGATACGGGACTTATACTGGTTCGAGTCCCCGTGGTGGGAATAAATTGTCTCATGAAATTTAGGCCAGTATGGGACCGATGCCCATCAGACATCGTAAGGAATTTGTATAGCTACAATACGTATTAGAAAATCAGCTATAATGGCTGAAGAACCCCGACATGTTGACCAAGTGCCATACATATACTGGCTAGATGATTGTGTACCTCTATGATTGACACAACTGGATGTGAGGTAGCAGTCGACTGGTAGGCCAAGGGTCTTCTAGGCCTGTCGTCACACGAGTGGAGAATTATAGTGGATTATTAAAAATACTACCTCAGATTAGGGGTGTGTGGAGAGCTTATATCCGCTCGGCCATAGTGCTAGCGAATTAGTTACTGCGCCTCTATGTAGCAGAACAAGCGACATAGAGAGTTTAGTATACAGATGAGCACATGGACCATCTCCGGTTACCTAGATTCCGGAGGATATACGCCACTGAGAATGATAATGAATTGAAAAGAGCGAGGGCACACGCGCGTGAGAGAGGAAGTTGTGGAACACGCAGCACAAGCACGCACCTTGACGTGATGACACGCAATGCGCAACGCGAAGTCAAGCAAAGGAGTGGTGGCTAGACCTTCCCAAATCAAGCATCGCCATTAAACGTCTCCAAGTCACGACACCTAAACAAGGCGACAGATGTTTCCCACCTTCCAGACAAGTATCTCCTCTTAGGATATTATTATTATTATTAACCTCAAACAGATCTCATGTTATGCGTATAGAGCAGAAAGCCTCAGGTTTGATTCCCGTATTTTTTCTCGCATCCTATCAGAGTCTGCTGTGTACGAATAGCTTCGTGCATGAGTAAAAGTAAAATAAAAAAAGGCAAGAAAGAGATTATGAGAACCTTTTTTTTTTATTCAATGCCCCAGGTTGTAATTTTCGACATTTCTGGTGTTCTCTCCTGACATTAGCGTAATTGTAAGCCACTTCTGAGGTTGGGGCGCCTGGGAGGCGGGGTTATTCTGCTCCGAAGAAACGATGTAAATTTGTCCAATGTGAACAAATTTATTGGTCACGGTGAAATAATAGTAATATTACGTGTATTTATTTTGTATAAAACGGATTCTGTCCAACGCTGAAACGGAAGGATATTTCTACACAATTCATGGAAAAATGTTTATAAGGCGGAAAGACTGAGAGAGAAATACATTAGTTTCCACATCATTGAATTCCCGTTAGGCTAAATAACAATACTAGTAAAATTCATGATGATTTTCCGTTGAGGTATTAGTTCACAGTAATATAATGTACGGTTAGAAACTATAAAATAGTTACCTTGTAGGTCCGTCTCCTCAACTCAAGTTCTTTTAAAACTCTGTAGGCCTTTCGGGACTAGTCCCATCATCAGCAGAATGCATTAGGTCCGTTCTTGTTGACCCTTGTTGAAGCACTGACTTGGTCGTGAGAATTTTGTACAGAGGATTGTGTGGACTAGGTGTGTATTCATTGAGAATCAGGTTGTTCTTGATTTCTCTTAGGATTGCGATTTCCTCCAGTATATTTATTCTCGTTGGAATGTTTTCTCTAAGTACTATTGTGAGGGTGTTATCGATATTATGCATGTAGTGTCCAGCCTGAATTACATGTTTTGCGTAACTTGATTTTCCTCCATTATAAATTAAATATCTGAAATGTTCCTTGAATCTAATGTTGAAGCTTCTGTTAGTCTTCCCAATGTAGAATTTATTGCAGTCTGTACATGTTAATTTGTAGATGCCTTTATTGTTGAATTCATCTATTTCTTCAATGTTGTTGTTTATTAAATTGTTTAATTTGTTATCAGTTCTGTAGGATATATTAATATTCTTATCGAGCTTTTTCAGTGTGTTGGCCAATTTTAATGTTTCTTTTCCAGTGTAAGTGAGAGTTATCCATTTCTTGTTATTTTCATTGTATTCTTTTTCAAGTTTGGTTATGTTGGTAATGTTGTTTTTCTTTTTTGTTTGTTTAGGATTTTATTTATTATTTGAATACACACCTAGTCCACACAATCATCTATACAAAATTCTCACAACCAAGTCAGTGCTTCAACAAGGGTCAACAAGAACGGACCTAATGCATTCTGCTGATGATGGGACTAGCCCCGAAAGGCCTACAGAGTTTTAAAAGAACTTAAGTTGAGGAGACGGACCTACAAGATAACTATTTTATAGTTTCTAACCGCACATTATATTACTGTAAATAATAATAAGGGATGATTTCTGCCGCCGGGTGAAGTAGATTTTCTACCTGTATCTGAAATTTTCTTTCTGCCTCACTGTACACCCGTTATGCTAAATACAGGTTCGTTTAACATATATTTGGCGTGTGACATCTGTCTTACAAACAGCGAGTGCACAGTAAAATCTTAAATTATTTTAAGATCTGCGACCGATTGTGTACGTATCTTTCACAGGTAGCGTTCTGAATTTCCAGAATAAAGATGGCTAAATCGTATGTATCATTGTCATTAAACGAAAAAGTGAAAGTGACTGAAGATAAAGAAAAACAAACTCTCAGAACGCGAAGTAATGACTTTTAAATGTGGAAAAACCCAAGTTCATGACATCTTAAAACACAAAGAAAATATAATCAACGAATGGATGCAAGGAATTGATGAAACGAAGAGGAAAGTAAAATAAATAAAAAATAATAAATGAAGTAAATTAAGAACTCAAGAAAGTGGTGTGGGAGTGTTTAACAAGTGCACGATCAAAAAATCTCCAAATTTCCGGACTAATGCTCCAAAGTCAAGCCCTAACTGTTGTTACATCCCTAGAGAATAACGATTTCTAAGTATCTTCAGGTTGGCTGTACAGTTTTAAAAGACGACACAATGTAGTGTGGAACTAAATGTGCGGAAAATCAAAAGATGTGGACGAAAGTACAGTTAGTGAGTGGAAACCGAAATTGCATAGTTCAATTTCAGGATACGGGTCTAAGAGACATTTTTAACGCTGACGAAACGGTCTGTTTTTTTTTTTTTGCGCGCGTTACCGTCGAAATCGCTCGTACATACTATACTCCACTTTTCAACGGCAGCGGATACGTAAAAAAACATATACGGTACTCTACAATCTAAGATTGGTTAGATATTTTTTTTTATGATGCGGAATTTTGTCTAATGTGGGAAAAAATTGGCCCCATGCGATTCTGCTTTGATCAATATATATATATATAGTCCACCGCTGTGGTCTCGAGGTAGAGTGCTGCCTTATCACCCAGTGGGCCCGAGTTCAATCCCCGGTCGGGGCAGTTTTTCTGGGTGAGGTTTTTATCGGGGTTTTTCCCCACCTGTAAGACAAATGTCAGGAAAACTTTAAGGCCCAAACGGTCCCCGAAATTATATGGCCATCATCATCATCATCATCATCATCATCCTTCATCGGTGTGGAAAGCAACGTGAAACTACCATACCTACAATTCCCTAGTAAAGCTGCAAGCATAGCATGAAAATGAAGGACCTGCCTTCGGGCAGAATTACTATGAATGGATATATATATATATATATATATATATATATATATATATATATATAGCCTTTGTCCCGCGTCGTAGCCGAGAGTTTAAGGCATGATGCCTTAGTACAAAGCTATGGGACTTGCACTGATAAGTCTTCATCGTGGGAAGACATTTTCTCATGAATTTCGGTCAGTATAGACAGGTGCCAATCTAGCATCGCGAGAAATTTGATAGCTACAATAAGTAACGGTTCCAAGTTGAGAACCACCTGCAACGGCTGGGGGACGCGACATGCTGTGACCAAATGTCGCTCCAATATCATCTAGATTATTATCCACCCCTGAGATTAACACACGTGGAAGTGAGGTCAGCATGGGTTAATAGGCCAAATGCCTCCTAGACCTGTTATTTATTATTATTATTATTATTATTATTATTATTATTATTATTATTAAACTATTTTGTTCTTTCCATGTCATCTCTGTATTGTGTAACCTAAGTTGTAGATGATTCATAATTGTTAATATATGTATAATTTAACCTTGGTGAAGAGAAGACCTTACGGTCTTAACTCCAGCAGATTATATATGTGTTTATATAATTTTGTCATGATCTTTCCCGGTGCATACTAACAAGAAAACTGTCGATACCTGCCTTGAAATTTCTCCCAGAGAAACTTTATGTTATACCAAGGGAGGGTCCAAAAATGTATCTGCCGCTTTTAACTGTAAGGCACAAAATCCAGCGCCAAATCTCGCATTTTTAACTTGGGGAAGTAATACAACTCCTGAATTAGCGGATTGGATAACCCTCACAATCTACCGTTCGCACCGCGTCCTATCTCCGTTTTACTCGTGCTTTGCGTTCTTCAACTTCGTACAGTGGGTTACCACTGCTGAATTTTAGCTTCGATTTCTGTGCCTTGCAGTTAAAAACGGCAGATTTTTTTGGACACGGTCTTGGTACATCACAGTGCTTCTCTAAGATAAATTTCAAAATATGTTTGGGAATGAAATGGTTGATAGTTTCCTTGTATGTAGGATCGATGAAAATGTTTTTTTTTTTTTTTTTTCCTTATTTTCATGAGATTCCTTGTGAATTCTCTGAAATTGCAATTGGCTATGATGTATTTCATTTGGTCGAAATACGTGCATACCGTATATGATTTTAATCAGCAGAGCTGTTACGGGTTTTGAACGGTAAAAATAAAATAAATTATGTGACAATGACAAACTAAAGTCAATAAGTAAAAATATATCTAAGGTAAATATTCCATGACATGGAACAATAAAATAAAATAATTATTAATAGTTTTAGGAAAAGAGAAATTGATAGGAAATACACCGTATAAGTAAATATACAATAGGACTACGTAATATGTAAAAACGAAACGTCATTTCATAATAGCATACTTATGTACTAATTAATCATCAAGTTTACATATATAGCCTACACGTGTATTTAACAGGTCCGTTATGTCATAAAAATAGTATTCATCAAAATAAAGTATATAACACCCAAGAATGTCCTAATAAGGAATGTTCGAGGTGACAAAATGCATTACTATATTATGAAAGTATTATTCATCAACTGGTGTTGACATGTGAATCATGTGAGCAAATAAAGCAATATCCTTTATCCTTTCATCTTCACTATGCATAATTTATTTTATTCCAGCATTTCAAGGAGAACAGCTACAACATCCTTCAATTACATATTATACCAGCATGTAAACATTCATTTTACATGTCACGATAATGAAATTCCTCTATTCATTACGCAGCTCATATTAATAATTAAGATGCAACCTTTTCTTTCTTTCTAATATTGCAAGGGAACTGTCAACCAATGCATATAGAAACCTACCTTGAAATTTCTCCCAGAGAAGCGTTGTGATATACCAAGGCCGTGACCAAAAAAATTTAACTGCAAGGCATAGAAACGGAATCCAGAATCCAGCAATGGCAACCCAGTGTACGGAGCAGATGGACCTCACTGCATGCGTGAGCCGAGTGGAGTGAGGTGCTCGCCGCGCGGGCGGCAAGTAGTGAGGGTTTTCTAATCTACCAATTTAGGAGTTGTTTTACTTCCCTATAGTTTAAATGGGAAATTTGGCGCTTGATTTTAGTACCTTATATAGACAGACGAAAATATTGGAAGGGCCATATACGAGGGCGGATCGGAAAGTAACGCACAATAATTTTTTTCTGCCTTGGTATTGCAGCTAGAATGTTGAAATTTCACAGAGATATAGTTTGAAGTTTTCACTACAGATGGTATTTTCTCAGGTGCACCTCTTGCGAGAGAAGCTTGAACTATGCAACAAAGATGGCGCGCATGCTACAGTCGTCCACCTGTGAGGAACAGAGAAGTGTTGTTCGATTTTTGTGGGCCAAAGGGCATAAACCCAGTGAAATTCACAGGGACATGCGTGGCGTGTATGGGGATGATTGTATGGACCGTAGCAATGTCTCCAGGTGGTGCACATTCTTCCAAGAGGGACGCGTGAACCTTAGTGATTCGACACGCTCCGGCCGGCCGACAACAGCAGCAATCCCGCAGAATGTCAGAGGCATTGAGGCGGCAATTCTGAACGACCGGCGTGTGCAACTGCGAGCCTTATCGCAGAAGTTCAACATTTCCTATGGTGCGGTGTACGATATTGTTCATGAAAATTTGAAATTCCGTAAAGTTAGTGCTCGCTGGGTGCCTAAGAACCTGACAGACAACCACAAGGGCCAGCGAATGATGGCAAGCTTGGACCACTTAACGCGGTACACCGCACAAGGACATGACTTTCTGGAAGGAATCGTCACAGGTGATGAGTCGTGGGCGTACCACTACACGCCCGAAACAAAGCAGGGATCAATGGAGTGGAAACATGCTGGTTCCCCAGTAAAGAAAAAATTCAAAGTGACTCAATCTGCCAGGAAAATGCTTGTGACAGTGTTCTGGGATATGCATGGTGTTTTATTGGAGGACTTTGCTGAACACGGGACCACTGTGAATGCTGTGGCCTACATTAAAACTTTGGTGAAGTTGCGTCGTGCCATTCGTGACAAACGTCACAACATTAACGTTAAACTTCTTCATGACAATGCTCGCCCCCATGTTGCTGCTGTCGTTCGTCAGAAAATCGCCGAATTTGGTTGGGAGGTGCTCCAGCATCCACCATACAGTCCGGATCTTGCACCATCGGACTTTCATCTGTTTGGTCCCATGAAGAAATTCCTGGCCGGCAAACGCTTTGAGACAGATGTGGAAGTGAAATCAGCAGTGCGCAGATGGCTACACTCCAACCAAACGGACTTCTACGAACAGGGCATATTGAAACTGGTAACACGATGGGAAAAATGTGTTGAGAAAGTTGGTGACTATGTCGAAAAGTAGGTAAAGATGTAAGTTCATTTGTGATTTTTTTCCTTTTTTTTACTATTAAACTTTTTAAAAAAAAATTTTTGTGCGTTACTTTCCGATCCGCCCTCGTAGAAAGAATGGAAGAAAACCGGCTTTCAAAAAGAGCTAAAGAAGATAGACCAATGGACGGGAGAAGAACAAGAGGAAGACCAGCCAAGAGATGGATAGACAGTGAATGCACATCCAATACGTCTTCCTTCGAGGAGTGATTTTGGAAATAAACAGGATGAAAATTCTACAAATTAAGTTTAAGAAGAAGAAGTAAAAAACGGCAGATTATTTAGGACACTGCCTTGGTACATCACAACGCTTCTCTGGAAGAGATTTCAAGCTATGTTTCGGCATGCAATGGTTGACAGTTCCCTTGTTAGATTAAACTCAACCTTTTAGGTATTTTTACGTACCCCATGTCACCCGGGAATTAAGGGGCACCGGATAGAATTTCAAACTAGATCACATCATACATTTTGAACACACAAGGACAAATGACTGATCACTTCAATGCCAAGACCACCTCTAAGACAACACGAACATTTAAGATAAAACACATCATTCACTCATACATTCATACTAAGAAGGAGAATATGATATGGATGATTCTGATGGCAGATGGAGTTCGGGGACTATTTGGGCCTTAAAATTTACCAACATTTGTTTTACAAGTGAGACAACCCGCTAAATAATCTCATTTAGAAAACTTGTCCCGACGGAGATCGCTTCCGTGCCCACTGCTTCTGAGACAACAATTTATTTTATTTGATTTAATTAGCCTGGTGGAATTAATGTCATCTGGCCTTCTCTTCCACCACAGCAAGCATATGTTATATTTAAATACAGACATCATAATAATATAGATACTAAACGATTATTTGGCCAAATAAAATATCTAATATCACGATAAAGCTAATGATAATTACAATTAAAATTAATAATGAAATATAGACAAAAGGAGAAGTTCCTTATCTACTAAAAATGAAAATTACAAGGAAATTAATAAAATGTAATGAATTAATAAATCGCTTATATGTGTAAGCCTAAGATATTAGGTTGAAATGTTGATAATCTTAATACTATTTTCATTAAATAAAAGAAAATATATTATTAATTGTTAAATAACTATTAGTGAGCTGATTCGGTTAGTAGATAAAACATTCTTCAGTTTGCAACTGAAAGATGTGATAGTTCAGCAGTCTTTATTAAATATCCATCCATCCATAGTAATTTTGCCAAGGGCAAGACTTTCAGTGCAATCATAGCATTTTCTTGCTATGCTTTGCAGCTTTACCAGGGAATTAAGGGTGTGGTAGCTTCACGTTACTTTCCACACAGGTGAAGGATAATGATGATGATGGCCGGATGATTTTCGGGGACCGTTGGGCCCTACGTTTCTTGACATTTGTCTTACAGGTGAGGAAAACTCTCGAAAAAACCTCACCCAGGAGCCTGTCCCGACCGGAAATCGAACCCGGGTCCGCTGCGTGACAAGGCAACACGCTCCCTCGAGACCACAGCGGTGGACTCTCTCTATTATATGATGGAAGTGAATTCCATGTACTAGCAAGAGAAAAAACATTAAAACTAAACTACAACGGCGATATATCTTCGAAAAAAAATATAGGTTTGCCATTAGAAGTTAAATGTCTTTGTTTTCAATTTCGTCAGATCCGGTGGATTAGTGGTTAATATGTTTGCCTCTTGTAGTGAAACCTTAATTTTGCTAATATAAATAAAATGATTATTATTATTATTATTATCATCATGCATGGAAAATTGAAAGAAGGGTCAAAAAAGGAAGACCAAGAACAACCTGCACGAACAACATTCAAAATTCAATGAGGAAATTTGGTGTAACAAATGAAGACACAGAGGACAGAGAACGATGGAGAACTGTAATTAAGGTAAATTTGTGAATGTTTGTTGCAAATTGATAGTCTATAAGTCCGTAGTCATTTGTGTATTTTTTTATTGTAATTCATATTAAGTTCTTAGATTGGTTGGAGAAAACCCTCAATGACGAGAAAAATTCTCAAAATGAATGAAATTATTATCATCGTTATTATTATTATTATTATTATTATTATTATCACCATCTTCTTCTTCTTCTTCATTATCACTATCCGAATTCTCAAATACTCATAAATTGTCCTCTTTAAGGGGGGAGATAAGATTACGAATACTCTGTAATAAAGTTCTTGTGATTTTTCTTTGGACGAAAGAGAGATGAATAGACAGGTGAATGGAGAAGACTACAGCAGTGAGCTTACTTGATCATTGTGGGAATCCAGATGTAACAAGAACAGTTAAGTCTCTTAGTGTATGATGGACAGGACATGGGTATGAAAACAGGACATGGGAACTACTAGTAGGACAACTAGAAAAAAGCGCCCAGTAGGTAGGCCAACAATGAGAGAGGGAGAATAACATTAACCACGATTTGAGGGAGGTGAATTTTACAGAGAATGGATGGAAAACACTAGCTCAGGATCGGAACAAATGGCTAGCGAATGTCCGCGCGGCCATAAATCTCTGGATTCAATAGTGACAGTGAGCAAGTTAGTTATTAGTGAGTTAGTTGCCATGCCCCTATTTCATTCCCCATCGCAGTCTATGAGATTTAACTGTTCATATTACATCTGGTTTCCTATAAAGTTCATGAAAGTCCACTGTCGCGTAATCTTCTCCATTCACCTATGTGTTCGTCTCTCCTTGGTCCAAAATTTTTCCCTAAAAACTATATGCTGTAGAGTAGTTCACTAACGTAATACGATACAAACCGGAAGGTCTGGGGTTCGAGTCCCGGTCAGAATGTTTTATTGGCCTAAACAATCTGGTGGCAGCATGACCCCAGGGTCGACTCAACCTCAAACTGAAATGAGTACCACATGGAAGTAAGAGCGGCCGTCACCTAGGGTTGACAATTCAAATCTGGGCGCGAAAGGGTTGAACGTTTTTGCTCAGAGGCTTCTTATTTCGGTCTTGAAGTACTTTTACGTAGTGTAAATCTACGACATGAGATCCATGATTTTATTTCCCTTCGGAAGGAAGCCATACTCAGGATTTACAGTCTTAAAAAATCCAATACAAGTAAAAGGATGTACAAGACTTGATAGAATAAGAAATGAGGATATAAGAGAAGAATTGAAAGTACAGCCTTTATTGGATAAAGTCACGAGTTACAGATAGAAATGGATTGATCACATGGATGGAATGAGTAAGGAGAGATATCCATTGTTAGCAAGAAATTATCAAGCAAGAGGAAGACGTGATGTTGGAAGACCTAGAAGACGTTGGGCTGATGCATTATGAAGTCGGAACGGGCAATTGCCTAATCCCTGGAGTGATGATGATGATGATGATGAAAAAATCCATCGACCTCGCCTAGGTGTGAACCCGAGAACCTCGGAACCATAGGTGAACAAAGCTTATAATCACTAGTAAACCGGAACCCATAGAAAAAAATATAATTTAATTAACGTAATCAGTGATCGGCAAGTGGTAGTTTATGACGATTATCTTACGGGCATAATATAAGTTTTCTATGGCACACCCAGTTCGTAAAGCAATTCATTTTAAGTAAAAAAAGGTTTATCCATATTCATAAGAACTAGCATTTAAAAACACGCACTCCGAGACTATTTTAATTTATTTTTATGGCGAATTCTTTTATGAATGCTTTATCTGGATGGCACACTTTCCTCTGAGATTTTATATTTTTGTTTATTCGTGTTGTGAGTCATCTCATCTCGTATTCAAGCGAATCAAGAAATATTCACAACAGTCTCCGAATTCTGACAAGAATACTTAAATAACTTAATGTATGGCCCATTACATTTGGAGGACATTTCCTATTCGCATCCTCTTTCTCGGTTATTTTATTTTGGTTGTTTTTAATATGGATGTTCATATAGGAGGAAAATATAATGAAAGTCTAACGGCAGTGCTGTTCTCATAACGCTTCACTATTCCAAAAAAAAGTAATCACATAAGAACGTAAGCTCAAGCATGTCTTATAATCCTCTCTCTATATTAATTAAGAAGCATAGGCCGTGAAGAGGAATAAAAAGCAACTTGTAGTAAAAAACTATTTTTTTCTAAATACCTGGCATTAATACATTGTTTTATATTATATGTATACTTCGCTTTAAAGTACATATGTTACAAGCTAATATCCGGCGTGCGATGCAACGCCTAAATAAATTAAATATTAAGGGTTAATTAAATTATATGGTATATACTGCGATAACTAATGGCTGTTGATAGAGTCAATTTTAATTTCGAATTTCAGGTAAACCCATATTTATAACGGTCGGATTTCGCTGATTTTTGGATAATACTTACCCCGGTTTATTTCTATAGAATATACTAAGTTTCGTTGTAAACATCGAAAATTGCAACCGCTAGAGCGATTTTTAAATTTTAGTTTCAGGTGAATTTCTGTACCTAATGGTTTTAGAACATAATAGATAGCATAAAAACCCTTTTCATGAAAAAAAAAATATATATGTGCCAACTTCCATGGTGATCGGCAGATATCGTAAACCATTCAGACTGAATTAATTTACGAATAATTCTTTAAAAAATCTCCATATTTTTCTCAACAACTAAATGAGATAGTAATGAATTGATTTGGCGTTTACTTCATGAAAATCCATATTTATGTAATTACATAAAAATAAAATGTAAAGTTTTATATGATTTTCATATTTATTACAATATAAATTCGTAACAGCTGTTTCGGTACTTTGTACCTTCTTCAGACATGATTACAAAAGTACCGAAACAGCTGTTAGGAATTTATATTGTAATACATATGAAAATCATATAAAACTTTAAGTTTTATTTATATTTAATTAAATGGATGAGGTAGGACTATAACACTTTTCAGGACACTTTGCTATTCGACCTACTTTGTATAATAAATTTGTAGCAGATTCAGCGAAATTGTCTTCCAAAATCCATACTTCTCATCAATAGCTTATATGAAAAAGAAAATGAGTTTAAAATTAAATCATATTCTACAATAAAAATATTACAGGCATAACAATAAAACTGTCCTATAGTGACTACTTGCACTATTCGGCGATGTCTGCTTCGTAGAGTGTGGTTGCAAATATTCCATTGGGTGTAGCCTATTTTCTTAACCCTTCATCATCGACGATTCAGAATACAGTTAGCCCTTGAACATGCAGAGTGGTGTTTTCCGACTAATCATATTTCAATGATGGTCGTATACGCATGAGATGATATCACTATAAGCGGAACCTTCCAGACTATTCTGTGCAACATCATACTGAGCGACCCCCAGGCATGATGGATGGTGTGGGGTCACGATCTCACTTTCTACATATTGAAAGTAAATTCAAAAACAATCGGAACATCGAGAACGTTGTAGAGTAGAAGTCATATCAGCGCACTTCTGACGCTAAATTCCAGCAACACAATGCGCGACAACATGTTGCCAGGAATTTTCAAGCTCTATTCAACGCACAGCACATTCTGCTTCTTCAGAGGCCTCTCCGTTCACAGACATAACGCCTATTGAATATGTATAGTACATAGATGGTAGAAAAGTAGACCGTCAACAACTTCTAGCTGCCAGCTGCAATGAACTGTGGGTCACACAAATAGCCATTTCCCAGGAACAGATCCAAGGTCTCTTTGATTCAATGCCACGACGGATAGCATCTCTGAATACAGCTCATGGAGGTTTCACAAAATACTGATGTACTCATGTGTATTCACACGTATTGTTCTGAAACGTCAATCATTTGTGTAAATAAGTAAATAAATAAATAAATAAATAAATAAATATATATATATATATATATATATATATATATTAGTAATATGTAAAATCTGGTAGAACCGACATGTTGACCACTTGTCACCACTATACTGGCTAGATGACCGTCCACCTATGTGGATGTGAGGCCAGCATCCCGATGGTATGCTAAGGGCCTTCTAGGCTTGTCGCACCATGGCGTTTATTTAATATGTAAAAAAATCATTCAATTCTCATGATTCCTTCATTATGTTGCAAATATCACAGATAGAAGTGTAATAATAATCGGCCGTGGTGGTCTAGTGGTTATGTTCCTTGGCTCTGGTCCCGAAGGTTGCAGGTTCAAACCCGGCTGAGGTCGATGGATTTTTAAAATGCAAAAATCCAAGGAGTAAGACTCCGGGAGGGACTTCAAGCCGTGGGTCCCGAGTCTGAAGATTTTCAGGCCTAAATAAAGGCCTCTAAGAAAAATTTAACAACCTTCTTCATCCTAGTAATACATTAATTGCCTACTAGATGTCTCATTGAGTCGGTATGTTGACCACATACCATTCATGACATCTATAGGAAAATTAGTGTAACTAAATTAACTTGGTCTAGCAACTCCTAACAAAGGAGAGGTTAAGGTCCAACATTGCGTTATTACGCCATTTTAGAAGGTGTAATAACCAGTTGAAAGTTATTTCTTATACTGTAAATTCTATTGTATTTTCCAATATCTCAAATTCTTTCTGAATTAGTTTTTTTAAAGTAAGAGTTACATATCAGAAATCTAACTAGTGAACTAGACTCAGAATTAACCCTGAAATCAATAATTAATGGTGGGAGACAGTATAGCCCGTGATCTGTGTAATAACAGTGTCAAACGTCATTATTTCATGCACATTGAATGTGCAGTTTACCACAAACGCAAAGGACCCATACACCGCCACTAAACCAATGCATCATCTGCGGATGCCATGTCCTTCCATAACCTATAATTTGATTTGTACAGTATGCAAGCTATCATCTGACATGTGGATTGAGTAATCCCAAGCCATTAGTCAACATTAGTACTAAATTATCAGGGGTACACACAGCATGTCAACTGCTGTGATTAATCTATAAATATCAATAAGCCATAGGTAAAACCAATTCATCTTACACGATTATAGAAAGTGAAGTATTTAAAGAGTTATATGTGAGTCGAACGCTAAAATCTGCGGACAAGCAGGCAAATCACTTGTTCAAATTTCAACCAGTATGATCTCAATGGAAAGAAAAAAGTATCTGGCAAAGTAATTGCTGTCCTTAGCATTAGTGGCAAAATTCTAAACTCAGTTATCATGGAGGACAAAAAGATATACTTAATGTTTATTGCAAAAGGTTTTCAATTAACCGAAGAATACTAAAAGCAATGCTTGTGTCATATTTCGTTTCTACATAAAACATCAGGAAGATACTGCAATTAGAAAAAAAAATACAATATCCCTATGAAAGAATGAAACTTTTATGCTTATTCTCATGAAAATATTTTTGAAAATTATTTACAGATCTTCACCGATCATATCCAGTAGACACCGAAAAAGATCTGATATATATATGAAATGTGTGTGTGTATGAGTGTGCGTGTCCGATAATGCTCTAGCGGTCACAATTTTTTTCCCATCTAAACCAAACTTGGTATATAGCAACTGATTAAAAAAAAAATAATGTCGAGTTTGTTATCCACCAAAATCCGACCATTTGGTGTACAAGTTCACTTGAAACAATAATTTTAAAAATGCTCTAGCGGTCGCAATTTTAGAAGTTTCACAATGAACCTCGGCATATAGTATTAAAATAAATTGAGGAAGGTATCCTCCGAAAATCAGCGAAATCCTACATTAGAAGTGGGAGTTTCCCTGAAACCCGAAATTAAAAATTGACTAGCAACCGCTGTTTGGTTCGTCACAATAGGCTATATATTATACAATTTCATTAACTCTTAGATTGGCTATGTATCCTAATGATACATTAGTTTAATTTATGTATTATTTTTAATCATGGAATGGATAAATAAATCTGTGGATATTATTTAAATGTATGTCAAATTAGATACCAATTTGTACGTAGGAACAAACTATTAACTTACAGTTATGGATTTTTTTTCTGCAGCCCGACACTTTTAAATATGCCAATATCAGAAATTGAGTTTTTCCAATTTAAGAAAATAAATATATATTCTGTAAAGGAACAAAATCGGACCATTAATTTCACTTGCTGAGGAATTCACTTAGTTTACGCAGTCCCTACTTGGACTTTTTTGAAATGCTAAGTTCTCAGTTTTATTTGTGAAAAAATGAAATTTTGGACTTCTTTATTAAGTTAACTCCACAAGCGATTTCTAAGACAATAAAATTGTATTCTTCTTCTTCTTCACTTCACGGGCTAGGCAAAATGCCTGTTCCGCCTAACAGTTGTTCTGTCCATCTTTTCACTGGCTTTCCTACATTCCTTGAACCTCTTGGCTTGTACTTAAATGCTGCTTTTGGTAATCTTGTTACGTTCATTCTTTCTATATGTCTAAATCATTTTTCTCTATATCCTTTGATTTTATCATTTAATGGATATATATTTAATTCTGTTATTATATCTTCATTATTTAACCAACCCATTCTTGTGCATCCTTTTGTTCTTCTAAGGAAGTTCATTTCTACACTTTGTATTCTACTTTGTAATATTCTGGTCATTACCCAAGTTTCACTCCCATAAAGTAATGCAGGAACTGCCAGTGTTTTATAAAACTTCAATCTAGTATCTCCTCTTGTTTTGTTCTTTAATGTTTTATGTATCTTGACAGTTTCACATTTACGTCTCTTTCAGTTCTTGTGTTTATAGTAAAATTATAACCCAAATAATTAAAATGTGTTACTTGATCCAGAGGTTTGTTGTCTATTATGATTTTTGATCTTATATGTTCACTTCCCCAAAATGCCATTATTTTCGTTTTTTTTCTTTGATATTTTAAAATTATATTCTTGGCATAATTGATTTAATTGATGTAAAGAGTACTACAAATTATTTTCATTGTCTTGTATAATAACCACATCGTCAGCATACATTAAAACATTTAATATTTTAAAACGGTCCATTCTTATACCTACATTAACATTACTTTTCTAATTATGGATGATGTCATTAATATATAAATTAAAAAAAGGTAGGTGATAAACTACACCCTTGTCTTACACCTCTATTTATTAAAATTGGTTCGGTCTTTGATGTGCCTATATTTATTATAATTTGAGATTTAGACAATAAAAACATAGAATTCGGGCTCCAATTTTATTGTCTGCCAGACAATAAAATTGGGGCCCGAATTCTATATTAAGATAATTGTTTTTTTTTACGACGACATAAATTCACACACGCTGATATATAACGTGAAGACAGAGTCGATTACATTTTGCATAAACAGATGTTTCGAGATCATATATTCCTATAAAAATTGTTTTCCAGAAACATTTTGATTTTTTTAATATACCATAAGGGTACCTCTATGCCAGCGACTTCAGGTAATAATACTAAGCAGACCGCAATAGTGAAGGTACCATGATGAGGGATTGAAGAACTCCGAAAGCATACGGAGGAAATAATTTAACCAAGGACAACTGCTCCTGAATTAACAAGTGATCGGGGAAAATACAAAAAAAATCATAATTGAATCAACGATTAGATTTACGATATATGAAGACTTACCCTACTAAGATTTATGAAGAAAAAAATTATAAACCAACTTACTCATTCACCAGCACTATCGAACCCGGAGGTCATGGCACATCGTCATAAGCTCTCCATTACATCCCAATCCTGAACTAATGATTTCGAATCTTTCCCTGTATAATTCAGCTCCCTCAAAACATACTTCAAGTTATTCTTTCATCTCATTCTTGTGCTACATACTAAGCGCTTTCCCTCTGGTTTTCCTACAGTAAAGTTCTATCTCCTTTCATTTCCCATGCATGCCTCGCGTCCTACTCATCTCCCGTCAAATGAGACTTCACTGTTCTTATTACATATAGTTTTCCATAAAGATCATGTAGTTCACTGTTATGCAGTTATTCTTCCATCTCATTCTTGTGCTACATACTAAGCGCTTTCCCTCTGGTTTTCCTACAGTAAAGTTCTATCTCCTTTCATTTCCCATTCATGCCTCGCGTCCTCTCATCTCCCGTCAAATGAGACTTCACTGTTCTTATTACATATAGTTTTCCATAAAGATCACGTAGTTCACTGTTATGCAGTTTTATCCATTTATCTATCTGTTCGTCTCTCTCTTTGTCCAAAAAGTTTCCTAAGAAATTTATCCTTAAATACTCGTAAATTTATAAACCAACAACTCATTATTTTAAAGAAATGTAGGATAACATTGGTGGTGATGTTTACTTCTAGGTCCGAGGGAAACATCCCATTCTTCTGTTGATTTTTGTAAAAGTATCCACATTTCAAGGACAATTGCTAAAACGTTTGCATTAAGGGTTGTTAAATAACTTGTATTTATTATAAATTATTTGTAGGAATAATTAATTCTTCATATCTTACTCTTTAATGTTACTATATAATGTTAACAAAATACAGCTGTAACATTACTCTCCATTCGTTCCCATCCTCAGTATACTGAACTACTCACATTTCCGATATCCAATTTCTTAAATATTATCTTCCAATCCAAACAAAGATTTTCCAATCCAATTTTGAAGGCATCTCTACTATCAGTCATTCCAGCAACCGGTACCTTAAATTATCATCTCAATCTCTTTTACTTGATAATTCTGACAATATTAGGACAACGACATAAATTATGAAGCACACCATTTAAACCTTCCTCCATTCCCATCCACTATGGAACCAATATTCATCTTCGAATCACATTTTTCAATACTTTTAGCTTGTTTTTTTTTTTTGCCTTTAAAAATTCATGCTTCAGATAAATTAGTGTAGGTCCTATATAATTTTGAAAATGTTTAGTGCTTAGAATTTTCTCTAGAATAGCTCCGCTGAAGTAAAATTCTTCATTAAACATTCCCAAGAACTCGCTTCATGCACTTCAACCTATTCAAACTTCAAAATATTCTCCAAACTCATGTTTATGCTACATATTGTTACTGAACTCGAGAAATGATAGTAAATTTGTAAGAAATAAAACATAACTTTGACCTTGCATTATGAGGTACAACAGCTAATAAGAATATATTGTATATAAATATTCGAATTAAACATTTCCTACTTGCTTAAAGGTTCTGCGCCATAGACGAATGGGCTAATGCATCTAGCGCAAAGTGAAGGCATCAGCCCTAGTTTGAGTACTCATAAGGGAAGAAATGTTCTCATGGAAATTCTATTACATACACCCATAATAGAGTGGAATTTGAGTAGCTACCTTAAATGGGGGCTTCAAGTTAAGAAAATTAAATTATAACGGCTAGGAATTCGACATGCTCGCTACATGTCACCCATGCACTGGCTTGATGATCGTCTCACTGGCACTATCATACCCGGAGGTTCTTGACCGCACGGACATAAGCTCTCCATAAATCCCTATCCTGAGCTAATGTTTTCCAATTATTCCCTGTAAAATCTACTTCCCTCAAATCATAGTTAATGTTATTCTCCCACTCATTCTTGGTCTACCAACTGGGAGTTTTTTCTCTGGTTTTCCTACAAGAAGCTTCCAAGCACATCTTTCATTTCCCATTCGTGCCACATGTCCGGCCTATCGCAATCTACGAAACTTAATTGTTCTTATTATATCTGGCTCCCTATAAAGACCATGTAGTTCACTGTCCTGTAGTTTTCTCCATTCACCTGTCTGTTCATCTCTCTTTGGTCCAAAAATTTTCTTAAAACTTTATTCTCAAAAACTCGTAATCTCCTTTCCTCCCTTAAAGTAAGAGTCCATGTTTCGCATCCATATAACTGGTAGAATAATAGTTTTATATATTTTCATTTTAACGTTTTTTGAAAGGAGTTGGGACGTCAAGAGTCTCTATAATGCATAATCGTCTACCTCTGTAAATGGCACAAGTAGATACGAGGCCAGGAGCTGGCTGGTTGACCAAGGTAGATTTTCGCGTCATGGAGTTTTTTACTTGCTTAAAGGGTTTCACTATCAATTGATAATATTTGTTGCATTATTCAACTAGAACCAGTAATTATTTCCCTGTTTATTTTCTAATCGGAAAATTTTGCTACCCACCTTAGGCTTTCATAAACAACTTATAATTACACATGCTCTTATCACCACTGTTCATTCATTGTTAACATTAAACTATACGTTCTTCTAAAAATATTATCTTTCAAGGTGTTCTTCAAATTACATGACCAACCTCTATTAATTAACAGGTGACAATGTAAAGTATACCTCCCTAACAATTTCTACTTACCAAAAGTATTGATAATGACAGCTTAAAGTAACAGTGGTGTAGGTAAGTATTTTTGTCAGCAGTAAAATTGGACAGCTAATGACAAATGAGGGACATTTTGAGGAAGTGGCTGAATTCAAATATCTAGGAACAATAATCACAAATAGGATTGAGATGCACAAAGAAATTAAACATAGGCTCAATTCTGGAAATGCGTGCTATTGTGCATTGCAGAGACTCTTGATGTACCAACTCCTTTCAAAAAACTGAAAATATATAAAACTATTATTATACCAGTTATATTATATGGGTGCGAAACATGGACTCTTACTTTAAGGGAGGAAAGGAGATTACAAGTATTTGAGAACAAAGTACTTACGAAAATGTTTGGACCAAAGAGAGACGAACAGACAGGTGAATGGAGAAGACTACATTACAATGAACTACATGGTCTTTATAGGAAGCCAGATATAATAAGAACAGTTAAGTCTCATAGACTGCGTTGGGCAGGACATGTTGCACGTATGGGCAATGAAAGACTTGCATGGAAGCTTCTTGTAGGAAAGCCAGAGAGAAGGCGCCCAGTTGGTAGACCAAGAATGAGGTGGGAGAATAACATTAACTATGATTTGAGGGAAGTAGATTATACAGGGAATGATTGGATAGCATTAGCTCAGGACAGGGATGTATGGAGAGCTTATGTCCTCGCGGTCATGAACCTACGGGTTCGATAGTGCCAGTGAGTGAGTAAGTAAGTAAGTAAGTAAGTAAAATTGCAGCCATTGTAACTAACTCACTGGCACTATGGAAACTATAGGCTCATGACCATGCTGACATAAGCTCTCCATACATTTATAATCTCAGTTATTTCCTGTATAATTCACCTCCCTCAAATCATGGTTAATGTTATTCTCCCACCTCATTATTGGAATACCTACTGGACGCATTTCCTCTGGTTTTCCTACGAGGAATTTCGATGCTCCTCTTTCATTCCCCAATAGTGCTAAACATCCTGCCCATCGCAATTTACGAGATTTAACCGTTCTTATTGGTATAAGTTTTGGATGTATACCAATTTCACTCTTCATAACCTAACTAAATAAATTACATGAAAATTAAATAATAGAAGTTAAAATATTCATGACTGACCTCAGTATGTACAAGTATGAGGTGAGTCGTGGATATTCTAATTCCTACGCACCTCGGTCAAACCTCATTGGTTACAATATTGCCACTGCGCAAAGCCGTTCTTATAACAATTGGTTTCCCATAACGATCATGTAGCTCCCTGTTATTTAGTCTTTTCCACTCACGTGCCTGTTCGTCTTTTGCTGGTCCAAAAACGTTCCTAAGAATTTTATTCTCAAACACTCGTAATTTTTTCTCCTCCCTTAAAGTAAGAAACCGACCATCTTTCGAATCCAAATAATATACCTGGAAGAATTACAGTTTATATATATATATATATATATATATATATATATATTCAGATTAACATTTTTTTTAGAGAATTTGGGATGACAAGAGTCCGTGTAATGTGTAACAGCATGCATTTCCAGAATTGAGTCTATGTTTAATTTCTTTTTACACCTCGTTCCTGTTTGTTATCACTGTTCCGAGGTATTCGAATTCAGCCTCTTTTTCAAAATTTCCCACATTTATCATAAATTGTCCACTTCCATTATATTATAATGCATTTCAATGCGTGACCACATATTTAATTTTTTTATGTTCAATACTTTTTGCGTTATTAACATCTGTAAAACAAATGTAGCTTATACCACTGTAACATCAACCCATCATGTGTAGGGTCCGGTTCTTTATCAAAATTTATTACTATTGTTTTATGATGAATAATGCTATAATTATAGTCATTTCTTCCAGCAATCGATCATTTTTCTTCTTATCTATGAGAGTATTTGTACAAAATTGGAAGCACATAAGAACCAACTGACTTTAATACCTATATAGTAAATTATGTGTTGTCTTGATAATGGAACGAGTTACTTTTCAAACTTACTTAGTCTGGGTGGAATAGTGGTTACCACTCACCTACGATTCCCAGATTCGCGGGTTTAAATCGACTGGAGTTGGTGGATTTTTAAGGGCGTTAAAATCCGAGTATGACTTCCTTAGGAAAGCAAGAGATCTATGGGTCTTGTGTTGTAGATTTACGTGACAAATAACCTCAAATCTAAAATAAGAAAGTTCTAAGCAAAAATGTGTCTGTTATTTTACGCCCACATTTAAATGTGACGGTACTGACCTGAGCTGTTAGAAAGCGTCATTAAATAAAATACACTCTAATCATCTTACCGATTCGAACTTAATCGCATGTTAAGTCAATCAAATTTCTATCAGTGATTAGACCTTCTGGCCTGTCATTCTGCCTCAAGCCTTCCAAGATATCTTTTTCCATTTGGTCTATAATCTAATAGTATTTGAGGTAGCCTGTCACTCGGTTTCCGTGGTATGTACCCGTACCAGTTACCTCGGTAAACTTCTATGGTTTCAGTGATAGATGTGTTGTTTAATTCTTCTCAGATATCAACACTTAATTTATGGTCAAAAAGAGGGTAACCTGATAGGGGTCTTATGTGTTACATAATAAATTTAAATCCGAAGAGTATAATAAAGATCCGTAATGTTATTTTCAAAGATAATTTAGATGGATTCAACCTCACATAGAACCGATTACTTTTATGATATCATTATATTGAATGTATTCATATTTATCCCATAATTGACTTGTTTTAGCTTAGTGGGTCTTCTGGATATAAAATATCTTTCATTAGTTTAATATGGCACCAGTTCTTCATCCAACTTCAAGACTGAATCATTTATTCTTCCCTCTATGTCTCACTCAATCGTCACTCAAATTGTACGAGATCTCCCAACGTTTTGCATTTCTGTGATTATTGAACTACTGTTAGGCTATGGCGCCTGGTGGTAAATAAATAAATACGGTATATATATATATATATATATATATATATAAGTGTGTGTGTCTTTTTTTTTTGGCGCGCGCGTGTGTGTGTGTGTATACAAAAAAAATATTGTGTGTTAAAGTAACAAATAATAATTAATTAACGACAATGAAAAAATGAAGTTACAAACATAAACATATTATATATATAAATAGGGAAATAATATGTTTTGAAAATCTTAAATACTAACTATGTGAATTCATTCAAGAAAATGAAAAAAAAAATGAAGTTACACTTTCCATCATGTTCATCTCCAAAGCGTTCTGGATATTCTCGATTGACTTATCCTTTTTTTAAATATCTGTATCATTTCAATATTGAATTTCCGATAAGTTACTTCTATTTTTTCTGTTTTCATTTATCAGCTTATCTTTTTTTTTTTCCTGTAGAGTCTTATTGTTTTATTCAAGGTGCATATAACCGGCTGTCAATAGCTAAGTCCCTCTTTGTTTGATATACATACGGACAAATTTGGCACGAGAATGTTTTCAATATATTTGGTTTGACCTATATGCATTCTGCAATAGTCATGTCTATCAGGCGCTCGCATAAAAAGATCATAGAAATAAGTATATCCTTCAGAAGATAGGTCAAATTCTATGCCCAAGGCTGTACAAATTTTAAAAGGTCTGCAATCTCTGTTATGACATTTGGGTGAATTAACATCTTTGAATTATATTAGAATAATTTAAATTGATATATTTCTGTTAGCACATATGCTGCTGTTTTTGGTATATTTATTATTTTATAAATGTATTTCCGGTCTCTCCTGTATTAAATGTTGCTAATTGATCTTACTTTACTAAACATCAGTATTCAAAAACTAACTCTATTTTGCTCAGGATAATATATTTTTAAAATTTATTCTGATGATGCTACCAATTTAATTTATAAATGTATTGGATAATGTGTGCATTCAGGGACAAAAATCAATACAGATTAGAAGTCATAGTGGTGAAATTAATGAGAAAAATAATGGTAAATTTATTACTAAATGTTGTTTATAGGGATCAGAATATAAGTACTAAACCTGAAATGTTTATACATTAATGATTTAATGGGTAAAATGACATATGGCACAGAAACATTAAATACTGCATATTTGGATTTTTGGAGGTGTTCAGCCAGGATTTCCAGAAGATACAAAATAAACCGTGAACTTAATCAAAATATGAATGATCAAATTAAATTATGGATTTCATTAATGGAAATAAAAGTGTGTGGTCAGAGAAGATAGACTCCAAGAAAAATATTAAAATTGGTGGCACCTAATAGAAGAGGAAGATGACGGCTAAAAATAATGGTAAGCAGCATGAAGGATAAAGGATTCACGAAGGAGATTGGAATGATAAAAATATGGAGGAGACTAATGTCAAAGGATTAATTGGATGCTCTGAAACATTATCAAACCTAAAAAATAAATATGTTTAATTTAAACTAAAACTTCCCGTTTTAGTTGCGAGATGTATAAACAAATTGGTATATCTAAATATAAAGAAATTATGTCAATCCACAGACATTTCGTTTTAAAATATATAAAAACAATGTTATCTACTATTCCATCCATAGTAATTCTGCCCGAAGGCAGGTCCTTCACTGCAATCATAGCATTTTCATGCTATGCTTGCAGCTTTACTAGGAAATTGTAGGTGTGGTAGCTTCCCGTTGCTTTCCACACCGGTGAAGGATGATAATGATAAGGATAAGGATGATGATGATGGCCATATCTACTATTATAGACCCTAATATTCAGTGACGCTTTGGTTCGTAGTTACTAGGCAACAAAACCTATACATTATATTCTAACAAAACACAAAACACGCTATCAAATCATAAAATACAGGTTCAACAAAACGTAAAATACACTTTAATTGTTCATTTTTCATAAGTACTGTCCCGAGTGGTTTCCGGATCATCGATAAATTTATCTAGAGGATTTGGAAATCAAGAGTGGCTATTTAACGAATAAAATTAAGCTGTTTACTCAAAAATCATTATTTAAATATAGTTACTGGTATTTTAAAAAATATATATATATTTTTTTTCAAATGCCCCAGGTTTGTCTTTCGACATTCCTGGTTTCTCTCCTGGCATGGTGTAATTGTAACCCACTTCTGAGGTTGGGGCGCCTCGAAAGCGGGGTTACGTTGCCCCGATGATATGATGGGTGATGATGATGATAGTGGTGCGCCTGGAGAGTCCCTAATCCTAAACTTAACCTAAGATGAATATGAATGATGATGATTGCGATGGCCATATGATTTCGGGGACCGTTTGGGCCTTAAAGTTTTCCTGACATTTGTCTTACAGGTGAGGAAACCCCCGATAAAAACCTCACCCAGAAAAACTGTCCCGACCGGGGATCGAACCCGGGCCCGCTGCGTGACAAGGCAGCACGCTACCCCGAGACCACCGCGGTGGACGTATTTTAAAATATGTATATATTTAATGTAAACAGCGATGTTTGAAAACAAATCAGAAATGCGTGGTTATGTTGCATTTGTTTATTCTCTGCAACTTGATCATATTATTTATTGCCAAATAGGATCGCAATATTGTAAGAATGGACCCTAGTGGAGAAAAATGAAACATATCAAACTGTATAATAGGTTATTAATTATTTTTAGTAAACAACTCAGTAAAATCATTATTTAAAAATACAATTATTGAACACACAATTATCAAATGTGTGTCCACCGCTTTGGTCTCCAGGTAGCGTGCTGCCTTGTCACGCAGCGGGCCTGGGATCGATCCCCCGTCGGGACAAGTTTTCTGGGTGGTTGTTTTTTTCGGGGTTTTTCCTCATCTATAAGACACATGTCAGGAAACATTAAGGCCCAAAGGGTTACCGAACATCATCTGACCATCATTGTCATCATTAATATATTCATGAAATTTAGGATTAAGGCTCTCCTGGCGCATCATTACTATCATTATCACCTATCATATATCATCGAGTCTGCGTAACTCCGCCTGCCAGGCGCCCCAACCACAGAAGTGGGTTACAATAACGTCTGCCACGATAGAATACCAGAATGTCGAAATGACATGGTGGCAATGAACAAAAAAATTATCAAATGTGCAGTTCGAAGGAATCTATTCATTATTTGCTATATTCAATGTATTTGTTGGAGAGTCAGTCACTGCAAAGTACCTCTGATCTGTTGAGAATATTAAAAATGAGGAGCTTTCTTTATCACAAAAGCAGGAGGTGGTAAAGAGAATTCGACAAAGAATGAGTGAAACACGACTGTCATTGGTTGTAAAACAAAATTCATAGAAACGTGATTGGCCATTAACTCCCATTTGGTGCATGAGTTAAATAGTCGTGTTTATTTATTTTTTCTTCTTCCAAAGTCCACATTACTCTTTCTCTAAACATATAGTTTCCCCAATAGATAAATATAATTAAATATACTTAATATATAACATATACACCAAAATACTCTGAACGCAGATAAAATATTTAGACAACACTTTATAAAATTAGGTTTAGTAACTCGCTGCTCTTAGAACTGAGCATCTCGTTAATAAGTTCTGGTTTTGTAAGTAGATGTCTAAATATATATTCTTTCTATGAAAATGTTTCAAAATGTCCAGTTTTCATATATAGTACTTAGAAATAATGATCAAAATGATCTTTAAAATATAATCCTTGGGGTAAAAGACACTTGGATCGACCACGATAAGATGGAGTGAACAAGATCATCTACAAGAGCCTAGAATACCTAAAATTATATCTCGTTAATCATGAGAGAATAAATACCAAACATTTTTTTAAAAATAAGTAATCAGCTCTTCAAATATTTATGTGAGTCACTTTATGTCAAAAACATCAATTGTTAAAATGTGTTGCATATCTTCGACGGTGTGCAAAATAAACCCTAAAAAATACAGAAAGACACATTGCTTTAAATTCCTTTACTTCGATGCATTCGAAAATATGTAATTAAAAATAAAAGATTTGCTGAGTTTTTTATAATGATATCCTCAACTCGGTTCAACTCAGAGTCTGGGTCGAAAATAAGATGAGATAAAGCCCCTATATTTAAATAGGTCTGTGAATGACCAGGATTCCGGCCGACCACATCTGACGCATCGTCACAGAGTCGGATGAACAAAATGAAATGATGAGATGAGCATGGAGAAATGGTGTAATGAAATTTATTGCAGGAGGAAACGGGACAAACCCTGAGAAAAACTCGTTTTCATCCACCACGAAACCCACATAGAGTGACCAAGACTCGATCTCGAGACCTCAGCATTGAGAGGCGAGCGTCTAACCGCTTGCGCCATGTTGCCGCCTTGCTGAGTTTTCTTAACTGTTGTAATTATTCTAATTTATTTTCATTTGTACTCAGTTAAGTTTAATTAAATGTGAGCTTTTCGCTGACCTTTTCATTTTCGAATAAGTACATTGTATCCGATGTGGGTGTATTTTTTCAGATAAGTGCGACCCACACTTCCGAGAACTTAGGACTGCAAGATAAAAAATTTACTTGCTAGCTCATCCTTCCTCTGAAGATAGAATTTCCGTAAACATATACTCTTTATCCTCAAAAAATATAAAATATTTTCCATACTTATAATTTTATCGTTCATAATTATCATAATGTAATTCCCCGTTTGGAAAATGCGTCATTTCAACACATATTTTAATCTATATTAAATTTTAGAAATAGAATGGCATTTTGAAAAATAAAAATAATGTCTATATCTTTAAAAATGAAATCAACAGGATAATACCAAATATATATATAAGCTATACAGACAGCAGGTAAAGTGCTAATTTGTAACAGAATAAAAAAAATATATATTATATGTGTCCACCGCTGTGATCTCGAGGTAGCGTGCTGCCTTGTCACGCAGCGGGCCCGGGTTCGATTTCCGGTCGGGACATGCTCCTGGGTGAGGTTTTTTCGGGGTTTTTCCTCCCCTGTAAGATAAATGTCAGAAAGCTTAGGGCCCAAAGATCCCCGAAAATCATCCGACCATCATCACCATCCTTCACCGGTGTGGAAAGCAACGGGAAGCTACCACACCTATAATTCCCTAGTAAAGCTGCAAACCACAGCATGAAAATGCTGTGATTGTAGTGAAAGACCTGCCCTCGGGCAGAATTACTACGGATGGATGGATATTATATGTGTATGTATAGCCTTTGAAAAAAATGATGCCGCAAACTCTTGATGATGGAAAGTTAAGAATTTTCAGAGTGATTCACACCGGTACGTTGTTACATGTTCTGACTGGTTTCAATATAAAGCGGACGGCGTAAGTCTCTCTTCATGCAGCATTCGTATCGTTCGCTTAACTGGAGCAGTCGATAAGATGCTCTTTTTCCGATGACGCACAGGAGTATTTGTTCAAATTAGCGGCCAAAAATCCAATTCTCAGAATTACACTGAGGTAAACAAAAACAGGTTCACATAAGAGCCAGATACTTGGACGACCTAACTCCATTCTTCACATTCCATCAATCCCAACTTATAGAGGATAGAGACAGTCGAAACTCTGTCATTGCTAGCAGTGGTTATGCATTCTCTATATTAGTGCGTTGAAACTCAATATTTTATTATTTATTATTTTATGTTCTGTTGTGAAAAAATAAATTTTCTTTATGGATTCTAAAACTACTGGTGAGTGACTTTTGTTTTATAATCCAAATATTATAATTTTACACTCTATTTGTCATCTTTTGGACTTTAAAAAATACAGTTAAATTCCGTTATTTTTATCGAAAAAATAATAGTTTTGGGAGCCTTTTTTGTTATAGCGCCAGGCATTGCCCGGCTATGATTCTTATGTATTCTTAAAATATGATAATTCTACTTTCTAAAAAATGTATAAATTAGTTCCAACTAATTCCTACTCCTCCATGTACATTTATAAATTTATAACATGAAAATGTGAATATTATATAACTTTCGATAAATTGTACTTATTTTTTTATTTCCGGACATTCTAGAAGTAGTGGGATGACTCGTAACGAAATATTTAACCTGATGAGATCAGAAAATGAACTAGATTTTAACGGTCAATTAGAATACACCGAAGATTACTTGATTTCACATAAACCTTATACCGAAGAACAAGTAACGGAAATAAAGCGTAATTTTTCAACATTGAGATAAAAAATTAATCATCGCTGCATAGCAGCAAAATACATAAGATATTTATTTGTGCAAAGCAATTAAAAGTGGTTGAGGGGAGTGCTTGAATTACCGTTATTGGTGACAAGACCGAGTAGACCAACAAAATATTTTCAAGATCTTAGTGAGCGAAGCAAAAGACGCAAGACTGAGAGTATACATTTGTCTGATAACTCTGAGAAAATAATTTATGCAGCTCAAATGGAATTGAGGGTCCAAGGAAATAGATGTGCATCAAATATACTGAAAGAGATTTCAGAACACAAGGATCGGGCAAAGAGTACAGGAAGTGCGACAAGGCACATGCTAAGCAAGTTTTTCCGGAGGAAGCACTAGTAATGTTTGTAGATGCAGATTTGTCTAGGGCGCAATATGACAGAATCAGACAAACAACAGGAAATCTTCCCTGCTACTCAGTTTGGCAGCAATATAAAAAAAAAATATTATCCTCCCAATGAATCTTACAACATAACCGAAACCTGAGCTGAAGTGAATTTACAAGGGGCCGTGAACCACACAGCCGAAAGATTAATTCTACGTTTAGAAGAAGTTTTGAAAACCCTTAACGATGAAGGACATGTTCTCGAAATGATTTGCAAATGGGGATGTGATGGCTCACAACAGGCTCAGTTCAAGCAAAAGTTTGAAAATGATAGCGGATGCGACACATATATTGTTCAAAGTTCATTTGTGCCTCTGCGTATAGTGTATGGAACTGAAAACACAATATTGTGGCCGTACGTAACTCCATCACAACCCCGCTACTGTAGACCAATCCGTAAATGCTTTGTAAAGGAGATGTTTGACATAACGAAAGAAGAAATCAGTTATGTGGAAAGTGCGGCAAGTAAATTGGAACCGACATCAGTAATAATTGATGGAAGATCATATATTGTAGAAAACAAGATGATGCTAACAATGATAAATGCAAAGGTATGCAATGCGGTAACAGGCACAAAACCTACAACGAGATGTTATATATGTGGAGCTACATCTAAACATTTCAACGATTTGAATAAAACAAGTGAGGTTAATGTAGTTTCATTAACATTTGTGTTGTCTATTTTACACACCAGGATTCGGCTATCTGAAAGCTTACTGCATATTGCTTACAACTTGGCATCCAAGATTTGTCCGCTAAATCTGAAACAGACAAACGTTTAATACAAAGAAAGAATCCAAGACGAATTTAAAAGCAAGCTACATCTCCGTGTAGATTTTCCCAAAGCTGGATTCGGGAACACTAATGACGGAAATACAAGCCGAAGATTTTTTGAAAATCCTGATTTGGCAGCTGGAATAACAGGCATGGATGTAAAAGAAAGTAAAGTATTCCCACTACAGGCCTCAGGAGTCCCTTGGGGTAGTGGGAGGTTAAGGCTCCCACTATTTCTAGCTAATCGGCACTTGATGTCAGCCGGGTTGTCAGCCCTGCGTGACGGCCGCCTTTGTTATTATTATTAGTCGGCCACGGTGGACTAGTGGTTATGCTCCTTGCCTCTGGTCCCGAGGGTCGCGGGTTCAAACCCGGCCGTGGTCGATGGATTTTTTAGGACGGAAAAATCCAAGGAGCAAGTCCTCCGGGAGGGACTTTAAGCCGTGGGTCCCGAGTCTGAAGATTTTCAGGCTCGTAAAAAATCCTTAACCCTGAATGAAAAGGCCTCTAAGCAAAATTAACTAATTTTCCCGTCCTAGTAGGGGCCTACTACCTTGGTTCCTAGATGACAGTATGAGGAGGAACGCTGACCACGGACCACTCAAAATGACATCTATACGAAAACAAGTGTAACTAAATTAGTATGGTTCAAATTATTCCCTGTAGGGGGAGAGCGCCTAAATCTCTGTAAAGGGAAAATATAGGCTTACAATACAATACAATACAATTATTATTATTATTATTATTAAATATTATTCTGCGATGGGCAGGACATGTGACACAAATGGGAAATGAAAGATGTGCATGGAAGCTTCTTGTAGGAAAACCAGAGGGAAAACGCCCAGTTAGTAGACCAAAAATGAGGTGGGAGAACAACATTAACCAAAAATTGGGGGAAGTAGATTATGCAGGGAATGATTGGAAAACATTAGCTCAGAATAGGGATGTATGGAGTGCTTATGTCCGCGCGGTCATGAACCTACGGTTTTGGTAGTGCCAGTGAGTTACTTAGTATTATTATCATTATTATTATCACCATTATAATTATTCCTTTCTTATTCTTGGTCTAACCAATCCGTTTTAGGTAGACCTACCTTTAGATCTTGCGTGTCCCAAGCCACCCGGGCCTCAACAGTCGGGAGAGGATTTTTAAACCCTTGATCACATAACATACTTTTTGACCACACGAGGAGATTGAAGCTCCCCGGATGAAGGATCAGCTCAAATGCAGGGGCCATCTCTAAGACATCACGAACATTTAAGATAAGACACACCATTCGCTTATAGGCCTACATTCATACTACAGAAGGAGATACGACAGGTGATTATGATGACCAAGTGAAGATCGTGGAATATTGGGTAATTAAAGTTTCTCGATATTCATCTTAAAGATGAGGAAACACCCCGAAAAATCTCACTCAGAAAACTTTTTTTCCGATCGGGAATCGCCCGCTGCGTGCGAGCAACAGCGTTCTCCCCGAAACCACAGCAGTGGATTATTATTATTATTATTATTATTATTATTATTATTATTATTATTAAGTAAATTTCAGCAATTACAAATATTATATATATATAATGTTCATGAGTTCTATGAACTTACAAATTATCATAAGTAATGCCACGAGTATAATAAGACCAATCATATGTTATGGAGCTGAAACCTGGGTACTAAAAGAAGCAGATAAATTAAGACTATTAACGTTTGAGAGGAAAATATTTAGCAGAGTGCTAGGTCCAGTAAAGGAAAATGGAAATTGGAGGTTGAGAAGGAATGACGAATTATACCTCAAGAATAATAAAGAAAATATAGTTAGTTTCATCAAATCCAAAATATTACAATGGTTTGGACATACACTAAGAATGCCAAAGGGAAGATTGCCGAATGATATTTTGAATTGGAAGCCACAAGGAACAAGACCAAGGGGAAGACCCAAGGATGGATGGGAAGATGACGTAATTGAAGATTTGAGAGAGATGGGGATTTTTGATTTGAAATCTACTGCACAAGATAGGAAGAAGTGGCGTAAACTGGTTGAGAAGGCCAAGACATTCCATTGGAAGTCGTAGAGCCTGACGAAGAAGAAGAAGAATGCCACGAGTGATTTCCAAATTATCGATACATTCACGACTCACGAAGTTATGGAGTGAATTTATATAGAGAATTTGGAAATCAAGAGTGGCATTTGTTAGGACTATTTAACGAATAAAATTAAGCTGTTTACTCACAAACCATTATTTAACTATCCATCCATCCA
This sequence comes from Diploptera punctata, assembly GCA_030220185.1. NCBI lineage: Eukaryota > Metazoa > Arthropoda > Insecta > Blattodea > Blaberidae > Diploptera > Diploptera punctata. The sequence goes on from JASPKZ010005718.1 coordinate 428,650, forward strand.
TAGTAATTCTGCCCGAAGGCAGGTCCTTCACTGCAATCATAGCATTTTCATGCTATGCTTGCAGCTTTACTAAGGGATTGTAGGTGTGGTAGCTTCCCGTTGCTTTCCACACCGGTGAAGGATGATGATGATGATGATGACGATGACGATAATGATAAGGATGATAATGATGATGATGGCCGTATGATTTCGGGGACCGTTTGGGCCTTAGAGTTTTCCTGACATTTGTCTTACAGGTGAGGAAAAACCCCGATGAAAACCTCACGCAGAAAAACTGCCCTGACCGGGGATCGAACCCGGGCCCGCTGCGTGACAAGGCAGCACGCTACCTCGAGACCACAGCGGTGGACTATTTAACTATAGTTATTTTTAAAATATTAATATATCTAATGTAAACGGCGATGTTTGAAAACAAATGAGAAAGGATTGGTATGCTTCATTTGCTTCTTTTGTTCATCACTGCAACCAGCTCACATTATTTATTGCCAAATGATCGCAAAACTGAGATTATTACATTTTTTAAATGTATGTTGGAAACAAGCAACAATACCAGAAACCTGAACAACAGCAACAGTACAATCCATTTTTAAGAAAGGATAACGTAACGACTGCAACAACTACAGAAGAATAAGCATTTTAACTGCAGGCTATAAAATATACTGAAGAATCTTAACATTTAGGTTAAAACAAATAGCAGAGGTAATGTTAACAGAAGAACAAAGTGGATTCAGACCAGGGCGTTCATGTATGGATAATATATTTACGAGAATTTATAAACAAAAGAAGAGAATATAACAAGGAAACACACATAGCTTTTATTGATTTTGTGAAGGCATTTGATAAAGTAGACAGAGGAAAACTCTGGACAATTTTAAAATAAAAAGGAATTCCGAAACACTTAATAGCAGCTATAAAGAGTTTGTACTGGAACACAAATTTTGTTATAAAAATTAGAAATGAAGTAAGTAAAAATAAAATTCATACTAATCAGGGAGTTAAACAAGGATGCAGTATCTCTCCAGTTTTATTTAACCTATATATCAATGATATAATAAAAAAAATGGAACGAAGAAATAAATAAAGGAATAAAATTAGATAAAACACACTACTTGAAAACATTATTATACGCTGATGACCAGGTAATAATACCAAATACAGAAGACGAACTTCAAAGGAATATTTTTAAACTACATAATATATGTGAACAATATAATCTCAAAATATCCATTGAAAAAACTAAGGTAATGGCACTCCAAGGGAAAAATCAAATCAGATCCAAAATAGTAATAGGAAACAAAATCATAGAACAGGTGAACCATCTCAATTATCTAGGATGTGACATTTAATTTAATTATGATAATGATATAAATAATAAAATAGCAAAATTCCAGGGAATATGTGATACGATAAAACGATCACTAAATAACAAAACAACAAGAGAGACCCAACTGAAATTTTACAAAACGTTGGCAGTACCGGTACTGCTCTATGGTTCAGAAGCCTGGATACATAAAAAAACAAGATCTAAGTAGGATAACGGCGGCAGAAATGAAATTTTTGAGATCTGTTAAAGGGAGCACTAAGGAAGACAGAATCAAGAACAGAGAAATAAGACAGGAACTTGAAATATTTGCAATAACTCATAAAATAGATACATATAGACAAAAATGGAAGCAACACATAGACAGAATGAATGAAGATAGATATCCAAAACAAATAACAAAATACAAACCTAAAGGCACCCGAGATGTGGGCAGACCTAGAAAGAAATGGGCTGAAGTCGGAACGGGTCAACAGAGCTAATCCATGAATGCAGATGATGATGATGATGATGATCGCAATAATGTAAGAATGCAACCTAGTGGAGAAATTTATATCCAACGTAATAAGTATTAATTATTTCTTATGTCCTATTATGTAAATATGTCAATTATATTTTTCTGCAACGTCATTTCCTGGAAAATAATTCGTTTAAGAAAGTGCAAACTGTTTTTTTGTGGTATAATCAATTGCTACAAATGTTTTATATATCTCCCGCATGCGCTATCTACTGCATTCACGCACTAAATATACAATGTGGTAGCCGTATTTCTTAGAGAGTCAGTTACTGCAAAATAATGCTATGACCTATTCAGAATGTTAAAAAGGTGGACCTTTCTTTAATATGATAAACTTTCGTTGATAAATTCGAGGCGAAACACGACTGTCATTGGTTGCAAATAAAAAATCATTGAAATGTGATTGGTCATTGACTCCCATTTGGGGCATGAGTTAAATAGTCACTTTATATCATGAGCTACTGCTGGTAATGCCATGACAGAAAGGGACCGAATATTGATAATTTAGTATTACGTAAGAATGACGCAAATCATTGCCGTGTCACAAGGGAAGTCACGCAAACTCATTCCGTGAGCAATCAAATACTGACCACATATTTTATGACAACTGATAAGTCAAAATTTCGTACCTCAGAAATATGTTTTGTTGCGGATTCCAGTTTATTTCAAGTTTATTTATATTACCACGAGGAATGTTGAAAGTATGATCATAATATCTGTCAATAGCACGAATATTTCAGGCGGTTAGCACTACAGTTAGTTTTCATCTGAAAGGTGATTGGATGACTACCAAAGTCAATCTGGACACAAAGCATGAGAAGAAAAACATCCATCCCTTTGCTACCCGGAAGTATCCAGGTGATTTTCCGCCTCATCATTTGACTTAAGATTAGCAAGAAAAGCTAACAAATTACGTATTTTATTCATTTTCACATTTTCTCTGTTTTGGAATGATAATTAGAAGACTAGAATTCCAAGGTGTCCCAAGTTAAATTCCCACCTATAACATGGGACTGTTTCTTTGGTTGTAAAGTTCCATTCAGTCCCGAAGAGATTTGACCACGCACTTGGACTGAGACATCTGAAGTCACTTCAATAGACTAAAGACAGTTAGGTCATATTCAAGGAATAGTCTGCTTAAAGGAATTATAAATTGTAAACCAAAAGAGGAAAGAATCGGAAGTCGAAGGCTGAGGTGGTTTAATGAAGTTCTGATAAATAGATTGGAGGACGAATTGGATATCTTATTGAAAATCACGCCGTAGATAGCGCTGAAATAACGTTTTGTTACTATTGCCACCTGGTGGGAAACAGAAGTGTCATTGGAATAAATTAGGGTGAGTTTTTATTGAAGCTGTGTTCGATTTGTGTCCAGAATCAACTGTCAACAGCAGATGGTGATACGGATATTGTAGATTTTTTATGCATTTCTCATTTCTTAAAACCAATTTTTTTTTTTTAATTTTACGCCTGTTGAAAATCTTAAAATAAGCAATGTTTTTAACAACTGCATGCTTTGAGAAATCTATTACATCTTTGTTTATTTCTGTAAATATATACCAGTGCTAACAACATGGGGCACGCCGTAGCGTAGTGGTTAAGGCACTGAGCTACAAGCCAGAGGGTCAAGGGTTCAAGTCCCGTTGGGGTCAGGATTTTTAAACTGATCCAAACCCTCTGGCGGCACTATGGCCCTGGGGTCGACTCAGCCTCTAACGGAAATGAGTACCAGGCGCTTGTTCTGGGGTAAAGGCGGCCGTCACGCAGGGCTGACAACCCGGCTGACATAAAAAGCCAATTGTCTAGAAAAAGTGGGAGCCGTAACCTCCTACTACCCCAAGGGCCTCCGGGCCTGTTGTGGGATCACTTTACTTTACTTTACTTTGCTAACAACATACAAATATAAATTTTGTGATTCGCGCGGGTGATTCGGATTGGAGAAAGACGGACGAACCAAACATCAATTAAAAGTGAATAAACTGGATTAAGATAAATGCTAGTTTTTTTAATTATTGTGACCCAAAATCCGTTAAAAGGGGGGACTGGAACCAATGTCCAACGCAAGGGTGAGTCATACTACGAAGATTGGGTTAGAACAAGCTGGAAAATGTTCACATGTGGAAAAGTATGTAAAAAATGGAAATTTTAAGTCATTTGTAATTTTAAAAAAATATATCACGCTTATTTACACTATTTGGTAATTATATAAATGTTTATTTATGAGTACTATTCACCCTCCCTTCTGATCCGATTGTGCTGGCAGGAAACCAGCGCTCTGCGCACCATTTGTGCTGGCAGGAAACCAGCGCTCTGTTACCATTTGTGGGGGTTACGAAACCCAAAACCACGCTGACTGCTACCTTAGTACTTATCATTTGAACACAACCACGCATCTACTACCATTTGTGGTTAAGTAAACCACACTACTGCTACCATTTACGACGTTAGAAAAGCAAACCACGCTCAGCGTAACACTAGTCCGGGATCGAGTTTTGTTAATGCTGTATTTATTAATGTGATCGTGATATTCAAAGATGTTATCGGTAAGAAAGCAGCCTGCCTCGGGTCCATGAAAGGCAGCTATTAATTCATCTTTCTTTCCCTGATGAACATACATACAAATATAGATTCTGATTACTAAATGCATACAGTGAGTGATTTTGTTACAGGATAGTGAGCAACTACTATACTTGAATAATAACAAAGGGGCGTTGTATAAAAGATAATCTTTTAATATAAACAAGTTGAATTTTAAAATAAATAATAAATTAATAACATAAGATGATACTTGATCAATCAATCAAGCATAGCTTGTAGAAACAACTGAACAAATAACGTACCAGACATAATGCCACACTCACACAGATGTCCAAGCTTTTAGGAATCACTTCTTCCGTACATTGCTGGACTAACTCAAAATTCGACCTCTTCTCGGTCTTAATCAACTTGTCTATACATAGACCACCATATTAACTTCCCAGCTGCATGGTGAGTTAGAATTGGATTCCACTATTGAATCCGCTTTTAAGTAACTAAACGCCACTTGCTAGGCTGATCGAATGATGATGTTCGGTAAGAGTACAAGGCATATAAAGGTTCACAAGTAGAGGGGATATGCGCTGTAGAGATGCGCGGCAGAAAGGATGAAAAGGGAAGGGGTAGCCACACGGAAAAGAGGACATTGGCATATTTCATAAATGTTCTGTAGTAGGGAGGAGAACAAAGATACCATACTGAACCGCAGAAAGGCACTTTCGGTTCACGATTTACCCGCCAACTGCGGGTGAATAGGATTACTTACACTCATGCACTAAATTAAACATTCCCGGGAATTTAAAAACTTAAAAGAGTCCAAATAATACATATATTATAAAGAATGTTTATACTTTCCAAACATGTAGTAAGTTTCATATAAAATAAAAAAATATTTACAATTTTTCAGCAATTCATATTTTTTGTTCCTATTAGTCCGCGTTTAACATATATATACATACACACGATGGTCTGCTGCTAGAAACTGGGGAACCTGGAGGAAGATTATACTAGAGACTGTGTTAATAGAACCAGATGTAAACTTTAATTGAGAAGCGGAGGAATTATTTTCAGAAAACTGAATAACCAATATATGGCTGAGAGACTATATCACACTAACAAAGGATCTCCTTGTACTATCAATTAATAATAATAATAATAATAATAATAATAATAATAATAATAATAATAGGCCTACATTTTATATGAAACGAGTATTGGTTTACTCGCAATTCAAAACAACAAAACACACACATAGACACATGCAGAACAATTCTAACTTACAGGCCCATATGAATTTATTAGCATATCGAACCTATTCATAGCTCTCCATACATCCCTACCCTTATAAATGTAATCAAATCATTCCCTGTATAATTTACTTCCCTGAAATCGTGGTTAATGTTATTCTCCCATCTCATTCTTGGCCTACTTAGTGGGCTCTTTCCCTCTGGTTTTCATCCCCCACTCGTACTACATGTCCTGCTCGTCGCAGTCTACGAGACTTAATTGATATTATTACATATGGTTTTCCACAAAGATCATATATGTAGCTCACTAATGCCCAGTCTTCTCCATTCGCTTGTCTGTTTATATCTCTTTGGGCCAAATAATTTCCTCAAAAATATATTCTTGAATACTCGTAATCTTTTCTCCTCCCTTAAAGTAAGATTTCATATTTCGCATCCATATAATAATAAAAAAAATTCCATGGCGCGAAAGCCTAGAAAGCCCTTGACCAACAAACCAGCTACTAGCCCCACAAATCCACAGATGTAAATGATCATTTAACCAGTTTAGGGATGACATGTGATCAGCATATCGAATATACGAATATAACATTATTATTATTATTATTATTATTATTATTATTATTATTATTATTATTATTATTATTATTATTATTATTATTATTATTATTACACTCCCAGATCTCTCTTATGCTTGTGAACTTTAATTTGATATTAATCAACCGAGTGAAACGAATTCATCTACGAGCAATATTAATATTTTAAACCGTTTCGTGACTTATGACGATTTCTATACCATGCTGCAGCGGACAAGATATGGATGGAACAGAGCCAAGTGGGTTTTCCATGTATTGTTTGACGACCCACCAGGGAGGTTCCACTTCACTAGCCACTTCTATAAATTCCGCATTATGTAGAATACGATCGCGATATTACCATAGCGATACTGTATAAATAGTATTATAAACAAAGTGAATTGAGTTCAGTTCATTGAGAACTTTCATTTTTTATTTACAAGCACCATTTTGAAAATTAAACTATCTATTCATCGCTAATACATACCCATTTAAGACTCAACGTCCTACCTACTAGAGAAGTTACTTTATAATCCCTCACGATTTTACAGAATTTTCATGACGAGCTTTGGCATCCTAAATTATCTACAAAGGTTCAATTTAAATGAGGGTCATCATCATCATCATCATCATGTCGCACTAGAGTAAACCATTGAAGTCCATGCTCCCCTAATTATTCGATGTCATTCCTAAATATTCGTAATCATTTTCTCTATGTTTTGATGCCCACATATCTCAATTATTTCTCACTGAAACCAACAATCTGAGGACTGTACTTGCCCTGTTTTGCTTTTTTTTTTTTAGGTTTTCCTTCCAAAATACACCATTAATGATTTTGTTTCTCCTATTTACGTATATGACGTAACTATTGCATGATTTTAAAATAATAATAGGTAAAGTGATCCCACTACAGGTCTCAGGAGACCTTTGGGGAAGTTAAGGCTCCAACCTTTCTAGACAATTGCCCGGAAATGTAAGCCGAACAACAATCCATGAGACAACATAACTGAAAAATCAAGCCCAACTGAAAGTGGTTACTGTCACTAGTTATTAGCTAACAGTAGAGACAATCGTGTAGTTGCCGTAATTAAAAGTCAGTTTAAATTTTCATAAGCGGATTTGGCTACTTTTTCAGTTACTTTTCTCCAGCAGGCTATTTGAATCCCTTTTTCAGACCAATATTAAAAAAAATCTATGGCATTGCTGGAAATCGAATCCGGATCCTCTAGGAGGCTAACCGTTACATCACAGGGAATTAAACAAATTTATTTTTAAATTATATGTAGTTACCATTCAAATTTATATAGGATTACTCTTTCTACTGATAGACTTTGAAACCGTTTACAAGATGTTAAGGACTGCCAAACATTCATTTTTTAAAGAAATTTAGATTTTTTTTTTATTTTAGTAATTTGACTCTCAGTAATTTCTGTCCACTTCATTATCTTATAACTAACGTACAAACACTATCGAACCCGAGGGTTTACGTCCGCGCGGACATATGCTGCCCATAGATCCCGGTCCTGGGCTAATACTCTAAAAATTCCCTGTAAAATTCATCTCCCTCAAACCATGCTTAATGTAACTATTCCATCTTATTCTTGTCTATATAGGCTACTGTCGCTTTCTCTCTGGTTTTACTACAAATGTCTATGCTTTTTTTTTTTTCGTTCCCTATTCTGACACATGTCCTGCCTATCGCAGTCTATGGGACTTAATGCTATTATTACACCTGGTTCCTTACAGATATCATATAGCTCACTGTTATGTAGCTTTCTCTATTCACCATCTATTTATCTCTTTGGTAAAACAATACATTTTCTTAACCACTTTATTCTCAAATACTAGTAAACTTTTCACTTCTTTCATAATAAGAGACCATGTTTCGTATTCATATAACTGGAAGAATCGCCGTTGTAAGGCCCTATACATTATAATTTCTTTTGTCGAATTCCGAAGGAATGAAGCTATTGAGGTTGTTCTCCTGAAAATATTTTTGAAAGATTTTTACAGACCTCCATCGATCCTATTTAGTAAACACCGACAATTTCAGCCAATGCGTCATCCCAATTTTCTCCAAAAATATCCAGAACATTGCCCGAAATGTCTGCTTAATTGGAACCAAACTTGGCATATGGCAAATAGTTTAAAAAAAGTAAGATTGAGTTCATTAATCAGCAAAATTGGATCATTAGTTCACCTTAAATGAAAATTTAAAAATCCCTTCAGCGGTCTTAATCTAAAAATAATCGCAACAAAATCCAGCAAACACTACTGAAATAAAATGGAAGGCATTCTCCAAAAAATCACCGAAACCAGTTTACCTGAAACCCAAAATTTAAAAATCCTCCTAGCACCCGCTGTATTCGCTTCATCGCCTTCTAGATATATCTGTATATAATGCAAATGAATTAATCCTTAAATTGGTAATGTATCCTATAAAATATAATGGTTTAATTTAATTAATATTTTAAACTAAGTAATGGAAAAAAGAACCGGTAGAAATTATTTAAATTTGCGTCAAAATATACTGGTAATTATGTAATAATTACTTATTTTCACTGAGGTCCAACTCATTTAAATAATTTGGCAAAAGAAACTGAGTTTTCTTTTTTCGATTTAAGAGTTTACAAATGAAAGATATATTCCGTACACCAGCAAACTCACAGCAGATACTTATCTTCTAAGGAATTACCTTAGTTTACTCAGTTCCTGCGTGACGGATATTTTTACAGAGAATTAGGATGACACAAGACCCTATATTATATAATAGGAAACAGCATATCAATTCAATCATTTTCAAATTCAGTTTCGTTTTTATACAAATATTTAGATCTATATTTATTTGCAATTACGGTATATTTTCCATAAAAGCCTATTATGTTTTATTAATTTCTATTTTAATCTATCTATAATGACATAGCCCATTGTTGAGCCATAGCCTCCCGTTTGTAAGAAGATACTAGACCAAGTTAATTTTTTAGTTACCTTATTTGCTGAGAGATATCATAGATGGCATTTTGGGGCCAACACATTGACCCAATGAGACATCTAACAGGCAACTAAGGTATTACTAAGACGTTGATGTCGGTAAATTTTGCTTAGAGGCCTCTTTATTCAGGTTAAGGATCTTTTACGAGCCTGAAAATCTTTAGACTCGGGACCCAGGGCTTAAAGTCCTTCCCGGAGGACTTGCTCCTTGGATTTTTCGTCCTAAAAAAATACATCGACCCCCCGGCCAGGTTTGAACCCGCGACCCTCGGAAATAGAAGCGAGGAGCATAACCACTAGTCCACCGCGGCCGACATTTGATACTTCTTTGTTGATTGAACGGAAGAGAAGATCTATCGTCTTAAATCTGCCAGTTATTATCATTATTAATGTGTTGGAAAAATATAAATCTACCTATATGACAAGAGTAGTAAGCTGTGCGTGCAGAGTTTTGCCATGCTAATAATATTATCTTTGGAACGCAGAAATCATTAAAGGGGTTGAATATCAAATAAAATAAGCATTAACAAAGCGGACTTCAATAAAGAAAAAGTCACGGTCTTGATAAGTAAAATGCAAAGAGGGGAAACATTAACCCCGAAGTTATTTTTACAAGTTATATAACACAGGACTTTTTAATCGAGGCATACACTGACGTATGCGTGACTGAAACATACTAATACCCTGTGTTGCAATAACACGCAAGTGAAATGTGACATGCAGAATGAAATGCACTCCGTATATCGCTGAATACTGCTGACCTCTGACTGATAAACTGTTTACCTGAGGCTTATTCTAAGAACTTCACATGCATGCCAATCTTAGATAATTATATGCAATTCCATATCATTAAAGACAACTTCACTTTAACCGTAGTCCTGCATCAACAGCTCTCTGAAAACATACAGATTTTTTATAATACAGAAATTAATATACGAGTATAGTCGTACCTGTCAGCCCTCTGTCCGATTTTGAGTCATCATTTACTTTTCTCAATGTGCATATTTATCTTTAATTCAACAGTTCTGTAACTTTTTTTATTGGGAGGGGAAATTTTACTGAATCCGATATTTAATTAGATTCATTCATTGGGAATCACTTCATTATTCTAAATCATCATGATCAGATTATATATAGGATATAAATTAATTATACCGCACAAATTTAACTGCATGTAGAGGAGTATCATATAAGAAATTTGAGATAATGAACTAATGGTCTACTAATAATAATTTCCAAGTTATGATTCAATTTGTAAAATGGTTCGCACGCCACTGATTATTTCAAATTAAAATGTAAATAATATGATACATAGACTGTAAATTATAACAAGCATGCGCCAATAATAATAAACATAATAATAATAATAATAATAATAATAATAATAATAATAACAATAACAATAATAATAATATATAAAAATGAATGTTTGTTTGTTTGTTTGTTCGTACTTTATGCGCGGCCATACCGTTGATCCGATTGTTATGGGGCTTTTTGCAAAAGGTTCAGGAGATTCCCGGGATGAACATACGCTATATAAGAGAGTTGTGATACTTAATACCTATACCCTTAAAAATAGCCCTTTGTAGTGGAAAACGTGAAAAAAGTAGTTCTTTGGACGCTTAAATGGCTTACGATGCCTAAACCATAACAAAACACAAAATTAATGTGCACAAAATTGAATACCGGTATATCTAAAAGCTCTACTAAAAAGTCCGCGACAGCACATATTAATCTCTTATGGATAACTCACATTAACCATTTTCGTCTTTCAATGATGCCAAGAGGATCGAGACAAGTATACATAGATTCCTGTGCAATCATATAGCAGCACATGGGGGTATTCTTTTACGAATAACTTACAATAACAAATTTTGTCATTTAGCTCATTTATGTCAAGAATATCGAAATAAGTATGTTCCTGGGCAACACAGGGTAATCAGTACAGGAAATCTTAAAACAATTATGATATACATTTATAATTATTTTTCATTTGACTTATTCAACTAATCATAAGAAGTACATTAATTTTTGTATTTCAGCTCATTTTATGCCAAGAAGTACGTGATGAATAGATTCCCGGACGACGCCGGGTCAACAGCACGGGGTATCTAAAAATAATTACGATATAATTTTATCCATTTACTTATTTAACTAAACATAAAATACAATTTTCGTATTTCAGCTCATTTATGTCAAGAAAATCGGGATAAGTAGATTCCCAGGCAACGCTGGGTAATCAGCACGGGGTATCCAAAAAATATAAATTTATAATTATTTTTCCTTCTACTTATTCAGCTAAACATGAAGGCATACTAATTTTCATTTATTTAGGCACGCCGGGTAATAGCTAATAATAATAATAATAATAATAATAATAATAATAATAATAATAATAATAATAATAATAATCCAAAAAGACCACAACAGCGGTACTTAACTCAAAACGAATAAAATTAGAATTCTAAATTAATAACAAAAATCAAAACAATGATGATAAAAAAACAATAATTGTTCAAAATTTTAATACATAAATCGGCAAACCATTCAAAATTACCGAGTAAAATGGATTTCATGTCTTCATGTCTTGGAACCCGGGCTGGCTATGCTTCCCATAAGGACTAGTCAAAATAGACAAACAATGGTCACTGTCTTTTAAACTCAGGTCTCGCATACCAAGTTGCAACTTACTTTACCGTATATAACATACCAACAATAGGTATACTAAATAATAATAAATAAATAATAACACATAAATAATAAATGAATAATAATAATAAATAATAATAATAATAATAATAATAATAATAATAAGAATAATAATAATAATAATAATAATAATAATAATAATAATAATAATAATAATAATATAGAATACCCCTCTGTAAGCAGCTAAATTTGTGCGATATAATTAATTTATACCCTCTATATTTTTCCATATATATTCCTTGTATCACTTAAAAACTCGATAAATGTTTTTTTTTAATTCTACTAAGTCCTTTACAAGCATGCCCATGTCATGGTCCCTGGATAACGCTAAATAATGTGAGAATAAAGAGCGGATTCTTGTCACCATACCTGAGTGATACCTATAAGCTATGGGAGAAAACACCAATAGAAAACCATCATCATTCAGGATCGCTGGATAGTTGGGCGTAGTGCTGCTGTTGATGATGTGTTATCAAAATATTTTAGTATTAAGCTGTGTTTTGTTAAATTAACTTCCATGGTTCCCCAATTGAGAACCGCATCCCTGTTTCACTGTTGCTCTCCTATTTGTGAATTCACCATTGCTAAAAGGCCTTTTCACCAATTATTTTGCAAAAATTATTAAACTACAGATTCAATATCCTTGCATATAGATATACATTCTGTACTTAAAAGACCTTCATCTAGCCTTCATACACATCCACATGAGAATTTTTATTTTTTACTTTCATGTTATAATGCCCTTACTCCAGGGCAGAGGGCCTTCTAGCAATGACTTGTCAATTAGTTGTATTAGAGAAAGGGCCTTTCAGCAGGGAGCAATTCATGTAGTGAATAAACTGATCTTTTATAATTAAAGAGCTCCCTGAAAAAATAATGCAACAATCAACTTGTAGGATGATGATTTTAGGTTGCTAAAATTAATACAATATTCACTTTTATTTAATCTACCCAGTCTACGCAGGGATTATTTGGAATATTACTAAAGTGTGTGATACTGAAATAATTTACAACTCGATTGAGATTGGCTGTAATACAATGTTCCCTCCAAAACAAATGTCATATTACATTTTACGAGGTAAATATACATTTGTTTAACAAATTAATTATATAAGGACTATAAGGATGAGAGATAAAAGCAGACTAACAGCTTGTGAGATGAAATTTATGCGCTGAACAGCTGGCTACACCAAATGGGATCGAAAGAAAAATGTAGAAATCCTTCAAGAACTTAATGTGTCACCAATACTGGACTACATCTCCAGATATCAGCTAAACTGGAAGGAACATGTCTCAAGAATGGCTAGATCCAGGATCCCCAAGGTAATAATGAACTACTGTCCAAATGGGAAACGGTCACTTGGTCGACCTAGGAAAAGATGGCACGAAAACCGCTTTCTCAGGCCGTAACAGTTCTTCTAGGACTAATACCTGGCAGGATGATGATGATGATGATAAGAACAAACCAATTTCGTAATAATTATCATTTTAAAAAAATAATTTGATGGGTTAAGGTTGGAAATATTAAGAGTCGCCTTGTTAATCAACTTAAGCTCCATAAATTCAAAATTATTCACAGTTTTCCTTAATGCACACTGCATTAGATGGAAAAACATGAAACAATTAATATGCGGGCGTCTTTTTCTATTTCATTACTTGATAATATATAATCTCGAGTTTATAATATACAATAAAAGTATCAGTACAAGTACCGTACCTGCATATTCCTTAAGGTTCACATTACTTATAGGCTACTTTATGCAAACAAACAAAGTGACTACTGAAATATTATATTCACATATGATATGCGTGCCCCGTAGTTTATCTTATGCAGGTACCAGGATTCGAAGACAGATCCCCTATGCCGTTTAGTTCTTTAAAATATCTTGCAGATGTAAAAATTTCCTTGAATCAGGAAATGTACCAGTAAAAGTGGTATGAAACGGCTGTACTTGCATTGTATTGCATGTCTGGTTCTAGCTTTCACCGAGGAAGAAAGTGCACTCAATAGACTGAAAGATTTTTTTAGTAACCACTGTTGCAGCCAAAAGAAAACAATTTAAACTCTAGATTCTGCGATTCTACTCTAAATATTTAAAGTACTCGGTTTCTCACGGAGAATAACTTATATTATTCCACTTTCTCTGCTAACGTCATCAATAAACATTAATGTGGTAAGCACAAATAACATATATCGTCAAAAATCTGAGGATATCATTATTATTTTATTTAATATATAAAAATGAATGTTTGTTTGTTCGTACTTTATGCGCAACCATTCCGTTCATCCGATTATGATGGGGCCTTTTGCAAAATGTTCAGGAGATTCCCAGGATGAACAAAGGCCATACTCAACTCCTACACCCTTAAAAGTCGCTATTTGTAGTGGAAAACATGAAAAAAGTAGCTCTGTGGATGCTTAAATGGCTTACGCTGCCTAAACCATAACAAATACACAACATTAATGTACACAGAATTGAATATCTCGAAAAGCTCTACAAAAAAGTCCGCGACAGCATATGTTTATCTCTTACGGATAACTCACAATAACCATGTTTGTCTTTCATTGATGCCAGGAAGATCGAAACAAGTACGTACATTCCTGTGTAAGCATAGCAGCACATGACGGGTATTCTTTCACGGATAACTCACAATAACGAATTTTGTCTTTTAGCTCATTTATGCTAAGAAGATCAAGATAAGAAGATTCCTGGGCAACACCGGGTAATCAGCAAGGTGAATTAAAATAATTATGATATATATTTATAATCATTTTTCATGTTACTTATTCAACTAAGCATAAGAAGTACATTAATTTTTGTCTTTCAGCTCATTTATTGCCAAGAAGATCGGAATGAGTAGATTCCCGGACAACGCCGGGTAAACAGCACGGGGTATCTAAAAATAATTACAATATAAATCCTTCCTTCAACTTATTTAACTAAAAATAAATTGCATTAATTTTCGTATTTCAGCTCAGTTATGTCAAGAAGATAGGAATAAGTAGATTCCCGGGCAATGCCGGGTAATCAGCACGGGTATCTAAAAAATATAAATGTATAATGATTTTTCCTTCTACTTATTCAACTAAACATAGAAGTACATTAATTTTCATTTATTTCGGTGTAGCAGCGCACGCCGGGTATTAGCTAGTTTCATACAAACGCGACTTTATTATATGTATAACAAGTCATTAAACGCATTTTATATAAAGTAAACGAAGTTAATAAAATGAAAAAAACAATTAATTATCTGATTTCGCCATTGCAATGTTGTGTGTTCTATTTACTCGTTTATACCTCGTATGAAAGTTACAACTATAAAATAAAGAAAGAGTAAACTTACCACTTCTTTTGAGTGGCACGCAATAGCGTGGTTGGTTAAGGTATTACGCTACAAGTCGGAAGGACGCAGATTCGATTTCCGATGGAGTCAGAATTTTTAAACTTGACTAAAACTTCAGATGCCACCATGCCCTGGGATAGATTCTTCTTCTTCGTCACGGTTTAGGCTTATTTACTAGCCTGTTCCGGTTCCAAATTGCTGCTGTTTCCATCTTTTCTTTGGTCTTCCAAAACTTCTTCTTCCTCGTGGTGAAAAGTTGTATGCTGCTTTTGGTATTCTGTTCTCAGTCATTCTTTCCACGTGTTTTTTCCAGTTTGTTCTGTATTTCACTATTGTTGTGTTTAATTCCTCTACTTTTAGCTGTCTTATTTCTGTGTTGTGTTTTTTTGTCTGTTCTTTGATATCCTGCTATTGGTGTGAGGAATTTAATTTCAGCAGCTTGTATTCTGGCAGACTGTTGTGTTGTCACTGTCCATGTTTCGGATCATAAGTAATAATAGGCACTGCCATTGTCTTGTATACTTTTATTATAGAGTCTTTCCTGGCTTTATTTTTCAAAGTTCGTTTTAATGTTCCTGTTATATAATTAAAAAATATAATGGGATAGACTCAACTTCTTATAGAAATGAGTTCCAAAGGGTTGTTCTGGCTGGAATATCATACCGATTGTCTATAAAGATAAGCGAACCTAAATCTCCTACTGCCTCAACGTCTGTAGTGGGATCACTTTACCTATGATCATCCACCTATGTGATTAATAGAGATTAAACTTCTCCTCCTTATGATGCGAGGTCGACTAAGATTCAACCGTATATTAGAGATCAGGTTGAGAATACAAGCTATAATGGCTGGGGTACCCAACATGCTGATCACATAGCACACATATACTGGCAGGATGATCGTCTACCTTTGTGATTAACACATGTAGATGTGAGGCCAAGGGCCTTCCAAGCCTGTCGCGCCATGGAGTACATAGTACAGGACACTCTGAGCAGCAGTCAGATGTAAACAAGAGCAGGATTCAGACCTACAAAATATACTTCGGTGGAATATAAAAGTTACGCAGTGACTGTTCGGAACATTAGGAGTGAAATATAACTAATGTAAAGTGGTTATTCTAGGAATGTTGCTGTAACTAGATCATACAGAAAACTATTTAACCTCCTTCCCTCTGATGACATATAGGCCTACAATGGTGACATCAACAATACTCTAAAATCATGTTTACGAAGGACTTGTCCCATATCTAGTGAATGTGAGTCAACAGTCGGCTGGTAGGCCAAAGGCCTTCTAGGCCTGTCGCGCCATAGAGTTTTTGTTTCATAGAAACTTCTTATAGGGAAACCAAATGGAACACCCCCAGTAGATAGGCTAAGAATGAAGTGGGAAAATAACTTAAATATGGTATGAAGAAGGATATGATAGGAAAATATTAGCTCAGGTTATGGATGAATGGAGAGCATATCTTTGCGCGGCCATGAACTTCCTGATTCGATAATGTTAGGAAGCTAGTTAACAATAAAAGTTGCATTTAACTGGCAGATTTAAAGCCATAAGACTTTCCACTCAATCAGTAAAGTAAGATATACATAGCCTAAATGTATTTATATAATATAATTAACTCTCGAGTTAGTATTAAAAATCTGCTATTACCATAACAGGACACTTAAAAATAAATACAGATTGAAACCTAATTCTACCGAAACACTTTCACAGATGTTCCTTGATATTGTTAGAGTGTTTTGGTATAAGGAACCCACGATCTCGGGTGACTTATAGAGAGTAATGTGTTGGGCATATAGCATAAACTTTAGATTCTGATAGATTATAATTATGTATTTATTTGTATTTTCAATCATTTGCCACGAGAAAACATGAAAATAGTGAACAAAACATACCTGCAAATAATTAAAAACATTCGAGCTGTGGCTTCCCGACTTCTTTGGCGGGGACCACGTCTTCCCTTTGGTTGCATAAAATACAGGCTGGTGATATTAGAATGTCAAGATGATTGAAGTAAATACTGTACTTAGGATGCCATGTTTAATAATAATGCGAAAACATGCAACTACCAGTCTCCTGGATTCAGAAGGTATCTTTCAAAGTTATTCTGCGTTGCTGTGATATATATTGCATTTAAGTTCAGGTCCACCGCTGTAGTCTCGAGGTAGCGTGCTTTCTTTTACAAAGCGGGCCCGATTTTTTTAATTGTTTCCATAACAACCATAAAAACTGAAAATCTACGGTTGTTAATTACAAAAGCAAATGTTTGAATCATGTCTATGGTTTCATAACCATTTCTGTGAATTTTCAGTAATTTTTATAGATGTTATGGAAACAATAAAAAATTAGAACACCGGGGTCGTGGTTTGCACTTCGATTGAGAAATCCATCCATATGAGTTCCATCAACAAAACATCTAGATAACATCCTTGAATAACCTTGGAAAGTTTGTCTTTAGAGTTCTGTTCCACCCCGTATAACAGTTTTAAAGACTATGATAGTAACTCGATGGCACTATCGAATCCGAAGGTTCATAGCTGTGCGGACATAAACTCTCCGTAGATCGAGCTAATGTTTACAAATCATTCCCTGTACAATTCAACTCCCTCAAATTATGGTTAATGTTATTCTCCCATCTCATATTTGACCTACCTGCTGGACGATTTCAGTCTGGTTTTCCTAAAGGAAGTTGTCGTGCAGCTCTTTCACTCCCCATTCGTACTAAATGTCCTACCCATCGAAATCTATGAGACTTTAACTATTGGTTATTACTTATTTCATTATTACATCTGATAGTTCACTGTTATGAAGGTCTCTCCGATCATATGTATGTTCTCTTCTAGGTTCAAACATTTGTCTAAGCATAATAGTTACAAATATATTTATGAATACTTTGTAATTTATCAAATAACTCACAATATTACAATAAAGAATGACACTAAATTAGAGCTTTCAGAAAAAAAATACGCCGTACAATGTCATAGTTTAACTGTAAGGAAATATATAATACTATATGCTAGTTGGTTCGGTTAGAATCTTTTAAGAAACTTGGGAACAGAAAAATTTAATAATTGTACTTTCATTTGCGAAAAATAATTTAAAATACGAACAAAACGTCATGAAAAGAAAAAAATATAATGGATAATGAAAAAAAGAACATAACAATAAGCTAATGAATATAATGGAAAGAGGTAAATTACGTAAAAGTAATGTTATACCTATAGTAAATTTACATGATTATGATTTCGTGTTCTCTACAGTGAATTTATATTACGCTATGTTATTTACTGAACATATCGTGAAGAATACGATACAATGGAAGGTTTCTTAAATCTGTCATTTAGATGACAATCACGTCTTATCTAAAAGTCCATGTTTCTGTAGACATACAATGGCATTACAGACATTTAGAGAGAATTACAATACCCATTCTAATGACGTCTGTACAGAACTGACTGCGTTTTATGCATATAACGCTGACGTAGATCTGCTTTCATGAATCTTATTATATTTATCTTCCTATCTTACATACTCACTTCAGCGTCTACAGTTCATTTATTTCGGTTTTATGACGACTCCAATCTTCTCGAGATATAAAAGGCCATCAGGATATTATTATTACAAAAAAATGTAACTGTAAATTAAAATAAACTCGAATACAAATCTTAACTGTTTTGATCCATTGATTATAAACTCGTTGATATATTTCGGATTAAACGACGTTGAGCTTGGACAAAAGCTGGATCTGTAGATGATTGATCTAGATTATTATAGCCAAAAGTATATGAAGAAATGTTTATCAACTTTCTACACGAAAATCTATACAAATAAAGTTTAGTGATTATATGTCACCATAACACCAACATAAATTCAAATAAAAAAACGGAAAACACAATTTATTGTTGCAATATGAGAATAATTACCTGAAAGAAATATGTTTTTTTTCTTTTCTCCAAAAAAATGTGGAAAATACCTTAAAATTAAGTGAGAAGTTGAGCTCAAAATAACCTAAAATCAGCATATTAACAATGTAAAATATGTATTAGTCAATGTTCAGGCAGTGTAGACAATTTATCACAAAAACCCGCTAACAAACAGGTGAACGCTTAACTAATCTGGGGTACTAACTTGCCCACCTAAAACCAATTTGCCCATTTTTCATTATAATTAGCCCACTAATGTAGGTGGTCTCAAGGGATAGAATCCCCATACATGTGAGCAAACAAGTTGACAATTGGCTCTAGCAGGAACATGTGTTATTACAATGGCGAACATAATGCTAAAAGTCGCGTTTTCCGATTGAATATTTAATGGTGGCAAGGTGGCATAGAATAGCCAAATATTTAATTACACTGACAGTTGGTGTTAAAAGACTGTGCTTTGGAGGAAGATAATGGTAAGCGCCAACCTGGACATTTGAACTTAGTTATGTTTCATGGGAGCATTAACTTTCTTTTCAGGCTTTATTATTTCTAAAGTGGCAGTCATAATAAAAATCAGGTTGAATGTTCCTTAATTGTTTTGATCCATTTATTACAATCTCGTTGAAATTATTCAGGGTTAAACGACGTTAAGCTTGGTGAGTAAATGATTGCTGTCTTGTTATATCAAAAGCTATGTGGCGAAGGGGTTTTCAACTTTTCATGCGAAAATCTGTACCGAGAAAGTTTAATTACATTAACAACTGGAATTAAAAGATTAGTGATATGAGAATTTTGAGAAAAATTACAAACAAAACAGAGTTTTTTTTTTGCCAACTGCTAAAGCCAAACAGGATATACTGGGTATAGTAATAATGCAATGATGCACATTCTGGAGACTTCAAGTACAACTACAGAAACAAAATACATGGACAATTGAGACCAGAACCACTACGTATTCAGATATACATATACAGGGTTCCCACAAATGCTCTTTCGAGTTTCGAACACGTGTAACTTGCGTTTAAATAAACTTACAAATATGAAACTAGTACTAATGGAAATAGAAACTCAAAAAGTTTTGGTTATAGTATCACAGCAGGCAACAATACACCACTGCGTATTGTTGAAAGTATGAAAATGGCTGGTATAGAGGATAGGCGAGCGTTCAGTGTTCTCGGTTATCGTGTTCATCAATCTGTAATTATTGTTCAATGACATTTTCGAACAAGATTTGGTGAAGATCCATCCAGTGTTCCTTCAATTCGTAAGTGGTATTGTGATTTTACAAGAGGGTGCATCTGCAGGAGGAAATCCTCTGGACGCCCGATTGTGAGACAACTGTAGACCGGATTCGTGAATCTTTTACACGCAGTCCTCAAAAATCAACCATTGCAGCTAGTAGGGAGTGCAGATCCCTAAATCCACCGTATCGAAAGTTCTGCGTACACGTTTAAAATTTCAACCATACCGATTGCAGATGCTACAGTTCTTAAAGGAAGACGATAAAATGGTGCTTTCTGTGAGAATATGCAGACTCTCATGGACACTGATGGGTTTTCGAATCCATAGTGTTTAATGACGAGTGCATCTTCCATCTTTCAGTTAAAGTGAACAAACATAACGTTAGAATCTGGGGGTCGGAAAAACCCAATACCTACGTGCATCATGTCCACGACTCTCCTGAAGTGAAGTATTCTGCGCTTTAAGCCTGCAGAAAATGTACGGATCGTTCTTCTTTGTAGAGAAAACATTTGGAGGGTATGAGTACCTGGATATGTTACAACATTGGCTCCTGCCTCAGCTGGAAGAGGACAAGTCCATCTTCATCTTTCAACAGGACGGCGCACCCCATCATTTTCATAATGAAGTCAGATTGGAGCTCAACACCCGACTACCGAACCGATAGATTGGCCGTGTTGGTAATGGTGATGAAGAACTTCTTCCTTGGCTCCGTGTTCGACAGACCTCACGCCCCTTGATTTATTTATGTGGGGTTATGTCAAAGATCTTGTGTACAAGCCACTTCTTCCACAGACCCTCCTTGATCTAAGAGGGCGCATCACAGCAGCCATCGAAATAGTTGACCATTATATGCTACAACGTTCCTGGGCGGAAATGGACTACAGATTTGATGTTTGTCGTGTTACCAATGGAGCTCACATTGAACATCTATAAGGTACGGTAACCAAAACTTTTTCAGTTTTCTTTCCATTAGTACTGGTTTCATGTATGTAAGTTCATTTAAACGCAAGTTACATGTGTTCGAAACCTAAAAGAGCATTTGTGGGAACCCTGTATCATATTATATATGCAGGTGTATGTATGTTGTATTACAATATCTAATGATAATAAATAATCCTACTCTATAAATACTGTAGATACTAAAGGTGGTCAAACTCTGTCTTACTCCCGCTCAAATCTGTAATTTGTATTTAACAATTTCGCTTGGAAATAAATTGATGTAAATTCTAAACACACGTTTAGTGCTGTCGGAATATATTTTATTTACAGCTACTAAGCAGGGCTGCATAATTAATTGTTTCTCACATGTAATATACAGGCTTATATTCAAAGGTTAAGGTATGAAGAACATAGGTTCCATAAGGTAATTTATTTAATACGTTTTATTTAGGTTTCGTTGTCATTGTATGCATTATTTTGCTTATGAAGACTTGGTAAATCTGATCCAACGGGACTCCCAGTCGATCTGGCTTGCATCCTACTCCCGCGCATGCGTTTGGCATTTCCCTTCCACTCCCCTTAATACGCCAAGATGTAATGAAACTGGGAATCTCGGAGAGCTAGATTCGAGCGGTAGTAAAAATGCACTCTATCTCCCTCTATATCTCTCTCCCTTCTATCTCTCTCCCTCTTTCTCGCTCTCCCTCTCTGTCTCCTTCTCTCTCTTTCCATCTCGCCCTTGGGCTCTCTATCTCCTTCTCTCTCTCTCTTTCCTCTCTCTCTCTTCTCTCTCTCTTCTCCTCTCTCTCTCTCTCTCTCTCTCTCTCTCTCTCACACACACACACACACACACACATAACATACATACATACATACATACATACATACATACATACATACATACATACATACATACATACATACATACATACACACACACACGCATAAAAATCTTCAAGACGCAAGAGGCCTAGAAGGCCCTTGGCCCACCAGCCAGCTTCAGGCCTCACATCTACATGTGTTAATTGCAGAGGTAGATGATCATGTTACCAGTGTAGGGGTGATATGTGGTCAGCATATCAGATCCACAGCCGTTAGTTTTTTTTGTAACCTGGAGCCACTTCTCATTGTAGCTACCCAAATTCCTCACGATGTTGGGTAGGCACCTGTCCCATACTGACCGTAGTTCCATGAGAAAATTTCTTTCCCATGGAGACTCGAACCAACGCAAATCCCGTAGCTCTGTGCCATTGCCACTTGCCTTAAACACTCGGCTACGGCGCGACACACACACACACACACACACACACACACACACACACATGCATAGACTATTAAATTCATTATTATTATTATTATTATTATTATTATTATTATTATTATTATTATTATTATTATTATTGCACTGCTCAAAACAATTAGAGGAACACTTGTAATAAATTGAATAAGTAATTGTTTTTTAAAGCTGTGATGCTGAAAGTTTAACAATGTGTAAATTGAATTATTAATTGTATCATTGGATACAAATTTTAAAGATCCATGGCCTAAATACAGAGAAATTACCTCAAATAACAAATATAGAGATTTTTTTATTTTGGAAGGCACTGGTCACTTCTAATTGGTAAGCTTCCTGATGTTGCTATAGTGACGAATGTTGATTATTGCCTTGTTTATTGAAGTCTCTGACAAAATGAGGCATTTAAATGAGTTTGAAGTGTATCATGCTCTACATCTTTTACGACAAGGTCAATCTCTGCGACAAGTGGCTAGAGAGCTTGGGGTTTCTCCTTCCGTGGTGTCCAGGTTACGCAACACGCACAGAGAGACAGGTCAGTAATGTAGAAGACGTGGCCAGGGCCGTAAATTTAAAACAAGCCCCCAGGATGACAGATACGTTGTTCTTTCTGCTCTTCGATAGCGTACAAAAACTGCAAAAGACCTGCAGAATGGCCTTCATATGGCTTCCGGAATCCGGGTTTCAGACCAAACCATAAGGAACAGATTAAGGAAAGAGAATATTCGTCCAAAAAGGCCCGTTAAAAAACCACGCTTAACAAATGGGCATAAGGCAGCAAGACGTACGTATGCTGAAAACCATGGTGACTGGAACCTGAACCAGTGGGAGTCTGTGCTCTTCTCGGACGAATCCAGGTATCGTCTTACACGTTGTGATGGTCGATTGAGGGTGTGGGGACGGCCACGAGAAAGATTTTTTGCAGAGACTGTACAGGAAATTGATAGATTCGGAGGAGGTTCCATAATGGTGTGGGCCGGAGTTATGTACAACAATCGTACGGACCTTGTACTTGTTCCCCAGCGACTGAATGCTGTCCGGTATATCGAGCACGTTCTGGAAGAGCATGTAGTACCTGCTGCCATTGGAGTAGACCCTGGATTTCTGTTTATGCAGGATACTCTGCCAGGTAAAATAAAGCTATTATTATTATTATTATTATTATTATTATTATTATTATTATTATTATTATTATTATTATTATTATTAATGCCAGGGCACATTCTGCGGCTGTCACCAGGGATTTCCTGAGGAGGAATGAAATTGAGGTAATAGAGTGGCCAGCGGTCAGCCCAGACCTCAACCCTATTGAACACTTGTGGGATCTTCTAGACAGGAAGGTCAGGAACCGATATCAAGCTCCACAAACTCTGCAGCAACTTGGAGATGCTCTGAAGGAGGAATGGGTAGTAGAATATCCCGCAAGAGGAAATCCAGAATCTTATTGGGAGCATGCCACGAAGGTGCCAAACTGTCATCGAATGTCGTGGAGGCCATACACGATACTAACTCTATATAACGAGTGTTTAACTTTGAAAAATAAGCACAAGATTCAATTGCTTACATAGCGGAATTATTTGAAAAGTTGATTGTCAGCGTTATTCATTTGTTTTTACTGACATGAGCAATAAATAAATAAATAAATAACCACAAATAATGTACTTTATTAATTTTATGTTTGTAACTTTAACCAATAAAAACATATTTGCATATTTCATAGTGTTCCTCTAATTGTTTTGAGCAGTGTATTAATATTATTATTCTGGACATGGAAGCGACCTTATAAAGCAGTCGCGCACTTCATCCAAAGAATTCTGCCATTAAGAAGCGACGAATATGGAAGAAGAATAATGATTCTCCAATAACACACCCATCTTCACAGTCACACACACACACACACACACACACACATAAACACACACATATACACAACCAAGCACAAAAACACACAATCACATAGGCCTACACACACACACACTAACACACGTACACAAACAAACAAAAACACACTTTTATTTTATTTTATGTAACATCTACACACTTTCACAAACCCGAATTGTATATTTATTATGTTTTTTTAATAAAGATTAGACATAGGTAAGGACATAGAGCAGACTCGGGGATAAGGGCATTATGCCCGAGGTAACTCGGGGGGTGGTGGTGGGGCTCTAAATAAATAATAATAATAATAATTTTATTATTATTATTATTATTATTATTATTATTATTATTATTATATTTATACAAATGCAGGGGACTTGATATAAGTCATTGCTCATATTATTATTATTTTTTGATTGCGGATGAGCCCATGTAGGACTAAGCAAATTACCTAGAGGCGTTTCTTTTGAGCCCAAATTTCTTTCATTCTTTTGCTATGAGCTTGTTTTCTATCATCTGTCCAAGTTGTTCCAGTTTTTTTCTTCGGTTTGTCCTCTTGGTCAACTTGCCACTTACTCCTGGCGCGACAGGCCTAAAAGGCCCTTGGCCTGCCAGCCGGCTGCTGGCATCACATCCACATGTGTCAATCACAGAGGTAGATGATCATCCAGCAAGTGTAGGGGTAACATGTGGTCAGCATGTCTAATCCCCCAGCCGTTACAGCCGGTTTTCTCAACCTGGAGCCCCTACTTATTATAGCTACCCAAATGCCTCACGATGCTGGGTGGGCACTGGTCCCATACTGGCAGAAATCCCATGAGAAAATGTCTTCCCCATGGAGACTCGAATGAGCGCAAGTCCCGTAGCTCTGCGCCAAGGCTTCCTGCCTTAACCACTCGGCTACGATGCGGGACCATCTTGCCACTTATTCAGCTTAATTCTAAATATATTTCTGTTTGGGATATCTTATTTAGTAATTCCTGCCAATTTTAAGTCCTTTTTGACTTCATCAATCCACTTCATAGTATCCACTGGAGCTTTACTTCTGTTTTCGTAGAATTCCATTATCTGTTTTGTAAGCCTATTTGAATTATTATTATTATTATTATTATTATTATTATTATTATTATTATTATTATTATTATTATTATTATTATTATTATTATTATTATTATTATTATTATTAGGCTGTATCAACAACCAATATGGACTCTCCACAAACCTACATCGCAGAATAAAAACTTCATACTTTCTCAACAGAAGTATAAACCACGACCGCGGTTTTCCGATGTTTTATTGTTTCCATAACAACCACAAAAACTGAAAAAAACTATGGCTGTTAATTACAAAAACAAATATCTGAATCGTGTATATAGATTCATAACAATTTCTGGGATTTTCAGTCATTTTTATAGTTGTTACGGAAACAATAAAAATTGGAAAACTGGGTCGTGGTTTAGACTCCGGATTGGAAATCCACCCATTGGCTTCTAAGAATCTTGGAGGTTTATACCATTTGCACTATATCTTTCCGATTGATTGAGGGTCTTTCCACTTTTTCAGCGGTTGCCCTTTTACCAGCCGGCTGCTGGCCCTTCACATCCACATGTGTCAATCACAGAGGTAGATGATCAACAGCCAGTGTAGGGGTGACATGTGGTTAGCATGTCGAGTCCCCCAGCCGTTATAGCTGGTTCCTCAACCTGGAGCCGCTACTTATTGTAGCTACCCAATTGCCTCACGATGCTGGGTGGGCACCGGTCCCATACTGGCCGAAATACCATGAGAAAATTTCTTCCCCCATGGAGACTCGAACCAGCGCAAGTCCCGTAGCTCTGCGCCAAGGCTTCCTACCTTAACCGCTCGGCTACGGCGCGGGACTATATCTACACATAAGAAATCCAATCTCCACAAGTATCCATACAAACTTCATAATACTATAGGCCTATCTCCCGTCTCGTATGCAGAGTCCATGCTAAAGAATAAATCAAATTCCAATTGTTATTTCGGAATTTATTCTTCAGTTTGTTAGCCTGTAAGACCTCTACATCGCAGTTCCTTATGTAGTTGTTGCAATACGTATGTCTTTAAGACAGGGCCCTACTCAATATGGGTATAAAAACCAATTTAATGTTGTTAAAAATCATAACGAATTAGTTCCAATAAAATTTGATGAAAATATAACTTACAAAATACAATTAAACATATTTATTTAATCCAGTCATCTTATAAATTAGTAGGCGCAGATATTTTAAGTCCTCTTTACCTCAACAGGCGTGGAGATTTTACAGAAAATCTATTATTATCTATTGAAGGATATCTTCTTGGTCTTTTTCATTTCACTTCCCTGTTCTTTAGTAGTTCCTTTACACTATCATCCCATGTTTTTCGAGTACTTCCTCCGGGTGTACGTTTACCTAGTCCACTTACTCGGGCTTCGTATACTTGTTTAGTTTTTTCTATTATTTCATTTATTTATATTTATCATTAATTTATTATGTTTATGTGCCCAAACCATGTGAGTTGAGATTTATATAGCCTATATATACATGCAGAGATTGGACATGCAATGTTAATATTTGGCTTCTAACTTTATCCCTTTTTATTTTCCCAACGACCGTGCGTACGTTCCTGCTCTTTGCCTTAGGATTTTTTTTCGGTATTTACCCAGGCTTAACTTCCATAAAGTATTGTCGGGAAATATGTTGAGTTATGAACTGATATTTTTTTACTGGCTTATTTGTTTTTTTAGCAGGAATCTGTTTCCATTGTGAAGTTCTACCTGCACTTAATCTAGAATTAATTTCATCTGCATTTCTTCTATCTTCAATAAATTTTACATCAAAATATTTAAATTTTTGTAAGTAACCAACTCACTGGAATTATCGAAACCGTAGGTTCATGGCCGCTCGGACATAAGATCTCAATACATCCCTATCCTAAAGCTAATGTTTTCCAATCATTCCCTGTATAATCTACTTCCCTCAAAACATTGTTAATGTTATTCTCCCATTTCATTCTTGGTCTACCGACTGGTCGTTTGCCCTCTGGTTTTCCTCCAAGAAGTTCCCATGCCCTCTTTCATTCCCCATTCGTACCATATGCCTTGCCCATCGCACAAGGTAAAGATACCGAGGATGGATTTAAATTTAGATATTTTAAATTCAGCATTATATGACCATATGGATCAACAAATAAAAACAATGGTGTTAAGTAGAAGTTTATTTTTTTTTACTTTTTCTAATTTTATTTATTCATAAGATTCATTTTACAATATTTCATACTACTACTTTTGTTTCTTGATTCACAATGCTCAATTTAAAATATCTAAATTCCTTTGTAAATTTTATGGTGACTCGTATGGCTAAAAGTACCAAAATTACGATATTCCAAATAAACACGATATTAAAATAAATTCAGAAATAATAAAATCAATTTTGTTCCTGACAAAAATGTATTAAGTATCAATTGTTTGTAACAAATTACCGTAATGACAGTGTTAGAAATTCCTTGACATTGTGAAGTTCTACTTTTGATTAAACGATTCTAAACACGATGCTATCGAAGAAACGAGTTACAACAAAATGTCATGTCCTGCAGGTTGGCAACAAACTGACAAAACGACGAAGACGTGTGGAATGTTGCCGGTCGATACAGCAAAGCTGAAGCTTTGGATGCCAGGTAATTCTGGATTTTTCCATAACGTCATCAACCTAGTTTTTACTGTTATAATAAAAATTCTATAAGTTATTTCTACAGCATATCATGTTTTTATTCTGTTCCTTTTACATGTCAAAATACATTAACAAGTTTCCATATTTTGTTAATAAAAATGTTAATTTACTAAGCCTGTTCTAATGTTTTGCTTAATGAGTTCATACCATTTGCTCCACAGGTATTTCTGTAGTTCCTATTTGAATTTATGTTATAAATCTTATGTGCCGCGGTGGTGTAGTGTTTATTTTACTTGCCTTCAGTCATGTGGGTTGCGGGTTCACATCTTGTCGAGGTCGATAGATTTTTAGGATGGAAAAATCCAGACTCGTAAAAAAACTTCATGCCTGAAAAATAGGCCGCTGAAGAAAATTTAACAGATTTTCCTTCATCCACGTAATACCTCAGTTGCCTGCTAGAACCCACTTGAGGCGACATGCTGACTACATGTCACTCACGATATGTGTAGGGAAATAAGCGTTACTAAATCACATTGGTCAAGAAATCCTAAAAGGAGAGGACACGGCCAGATTTGGGCTATAAGAGCCATAGAATTGATGGATGGGTGGGTGGATCGATGGATGGATGGATAAAGCTCATATAAATCAAATATTTTCATATAAATGGTTATTGACAACAGGTCACTTTCCTCATATTTATTTACAATTGACGGCACACGAAATCCTCTACTGTACTTCACCTCAACAGAAAATCTTCTACTGGAATTATTAACACACGTAAGATTGGAAGACAGGCAAATATATGTTACCTCTGCTTCTTGAACCACACTTTGCCCACCTCTTCACACCTTTATGTTTCAACTCCCTTCCATTCATTATCTTCCCATCATAACTTAAACATAGGTTCGAGAAACAATTTAACTCTGGCTGTACCCCTATAACGTCCCGCGCCGTAGACAAGTGAATTAAGATATCATGCCCTGGTGCAGAGCTATAAAATTTGCGAAGATTCGAGGACCATGTGGGAAGAAATTTTATCATGGAATTTCGGCCAGTTTGGGACGTATGCCGACCCTGCATCGTGAGAAAATTGGATAGTAACATTCAATGGCGGCTCCAGGTTGAGAAAACAAACTAAAACGGATAGAGGACCCGACATTGTGACCACATGTCATCCCTATACTGGTTATATGATCGTCCAAGTCTGTGATTGACATGTGTATATCAAACCAACTGTTAGCTTAGCGGTCTTCTAGGTCTATCGTTCCTAGGGACTTAGTTGTGCCTCTATATCGAATATTTTACTACATAATTCTCATCAATTCATGTTTCGGCTACCGTCTCTCGAATTTCCACCCCTCTAATATCAACGACTGCCCGACTTAAAAATAATTAAAAAATACTTAACACTTAGGTACGTAGACATAATATATAACCAATTTATACATACACACGCACACACATACATACATACATACATACATACATACATACATACATACATACACACACACGTACACACACACACACACATATATATATATATATATATATATATGTCCACCGCTGTGGTCTCGAGGTAGCATACTGTCTTGTCACGTAGGGAGCCCGGGTTTGATCCCCGGTCGGGGCAGTTTTTCTGGATGAGGTTTTTATCGGGGTTTTTCCTCGCCTGTAAGACAAATGTCAAGAAAACTTTAAGACCCAAACAGTCCCCGAAATCATACGGCCATCATCATCATCATCCTATTCATTATCATTATCATCATCATCCTTCACCGGTGTGGAAAGCAACGCGAAGCTATCACACTTACAATTCCCTAGTAAAGCTGCAAAGCATAGTATGGAAATACTATGATTGCAGTGGAAGACCTGCCCTCGGGCAGAATTACTATGGATATATATATATATATATATATATATATATATATATACACTTTTATATTTTGTAATTTCGTTATCTAGTCAAACATTTAATCAAGTTCCAGGTTATTATTATTTATTTAAGAATTTATCCACAATACAATTATTTTCTTTCACCCTCCCCGCTTTCTCCATTTGCAGCGGTCCTGAAGATTCTCATCTGTAGATGAGTCTCAGTCCACCCATACTTCTACTCACTCCCATTCATCCAACTCTCTTTAGTTCTTCCCTTACTTCTTTTCTCCTCTATTCTCCATTCCAAGATCTTATTAGGAATTTGTCCATCGCTCTGGTCTCGAGGTAGTGTGTTGCCTTGTTACGGAGCGGGCCCGGGTTTGATTTCCGGTCAGGACAAGCTCCTGGGCGAGATTTTTTCGGGGTTTTTCCTCACCTGTAAGACAAATGTCAGGAAGCTTAGGGCCCAACGGTTCTCGAAAATCATCCGGCCATCATCAACATCCTTATCATAATCATCTCTAGTAAAGGTGCAAAGCATAGCATGAAAATACTATGATTGCAGTGAAATACCTGCCCTCGGGCAGAGTTCCTATGGATGGATTAGGAATTCCTTCAGATGGTATCCTCTTGAGATGTCTGTACCATCTTAATCTCCTTTCTTCAATTGTCTATAATACACTTCTTTTAACTATCATAATCTTCCTAATTTCAACTTTTCTATTTTTTCTAATCTGCACTTCTACGATAATCGTCTCCATTAATCCATTTCTGTTGTTAATAACTTATGTTGCCACTTTCTAATTGATCATATCCCTGATCCATATAACACAATACTCTTACAATAGACTTGCAGATAAATTTCTTTGTTCTGTAAAGTATATTATTATTATTATTATTATTATTATTATTATTATTATTATTAGCACAAAATATTTAAAAAATAACACACTTGAGGACGATGGCAGCTGCCATAAAAGGTACATATTTTTACATTTACTTTGTGACCAATACCTCAACGGAATTTAGTATGAATTTTATTAATATTGGCTAGCCTATATTATTATTAGGCACAGAAATATGAGTAAACATTGAAAATCTGTATATAAATAAATAAACTTATTATTATTATTTAGGTAGAGCAATACAGCAATGATGAATGGAGTCTTATGGAACAGACATACGTATAACCAGAAAAAATAAGTTACAAATATATAACTGAATAGTGAAAAGTACTGTCACATATGGAGCTGAAGTTTGGAAATTCAACAAAAACTTATGTCGATGGAAATGGATTTCATAAGGAGAGCAGCAAGATGTTCAAAATTAGAAAAAATAAGAAATACTGTCATACGATAAAAAATGAATATTAGATATTCATAAATAGATTATATAAGATACAATCAATTTAATTGGTATGGGCACGTACGACGAATGCAAGAAGAAAGTTTACCCAGAAAAAAAAAATTGGAATGGTGTCCACCTGAAAGAAGGAAAGGAAGACCTCGAAAGTCATGGATGCAAGAAATAAGAACTGGAATGAGAACAAGAGGACTGAATGGCAAGGAGTGGATGGATAGAGACGAGTGAAGAAGGAAAATAAAACTTTAGGCACAGAAAGATGTGTAAACATTAAAAATCTGTATATAAATAAATAAATAATTATTATCATTATTATTATTATTATTATTATTATTATTATCATTATTATTATTATTATCATTATTATTATTATTATTATTATTATTATTATTTTTATTTTTATTATTAAGCTATGTTTCAAAGAAACTATCAAATCTTGTATTTTATATCATCTAACGTGAGAAACCGAAAACAACAAACAGATATGAAACTCGAAAGTGTGGAAAACTTAATAAAAAGGTTGTGTTTATATAAGGTATAATTTACTGTGGAATTAAGTTGAAGAATGTATAAAACTTGAGAGAGAAGGTTTGTAAAAGTCACCTACAGCAAATGGGCGGATGACCTCCCATATTTTTGCGACTGCTTGTAAAAACCTGCACGCTTTGGCCATGAGAGTGCACACTGGTCCAGACGAGGCCAAGCCACGATGTATGAGTGACGTAACGCAATTAGATGACGTAGGATCCGGGCTGCCAGTATGTCTGCAACCCACAATCGACCTTTGTTATCGTTGCTTCACAACACCCGGTCGATAAATCGGTCGTTGCTTAACAACAAATAAATTTTTATTGTATATAATATAACACTCGTATGGGAATATAGAAAATAAACCAACATTTCAAGATTAAATTGCAATTTTTTTTGTGAGAGATCTCGATGTAATACATTAATCCTATATAGGATTAATATAATATTATTATTAGATAATAATATCTGTCGTGGTGGACTAGTGGTTATGTTACTTGCCTCTGGTTTCTCGGGATCAAACCCAGCAGGGGTCGATGGATTTTATACAAAAGAAAAATCCAAGGAGCAAGTCCTCCGGGAGGGATTTTAAGCCGTGGGTCCCGAGTCTAAAGAGTTTCAGGCTCGTAATAAATCCTTAAGCATGAATAAAGAGGCCTCTAAGCAAAATTTACCGACCTCGTCATCCTAGTAATACCTTAGTTTTCTGCTAGATGTCTCCTGGGTCGGTATGTTGGTTTAGTTAACTTGGTCTAGAAACTCCTAAAAAGGAGAGGCTAAGGCCCAACATTGATTTGTTACGTCATTGCAAAAAACATATTATAACTTCATTATAGTACACATTATTACGCAGTTCGCCACAAGTAATAATTGTATAATTAAAACTAACATTAAAATTCTGGTGAGGTATCATACAAAATATTTTTTTAATATAAAATTTTGAAATTAATACCTATAATATAAGCATCCTCAATTTGGTCTAATTTTGTTTTAAAACTGTGGGGTTCTAGTTTTATGGTAACACATAGAAATTCATTATTTAATGAAAAATGGACAGTTAATGACGACTGAGGGAAATTTTGAAGAAGGGGCTGAATAGAAATACCTAGAAACAATAACTGCAAATATGAATGAGGTGCAGAAAGAAATAAAACATAGGCTCAATTCTAGAAAGGAATGCTATCATGCATTACTGATACTTCGTCATCCAAACTTATATATATATATATATAATTCATAACCAACTGAAAATATATAAAACTGTTATTCTCCCGGTTATGTTATATGGATGAGCCAACTGAAAATATATAAAACTGTTATTCTCCCGGTTATGTTATATGGATGAGCCAACTGAAAATATATAAAACTGTTATTCTCCCGGTTATGTTATATGGATGAGAAACATGTACTCTTACTTTAAGATAGGAGAAAAATGTACGAGTATTATAGAATAAAGTTCTTAGGAAAATTTTTAGATAGTAGTGAGACAGAGAGATAGGTGAATGGAGAAGACTACATAACAATAAGCTACACGATCTTTATGGGAAACCAGATACAGTATAATAAGAATAATTAAGTCTCATAGACTGCGATGGGCAGGAAACGTGGCATGATTGGGGAATGAAAAAAAGGACATGGCAATTTTTATGGGGAAAACCACAGGGAAACCGGCCAGTAATACATAGGACAAGAATAAGGAGAAAAAATAACATTAACCATGATTTGAGGGAGGTAAATCATAAGGGAATAATTGGAAAACGTTGGCTCAGGATAGGCAGTCCGTATGTTGCCGCGGCCATGAACCTGCGGGTTCGATAGTGCCGGTGAGGGAGTTAGTTAGTTAGTTTAGGGCTATGGGTTACGTTAGGTGTTATAACTTTATTTAACGACTCTCTTCAACAGCCAAGATCACAAGCGTTGCAAATAAAAAAATAGCGTGAAAGGGACAAATTTTGTTCTTTTTTTCAAGCTTTACATTCTTTTTCAAGTCGTAAATATACGAAATGGGACCTACAGAAGGAAATCATATTCAAGATTATACGCCCTGAAAATTCAATCGACCCCGGTCGGGTTTAAACACGGGAACTTCGGAACTAAGGCAAGCATTGTAACTAGTCAACCAAAACCAACTGCAGGCGTTTATAACAATTTTAAAAGAAATCTGCAACAATATGATTTTAAACGAGAACATAGCCAGTAAGAACAACCTTCATTACCAGAATAATTACAAAAAACAAACAGTAATAACCCTCTGCTGATTATGAAATGGGTCCCGAAAGGCCTACAGTTAAAAACAATTAAGCAAATTGAGGAAATATAGTATCTCCGTCTGTTTGAATGTTTCAAAGCGTTATACGGCTTAACACAACCCTCTATTGTACACTATATAATATGCACTTGGTATGTCTCAAATTTTACTGATGTATACACCTATTCTAGCAATTGCTACAATATTTAAATTGGATCATCTAAAGATGAAACCAGTCTTGAAGTACATTCATGGTTACTATAAAAATTGGCTGGGACATCTTAGCGGAATGCCTAGAACAAGGATACCTGTACCAAATGGCAAAAGATCATTGGATAGTACCAGGACCAGATAGCTCGAGAACAAGTGAGTTTTATTCAGATCGTAAAAGTTCTTCTAGGAATAACAATACTTCAATTTAACATTAATGTAAAATATAATACTAACAGTAATTTAAATGGGCTTCTACTATTGTTAATACATAGTATTCTTAGTAATCACTGAAACACAAAATATAAAAATGAAAACTCACTAATCAAAATAAACATATATAACCTAATTTTAATAATAATAATAATAATAATAATAATAAAAGTTTTTATAATTGTAATTTTTTTCTGTAGGACAGGAAGCTAGCCTATCGCTACAACCCCCCCCCCTTGGAGGACCAGGAGATTTTTAATCAAGGTTCACTTCCGCCTAACTGCGGAAACAAAATCAAGAATGGATAAATATTTAATTAAAAAATATGATGAAAGTGGATACGAATATTCTTGAAGTAACTGAAGAACAAAAACTGAGATGGTTTGAACACGTTAAAGAATGGGAAAAAGACAGAATTACATTTTTTTAATAGAATGCTGAAGGCAAGAAGGATAAGAGGAAAACTACAGGAACAATGGATGGATGGTACCAGGAGGAGTATGAATAGAATGAAATTGGCGGAAGAAGAAGCGCAATACATGAATTCTTGGAAGAATGTATTTGCTTTAGGTTGAAGGAAAACTACTGCAGTGTAGAAAAAATTCCTAATTTAAAAAATAATAATGTTATTTAAACTAATAAAGTAGAGCAAAGGCCTTAAAACCTTACAATAACTTCCATTCAGCCAGTAAAATAAGATAAAAAAAATGTATTTATATTATGAAATTATCTCTCAAACTAATACATAGTACGAAACAAAAAAACAGAAAGCAAGGTAAACTGTGAAGGAAAAGTGAGCCCACTTCAGGCCACAGGAGATAGTTGGGGTGGTAAGAGATTGAGGCTCCCACATTTCTAGTTGGTCGGAACGAGATGACAGACAGGTTATCAGCCGTCCATGACAGCCGTCTTTACCTACAGAACACGCGTCTGGTACTCATTTCAGTTAGAGGCTAAGTCGATCCCAGGGTCATTGTGCCGCCAGAAGGTTTAGACTAGTTGTAAAACCCTAACACTCATTTGGATAAAGATTCCCATGACCTTTCGGCTTTGGAGTATTGTAAAATAAATGTAATTTTAAATATTATATCTTACAAACTATTTATTATTGTAATTTATGAAATAATTAATGGTATTCAAATAAAAAGTAATATTAATTTTCAATGACATGGATGGAATGCTATATTGTACCGGTACGGCACAATATATATTGTACGTATATACGTGTATGTGAACGGAGAAAACTACATAATACTGAGCCACATGATATGTATAGGAAGCCAGATATAATAAGAACAGTTAAGTCTCGTAAGCTGTGATAGGAAGGTCATGTGGCACGTATGGAGGATAAAAGAGATGCATGGAAGCTTCTGATAAAAAAACAGAGGGAAAACTCCCAGTTGGTAGACCAAAAATGAGGTAGGAGAATATGATTTACCCATGATTTGAGAAAAGTAGATTATACAGGGGATGATTGGAAAACATTAGCTCAGGATAGGGATGTATGGAGAGCTTATGTCCGCGCGGCCATGAACCTACGGGTTCGGTAGAGCCAGTGAGTGAGTGACTGAGTGAGTATCCCTGTATAATTTAGCATAGGGGCACGCCATAGCGCAATTGGTTAAGGCAATGCGCTACAAACCGAAAGATCGTGAGTTCGAGTCTTGATTTTTAAAATGGCCTAAATCTTCTGACCGCATCATGGCTCTGGGGTCGACTCAGCCTCTAATGGAAATGAGTACCATATGATGTTCTGCTGATGAAGATGGTCGTCACGCAGAGCGAACAACTCGGCTTACATCTAGTAGCGACTGTCTAAAAAGATGGGACCCTTAACATCCTATCCCTCTAGTGCTGGGTGCCTAAAAATGTGGTAGCCTTAACCTCCTACTACCCTAAGGGCATCTTAAGGTCTGTTGCGGGATATTTTATATTTTCCTATTAACTTAGAATATTTCTGAATTTTTAGAGAAAATGCCCCTAGGAAGTCCTGAGTATAGATTGGAGGACAATATTTGGATGGATCTTAAGGAACTAATATCGGAGTTTTCTAGCTCACGATGACAGCGCATTTACTTCAATTTCGTACGAGTGAGAATTGAGCTAAATTCTTCTAAAAAAATAAAATAAATCATAAAATGCACATATATCAGCCAAATTGGCATTATTTTATAACGCAGATTTAGATTTAAGGGAAGTAACAATACATTTATTCCACTTTCAGAGGAGTGAGAACGCATTTACTGCATTTCAGTTTTGTAAGAGTGAGTAAAATATTTCTAGTGTCCCAATATTATATAATGTAGGCCTAATAACATTTCACGTTCCTAGGAACATCCTTTGACATGGATTCACTGAAGTACTCTCCTCCCGGAGAACCGAATATGAAACCTCCGGAAAATTTTACCCCAGTGTTACCGATGTCCGCGTTTCTTGACGGTTATATTTCTACGGTGATAGATCGTCACTCTTTCAACAATGGTACTTGTTAATAACATTAACCATTATTTAAGGGAAGTAGATTATACAGGGGTTGATTCGATATAGATGTGTGGAGGGCATATGTCCGTGCGGTCGTGAACAAGCGGGTTCGATATCGCCAGTGAGGTAGTTAAAGAGTGGATAAAAAAATTAAGTTGGATGAAAATGATCATGTTGAAGAAATTTTGTTAGACAAACAAATCAATATCAAACTCTAAACTTCAATCGCGAAAGGCCTAGAAGGCCCTTGGCCTACCAGCCTGCTGCTGGCCTCACACCCACATGTGTTAATCCCAGAGGTAGACGTTCATTTAGCCAGTGTATGGGCGACATGCGGTCAGCATGTCGGGTCCCCCAGCCGTTAAAGTTGGTCTTCTGAACCTAGAGTAGCTACCCAAATGCCTCACGATGTTGGGTGGGTACCGGTCCCATACTGGCCGAAATTCTGTGAGAAAATTTCTTCCACCATGGGGACTCGAACCAGCCCAAGTCCCAAAGATCTGCACCAAGACTTCTTGTCTTAACCACTCGGCTACGGCGCGGGAATCGCACTCTGAACTAATCCTAGAAAGCCTAAACTGACATGTATCTCATGATATCTCTTCCAGAAAAATAAAATAAGTTTAGGAATGTACATGTCAGCTAAGTTTGTATTATTTTATAATGCAGATTTACATTTAAGGGAAATGAGAATGCATTCATTTCAATTTCAGGTGAATGAGAACTCATTTCTTGCAAATTTGTAGGAGCAGAAGAAAATATTACGAGTATTAGAGAATAATGTCCATTTATGGGTCAATGAGAGACGAAGTGGAAAATAAATAACAGTTAAATCTCGTAGACCGAGATGGGCAGGACATATGCCACGAATGGAGAATGATGAGGGGCATAGAAACTATTTATAGGAAAACCAGAAGGAAAAGGTCCAATAGGTAGGTGCTGTCAAAAGCGTCGCCAAACAACAGTAACATATTTATATTTCTATTGCGATTGTTGGCAGCTGCTTTCCGAAAGACCTACAGTTCTTAATTTATATATATTTATTTTTAATTTTTAGGGGCGCTGTACCTACCAGGCATGCATTTTCTTATAACATGCAGTAAACCATGATTTGAGGGAAATAAATTATACAAGGAATGATTGGAAAATATTAGTTCAGTATAAGTATGCATGGAGAGTTTATGTCCGTGCGGTCATAAACCTATTCGATAGTGTCAGTGAGTTAAGAATTTATTTTTCTAAGAAAATAAAATAAACCTACAAATGGATAAAATATATCAGACTAACAGACGTGGACTGTACCGTCCGTCTGCCTCTTTCCAAGTGAAAGACAAGAGAAGAATGGGCCCCAGAAAACCCTGGATGCCCCTCCCTATCCGCACTCTTCCCTCCACAACTTCGCTCCATGGGATGCTGGAACTAGGCGCAGCGGTTACGTTGCCACATCTCTCAGCAAACACATATCCCCAGCACTCTGGACAACATCCACGGATGTAAATTAAATAAATATTATCCAAAAACAACTACATTTAGAACATTACAAACCTCTGCATCATCTACACAAATTTCTCTCCTTTAATATGCACTATACACAATTTGCATTGCACTTATAGGTGTTGCATTATAATAATATGGGTGAGCATTGCGCAGGTTGATATTTATGTATGACTGGAACGAGGGTTAGTCGTGACTTTGCTAGCTTTGGCAACTATGTAGTCTAGATCCTTTTTTTCCACCTCTCACTCTTCTTCTCTCACTCGGTTGCATGCACGAAGCTCTGACACGACTCTGCGGGACGAAGTGCGGGAAAGGGCGGGGTAATATTGCGTGTTCACGTAACACGTCATCAGGCCTTGAACTCCATTTCAATTTTCAACCCGGTCAACGGAAAGGAGGAGAGTGAGACAGAGAAGAAAAGATCCGCTGTTGCCAAACTTACATCTATAGCTGTTTTATAGCAAATGCTAAACATCACGCAAAAAAATACAAAATACACACACGTTCACACGCAATGTATGTAATCTGTGGAGTGGAAAGGGAGTTGAAATTCCATTTAAAATGCCATTCTTGAAAATTATAGAAACGAGTAGCAATTCGCTTCGTAACATGGAAATTACATACAGAATAAACAGAGATTTAAAATTCAAATGTATCGGTAGCAATAATATTCACATTGCTTTCATTCATATTTCAACAAGGAAGTGAGAACATGTTTAAGCATGTTTAATTGATTGAATTCTCTGCTTTCACATTCATGAGCTCCAACTCGTTTCTTTACCGTGACCTTACTACGGATCAAATGCTAATTATTTCGTGTGTGATTCTTCATAACGTCGTAATATTAATCAAAACAGGTTCAGCATATGACAGACGGCAGATCAAGCAGACTTAAGACCTTGAATTTTAACATTTCCAGTATCGAATTGCTTAAATAAATAAATTAATTGATTTAATATATATATATATATATATATATATATATATATATAGATCAGATTATATTTAGTAGATATGAAATAATTACAAACAAGATTCAGGAGCAGAAAGAAATTAAACATAGACTAATTCTGGGAACGCATGCAATTTTGCATTACAGCGACTCTTCTTCTCAAAAAATATTAAACTGAAAAATATAAAACTGTTATTCTCCAAGTTATATTATATGGATGCGAAACATGGACTCTTACTTTAAGGGAGGAGAAAAGATGATGAGTATTTTAGAATAAAGTTGTTAGGAACATTTTTGACCAAAGAGAGATGAACAGACAGGCGAATGGAGAAGACTAAATAACGGAAAGCTACAATATCTTTAGACGAAACTAGATATTAATAATAAGAAAAGTTAATTCTCGTAGACTGCGATGGGTAGGACAAGTGGCACGAATGAGAAATGAAAGAGGGGCATGGAAACTATGCTACTGGCACATGTGGGATGTGAGGTCAGCAGTCAGCTGGTAGGACAAGGATCTAGTAAGTAAGCCTATCCCGTCAAAATTAATTGTTTTATCAATTGTTTACCAACATCTAGTTCTGCTAACTTCGATGTTGATGACAAATTAAACATTCTATACAGACTTATTTGAATATTCTCTTCTTTAAGATTTGCCAGTATCGCAATACATATTAAATGATCATCAATACTATGATATAGAAAGCTTGTTTTTCCGTTTTTTGAACCGATATCAATAATTTATATTTATATAAATGCATCCAATAGTTGACTTTATTGCGTTTATCATCTTTAACTTAAATAGGTATTATTCATAACTTTATTTATATTTAAACAAGGCCATTTTATATGGTATTCTCGAATATTTCCAGCTAAGAAAACTGATATTGAAGTTGAGGTACTGCGTCACACTAACCACGTGTCTCCTTATACTATCATCTGCTTGTAGTGACAGCAACCAATTCAGTCTCCTTTCTTATATTATCCCTGAACAGCAATTTTATATTTCTCCTACTATAAAATTAATCCAAGAAAGCATCACCATAAGAAATACAACCATCTGGAAATATGAAATCAGGAATATCCAATAATGCAGTTGCTCGCTTTCGTTTACATACTGCTCATGATCTCTTTGGAAAATACATAACACTATTTTGGAGTTTTACCAACCTTTATCTGCATAAGCTCTTCTGTGTGACAAGAAGAAGGATTTGACAGACTCCATCCCCAACAATGTTAGGGACTATATACAGTGATTCCGATGAAATTGACATTTACTGGAAAGCTAGGAATTTGATATTATTTACCATTCATGATTTACAATCAAAACTTGCCTATTAAATTATATAAATATATAATTAATGAAATAGTAAATTTAAACCGCCTTCAGACAATATGCATACAAAGACTTTAGGAGGTCAAGGCTTAGAAATGAGTTGTTACGCCATTGGATGGATGAATGAATGGGATATTATTAAAAAAATGTAAAGTGTTTTATTTTGAAATTACATATTGTGTCTTCACTCTTCGGGGCTGTCATGCCAGGATTTATTTCATATCTTTATGAGGTCTCCCTCCCGAATGAGTACGCCTAAACTGGATTTTCTTTCTCGCCTGAAACGAAATTTACAGTAGATTTCACTTCAAATTTTAAATTCGGTTTTTTTTATATCAATGTTTTGGACACTGCAAAGACCATATCTCTCATATTACCACATGCATGAAGATTTTTTTTATAATATACATAGTATACTCATTTTCAATTGGCATTGCTGTTAAATAAAACATACATATTTAAAACACACAATTTTAGAATATTAGAATAAAACAAAATAAAAAGATGAGAATTATAAATCGCAAATTCAGTTTGCAGATAATATTAAAATTACAATTTCAAATATTAACTCAAAAACGAGAAGAACTTTTATTCAAGTCGCATATTTTTACTTGATGTTTCGAACTCTTAACAGTGTTTATTTACAAGATAAAATATGCAGTAAGTGAATTCTACATTTCAGAAAATAAAACCTTCGCTTCCTTCACAATTCTCCATTCTGTTTCCAGCTCTTTTATCTAATTTTCTAAGATTTCTACAACAGCCTCTAGCGACTTATTTTTCATCGTTCTTGCGTTTCTTAATATTCATTTTTGCATTTTTTCTGCCCATTCTTTCAACTCTATCCATCTTCTTCTTCTTTGACGCTATGGTCCTTTGAGTTTAACTTAGGCTCACTAAGTAACTTCATCCATTCTGCCTGTCTTGGGCCTTAATTATCTATATTTTAAAACAAAGTTGTCTGGTATTACACACATTATCCATCCAACGTGGTCTTCCAACTCTTCTTTTTTTCAATTACTTCTGGGGTCTAAAGTAATGTTGGGCGCTCTATCATCATTTATCTGACGACAGTGTCCTAGCCACTCCATTTTTCTTATTTTGACAACAGTTACAATATCAACATTCTCATAGAGGTTTTGCAATTTGAGTTCGTCAGATACCACTTTCAAACATGGGTCCGTATATCTGAGAATAATACCACCTAGCCACATAAATCTCAAGTTTTTTTTTATATCTTCAATCCCTTATACCGTTAAGCGTATGACATCAGATTATCCGGCATATTGAACTTAAAATCATCTATTTTTAATGAATGTATTCCAAGCCTGTTAAATAAAATCTTTAAAAAATCAAAGTTTATCAAAATAAGCAAAATAAGGTCTAATCCTTCAAATTTAACCTTATTGTTAAATGTTTTATCTCGAGTTCCATCATTGACTTCTATCCCTGCATGTTCTACTCATTTTCATCCCATTGTTATACCTCGCTTTGGTCGCATTCTTTGCATAAGAGGCTAATAATTTTTCAGTTTAGTAACAATATTCTCATGATCTAGTACTCCAGCAAGTTCTTTATTATATCTTCTTCTCAAATTCCATTTACATATTTTGGAACATAGTTACTATTTGTACTTAATGATACTCTCTAGTTATTGTTGAAATTCAAATCTGGCCTATACATTTTGCTCTGAGATATTACTTCGGGTTTGAGGTTATTTTACGTGTCGTAAATCTACAATACGGGACCTATGGCTTTATTTTCCTTCCGAAGAAAGTCATTCCGACTTTCACGAACTTAAAAATCCATCGAACACGGTCGGGTTTGAACCCGTGAGCATGGTAACCATTAGTCCGTAGGGTTCTGTATATTCCTGACAGTTTTCTCTCAAATAAATGGAGATTATATTCATCCTCTGTTTTCAGAGTCAAATTTTTTAGAACTGTATAAATCAATAAAAACACGTAGGCCTACTACTTGTTCCTAAATAGTTGAAATAAATACTATGTTTCTTTATGTCATAATACGTCACTTTTCAATGTTTCAAAATTTTACAAAAATGCCAAAAAATGGAAAACATTGCAGTATAAAAACCGATTCAACTTTCGACTGCATATGAATACATAAAATCAAACTTAATTAGTAATTTTATAATTAAACAAGGATAATCAATAAAAATATATGGGCATAAATAAAAAGTTCATATCATCAGTACTTATTCCATTATACAGATATATAAAATAAACGATTTCACCTCAAAAAATGCATTTTTAATAATTGTGATACAATTTTCATTTCGTTTTGTCAATTGGCACTACAATTTTAAACTACCTTCATTTGTTTTTGTTATAAGTAATAATACAAATGGCTGACCAAACATTCATAAAAGTAAGTTATGCAATGATTAATTTTTCTTCATTAATTTAGAGTATTTTACTTTTAAACGTATTTTAACGTGAAAAGTTATAATAATCCCAATATTCCAATCGAACAAGTACATTGTATGCACATTTAAGGGCGTCTCTTTACGTCAGTTGTTGGCTTGGTTATATACGTAAATATTAGATATATAGGCACACACACACACACATATATATATATATATATATATTTATTTATCTTAATATATAAAAATTACGTGTCACGTTGTTTGTCCGCGATGGAATCCTAAACTATTGAACCGATTTTAATAAAATTTTGCACACTGTGTGCAGTTTGATCCAACTTGAGACTTAGGGAAGTTTATAATTAAATAAATTTGTAGTCGCACTATTTTTTATTGCAAATTATTTGTTTATTATTTAACAAAGAGTTACAATTATCTGTGAGTTCCATACGATTCTAACAGATGGCCGC
The DNA here is from genome assembly GCA_030220185.1 of Diploptera punctata. Classification (NCBI taxonomy): domain Eukaryota; kingdom Metazoa; phylum Arthropoda; class Insecta; order Blattodea; family Blaberidae; genus Diploptera; species Diploptera punctata. The sequence continues at coordinate 472,407 of JASPKZ010005718.1, forward strand.
GTAAGGTAATTGGTTTATTATTTAACCAGGTGGCTGCGCTTTTTGTTGCAAACGCGCATTTCAATTGAATTACAAATATTGATTATTTCATAATTTAAGTGTGTTTGTGTTTATTTTATTTTCAATATATTAATAATAATATTAATTTCGCGTGTATTAGTTTTAAGTAATCTGGCTGAAAGACAGCAACTTAATTTAAATTTAACTGGACCGAGAAGGGACATTGAACAATATGGTGAATCAGTTCTAGAGACCATGAATGATAAGATATCAAGTGAATTTCCGCAAATTGGTATAGGCCTATGTGACATAAATCTTACATTTAAGAAGAATGTCAATTTAAAAACATATGAAGGTCCGAAGGAACGGAATAACAGAACTATAAGTAAGTCTGTTAGTTATAATAATATGCCTAATATTACAGAAACAATCTCCTGCCTCAATTAAATGAAAAACAAGATGACTATAATATATCACAAGATGATATTACTATACAGAGTTCTTGATGATGATAAGAATCCAAACTGCCAACAAGTTTGTAGAAAAAAATAAAGTATAATGAAATAAGCAAGCCTCCTCAAAATATTCCATCAATAAATGTATATAATCCGTATGATACACTTATGGATGATACTGAGAATGCAGACAACATAAATTCATCTCAATCAACAAAACCACTTCCACATAAACCACCATCTATATTTATACCGTACCAGAACTAAAAAATTGTGTAAAACAAAAACTTTCTGATTTAGAATTCTCACTTAGTTTACTACAACATAATTTAGCGTATACCTTAGCCACAGCAACGCGTGGCCGGGACTTATATATAAAACAAAGTCGGATTAGTTACACTATTTATAACTCATGAACGGCTGGACCGATTTTTATGATCTTTGATTTGTTGGATTTGTTTCCGCCCCGAATAGCAGATAACTATTAAAACATCGGAAAAATTAACGTAAAAATATTTAAAGGCGATACGACGTTCGCCGGGCCAGCTAGTATGTGTGTGTATATATAAAATATCGTACATAGCAATGATAGATTTTTTTACGAATCCGTAAATTTAGATGTACTTAAAATACTTAAAGAATAAACGAAGAACATTGTTTTGTGAGTAATATTATCCATACACCACAAACAAGATAAAATACTACATATGCTGGTAGTCTATTGAAAGCTATCCTTGAACTGACCAGCAGATCTGTTACCCCTATAATTTTATTGCATGCTACAAGAAATAAGAAGAAAATATTACGGAGATAACACAGTTGTTAAAAAAATATATTTTTGGAATATACATGTAGAAGCATGTACATTTCAATTTCCAAACATGAATTCATTATAGCAAACTTAGAGTATACATTTCATTTAATAAAATAGAATTTAAATTGTACAGTCATAAAAAAATAACAGAATACAAATTCTCAATAAAAATACTAGAATACTTTGAATGAAAGGATTGGTCGATGGAGATTAGAATGACAGAGAAATGGGGAAGAGAATGACGGTAGATAATTGAGCATATTAATAACAAAAAATGATACATTTATAGAAAAATATTTAATTTAACCATCTCATCCTTAGAAATACCTTAATACTATTTATATTTAAGCTAGGCCTACGAATAGATTATTTGATTGAAATAAAGTTATAGTTTTTTTATTATTATTCTAACAACACAAATTGTTATTGAAAATAAATTTGTGTCTTATTTCCAGATATAGCATTATGTATTCTATATAAAAAATTCAGACCTAGAAGGTCCTTGGCCTACTAGTCGGTTGTTGGCCTCACATCCACATGTAATATTTATAGAGGTTTACGATCATCCAACCGTATAGGGGTGACATGGATCAGTATCATGGTTATAGTTGGCTTTCTTAACCTGGAGCCTCTACATACTGTAGCTACCCAAATTCCTCACGATACTAGGTAGGCACCGGTCCCATGAGAAAATTTCATCCCCCCTAGCTCTGCGTCAAAGGATGATGTCTTCAATGGCTCGGCTTTAGCGCGGGAAGATAAAGAGTCCAGTTATTACTCTTTGTTCCATGGATATAAATATAAATGAAATTCATATTGTATGAATTATGAAATTATAGTGTAAAAGGCGGGTTCTCTCGGTAAAAACAATCCCCAAAGAGTTGAAAAATAGTCACTATCCCACGATTAATGTCACATTAAACTGTATAAAGTCTGCAATAAACTGGAGTTATTCCTGTATTATGATATAAAGATGTAACAGACATAAAGCATCGAGGGAAATGCAATTTTCGTGACCGGACGGTCTACAAAATGTTATTGATGTGGCAGGCGGTTTCTAGGTCTCGTACAGTATATTCCAAAACCAAATAACTCTACTGTCCGCATGAGTAAACAAAGCAGACAACATGATTTATTAAACTAGTGGTGAATGCAGGAATTTTAATGATAAAATTATGCAATAAATTCATGTTCAATTAAAATTATGGTGAATTAGTTACCATGACGACCAGTCTCTTGAGATTCGCCAAGAAAAAAAAAGTCCGTCACGTAGCAGGGTGTCCAGCAAATTACAAATATGAAATTTCCGATTATTTCCCGGCTTTTTTCATGGCATCAAAAATAATTCCCGTTATTTTTTTAGTGCTAAATTTATTTACTTCTGGTAAAACAAATTCTGTAAAATTATTTTTTAATATGTGTAAGTGATAAAAGGGCTCAACTGCACTTCTACTAGCGCATGATGTTTCAGTTATATTGTTGTAAACTATAGCTCTTCTTCTGTATTTACTAACATTATTTAATATTTTAAACTTTTTCAAACAATTTTTATAACATTATTAGACAAGTTTGAAGTATTTATTTAAATACTCAAATCACGATATTATGACACTGTTAGACAATAATGTGATGCTAACTGCTATTTTCTCCACAGAGTATATTACTTAGTCTATGATTTTTCTATCACTGCTTTGGGTTATCGCTGGTTGGATCAGCATTAGGGAGTAATAAGTAAGTGTACACCCATTTTTAATAAACGTTTGGTAATTTTAATATTATTAATATATTTTTGGCGATTTATTGCAAATATTGGTCATTTAAATTTGATAGCGACGGATAGTAATCGAGGATGATAATCGATATGTGGTTCGATTGTGGGTTATCGCTGGCTCTATAAACTCTGGCGCATGCGCACTGTTGTTCTATAGGACTTTGAAAATAGTTCACGCTAGTTTAAGTGCAGTTTTTTCCGATAAAAGCATAATTTATTGTTTATGGTAAGGACTGGCTGTAAATGTACTGCATAGAGTCCGAGTTGATCTACCTTATTGAACTATGTGTGCCTAAGTATTGTTTTGTAGTAGATATCGTTTTGGCAAGGGCCGGTATTTCTATAGAGCGGTAGTTCGACTCCACCAAACGTATGCTATATTTTCATAAACATTTCTTCCCAGAAATATTCCAGTAGTTGTGTGCATTTTTAGAATATGGTTTAACTATTATAATTATTTTTATTTGAATACAGGATAGATGCATGTCACTTCACGAATTCCCGTCTATTTCCCGGTTACTTTCAAATTCCCGACTTATTCCCGGTTTAGAAGATTTTCCCGACTGCTGGACACCCTGCGTAGGAACTGCGAAAACTAGGCGAATTCCTCGCCAAAATAATCCGATTTTGCAGATTTTCGGAATATATACTTATTTTGTTAATTTGATAATACTACGTTTCCAGTTTCATTGCGACGAAACGTAAATTACGTCAGCTAGAGCAATTTTCAAATGATGGATTCCAAGGACACCATTAACGATGATCATCATCTCCAAGTGCTACAACCTTTGGTGGCTTTTGGCCGCTTTGAATATAGCTTCCCATGTTTCCTTACTTCCATTATTTCAATATGCTTGCCCCATCATTCCACCTAATTTGTTTTACTTTAATTCTCCTGTACCGTGCTGCCTTCTCATGCAGCGGGCCCGGGTTCGATTCTCGATCGGGACCTGGGTGAGGTCTTTTCGGAGTTTTTCCTCACCTGTAAGTCAAATGTCAGGAAGCTTAGGGCCCAACGATCCCCGAAAATCATCCGGCCATCATCATCATCATTATCCTTGGCCGGTGTGGAAAGCAATGGGAAGCTACCACACCTATAATTCCCCAGTAAAGATGTAAAGCATAGCATGAAAATGCTATGATTGCAGTGAAAGGCCTACCCTTGGGCAGAATTACTATGGATGGATTATAAATCCTCCCTTTTAATATTCTTATTGCTATGCATATTTTATTTGGTATTCCATTCAGTCAAATTATAAGTTGAGTTTTAACAGATTTCATCATGTCCTGTTTATTAACTACATTGTACAGCAAAGAGTCAGTACGTATTCTTCTCTTATGGGCCGAAACATTCTACGGAGGGTTTCACGTTCAGCTAAACCTCTATTCCCAGTGGTCCGATATTCTGATTTATTTACTGAATGTCTTTATTGTGGCAAAAAGAGGATTGAAAATGCCACCATTAAATTGCGGAGTAACTATGACTCTTTTATGGAAGACAAATGTCATCTAATTATTGACGCACATGAATGGATTAACGAGATTTCCCCATTGGACCTAATAGAGTTATAGCCTGAACTTTGTTTTGGTTGTATGGGCAACTCACCCGACGTAACCCAAGGGGTGGTTGGAGGGTCCATACATGTCACTATAGAATAATAGTGACAAGGGACAGTGGGTTCATGAGATCATTCCACATATCAGACTCAGATTCATATCGAACCATCTCAAGGATTGGTTCACTTCTTGATAGTGGTACTTGCGCAGCATATGGCGCAGACCTGATGATTTGTGTCATATATGTAATGTTATGTCCACACATGGGTTTAAAGCTAAATGCCTTGAAGCAGAGCTACGGGACTTGGGATGGTTCGAGTCACTATGGTGAAAGCAATCTTCTCGTGGAATTTCGACCAGCATGGGACTGCTGTCTACCCAGTATCGTTAGGTAATATAATAAATAAAGGCTCCAAGTTGAGAAAGCAGGAACCCGATATGCTGACCACATACCATCCCAATATTGACTCATGATCGTGCACCTTGTCATTAAAACAACTGAATGTGAGACCAGCAGCCGGCTGGTATGCCACGGGTCTTCCAGGACTGTCACGCCTTGGAGCTTGTCTCTCTCTCTCTCTCTCTCTCTCTCTCTCTCTCTCTCTCTCTCTCTCTCTCTCTCTCTCTCTCTCTCCTCTCACACACACACACACACAAACACACCAGCACGCGCACACACACACAATGATAAAGTAACATACATTTACTTGATACAATTTCTACTTTGTCAACATATCATTCAGAAAATCTCTGGAGAAATTAGAAAATTCGTAAGTTGGTCAGAACGTATTAAAAATTCACGCGATAGAACACGAAACTGTAGAAGGAAGGAAAACCCATGCTTCATTCATGGTAATAAAGCAAACAATAAGGTACGCTAATTAAAATATAAGTATTCGCATTTTAAGAATTTGGAGAATATTGTATTATATTTCCAAACACCTAGTGATTATAATTTTTTACAGTTGTTTTGTTGGTTCATTCGTTGGTGTTAAAAACTCAGAAAATATGTTCAAGTAAAAGAATACCGCCGTAAGCATAGGCAACTTATCTGGCTTGGGATATATGCAGGAGTCTGTAATTAAGCTGGCAAGGCGTTGAAGTACTCTCAAAGAGGTAAACATTTTTTTAACCAGTGGATATTTTAAATATTCTGTTGCTGCACATGTATATCTAAGTTATATGTTTATAAAACATTCAGTTTTAATTAAAAGCTATAAAAAAGTTGATATCACCACATTAGAAAGACACAGACTAATAGTTTTACTTATAAAAATCCTAACAAACCATATGACCTTGGTGTTAAATAATTTATAAATGATAGGAAATAATAATAATAATAATAATAATAATAATAATAACAACAATAATAATAATTATTATTATACTGATTTATTATTATCCTAGCTGTTTCTATCTTGATAATAAATAATAATATATCTAATAATAATACATATTATTATTATTCTTATTATTATTATTTATTTATTTAACAGGTTTCACAAGATCTTCCTCTGCGCCCAATTAATCTAATGTCATTCTCCTCCATATATATATTATATGAAAAGAAAAAAGAATGCTTGAGTCGGGATTTGAACTCGAGTCTCTAAAGTCTGTACCTTTAGCGCTCTAACCAACTGAGCTACTCAAGAATTCCAAGACAAACATACAATTTTCTTATACATGTAGTATTCTCAATTCACACAAGAGGTAGCGGAATATCATTCAACTGCCAGTTAAGCAAATTATTAAAGAGAATATTTTACTTTATAGCAGTAACGCTTGTATATATATAGATATTATAAATATATTTTTGACATTTGGCAATGAAGGCAAATATGATATGAAAAGAAAAAAGAATGCTTGAGTATATATATATATATACACGAGTATATATATCCGTCATTCCAATCTCCATCGTCCATAATACTAATACTAATAATAATTATTATTATTATCATCATCATCATCATCATCATCATCAAGAATAGACGTGTCCACATGAGGACTACACTTTTGTTTGTCATAAACGGAATGTTGACATCCGACAAGAATTAATAATCACAACTATCACTATAAAACCATAAAAGTTTACCGAGGTAATTGGTAAGGACAATGCTCAGTGACAGGCAACCTAAAAAAAATATTGCTTACACACCTAGCGATAAGAGGGACCTAAGAAGCGATTGAGATCTGAAACGGAACAGGGCAGAAGGCCTAATCCTTAACAGAATTATTATTACTAGTATTATTATTATTATTATTATTATTATTATTATTATTATTATTATTGTAGCGTTTTTCCATTTCATACTACACGCAACAAATTTTTCAAGGATCATTAATCATTAACTTCTGTTATAGATTATTTGGAAATAGAGCAATAAAATAACTTCAGAAATAATTAAAAAATAAGAATGAGTATCAAAACTTTAATAAATCATATATATATATATATATATATATATACGAACACATATTTATGTTGTTGTTGAATCCCTCCTCAAATTGATTCGTGGATGCAACCGTAGTTCCTTGGTTCTTCTGCTCAAATAATTTCCGTTGCTCTGTCTCACTTTTTCTACTTGGTTTGTTTTCAGAACATAATTCTTCCCGCCTTCTTTGTTTTTCAGGGTTTCACGGGCCAATGCTTTCTGTTGATTCTACTCACGTTCCGGTTGGATGTCCAATCTTCAACAATAGCATCCTGACCAGCAAATCTGCAAACTTTGTCATTTGTGACCTTGATTACCAGGAAAGAATCTCATACCCTTTTTACTTTCTTCACCAGAATTTTAAGCATCATTTTAATCATTTCATACAATTTATATTTTAAAGACGCTGAATCGCTTATGACAAATTTTGATCTAGCTTTTCCTTATTTAAAAACATATGATATTGTCAAGTAGTAACATAAATCTCGAAACGTGTTTGGTTTAGTAATGGCCGAATCCATGTATTGAAAAGTCCGTCACGCACGAACTTCATAAACTAAGACAAGTCTGTCCAAATGGTGGATCCCTGGACGCAAATGTCTCGAGAAGTTTTCGCTTATTGTAATGTGATTTTATATTTTTCAATCAAAACACTTTTTAGAAAGGATTTTCAAAAGTTTTCATTACCTTTATGGCGCATTTTTTATTTAATAGCATAATACATGAAACTGTTATTCATTATATTAGTCATTGTACATTTTAAATTAATTCTGCAATGTGATAAATACGTTCATCCACCAAACAACTCCTAGTATTTATGGCACTGTGTCATGTGAGCAAGAACAAAGTTAACAGAATTACTTTTCCCTCCTCTATCATTCTTCATTGCAATTGGGTTTCGAATAGTCACATTGAATAGGTAGTCTATGCTACTTGTAAAATAATTATACATTTTCCTTTCATAAGTACTTATTAAAGTGTACTAGTTGATTACAATGATTGTAGAAGAATATATTTTATTTTAAATCTGCACCCCTCCACTTGATTAGAAAGCACATTTCTGGCCCCAGGGCGCCATCGATCTAAGTAAATTTCTCAGCATGTCGAATTTATGGTCCAATTTTGCTGTATCCTTCTTTTTGTTCAAAGAAAAGGTACAAAAAAGCAGTACAGGAACAAGATATATGGAGAATTAGAACGAACCAGGAACTGAAAGAATTTTATAGGGATTTAGATCTGGTAGGAGATGTTAGATGGAATTGGTAGGACATGTGTTGCAAATGGAGCAAGAAAGAGTTGCAAAAAAGATTTTAAAAGGGAAACCGGAAGGAAGAAGAAAGGTTGGAAGACAGCAACTAAGATGGTTAGATAGGGTTGAGGAAGACTTAAGACAACTGAAAGTGAAAAGATGGAGACAGAAAGCTAGCAATGGAGAAGAATGGACAGTTGATATGGAGGAGGCCAAGGTTCTTAGAGGACCGTAGAGCCAAAGGAAGAAGAAGAAGAAGAATTAATTCTTGTTAATTAAATCGTATGTATCAAGTTACGTTGCGATAAAACAAACATAGCGGCCGGCAGAACGATTTTTAGATGAGTTTCAGGTAAACCCCTACACATAATAGTCAGATTTTGCTGATTTTTATTTATTTTTTCCTCATTTCATTTCAGTGGCGTATACCGAGTTTCTTGACCAAGCTAATTCAGTTACTCTTATTTCCCTATAGATGTGAATGAATATCATGTAGTCAGCACATCGCCTCAATAAGATATCTAGTAGCAGCTAAGATATTGCTTGGGTGGGGAAATTTAGGTTTGAGATTCTTTTATGAGGCCGAATATCTTCAAATTCGGGACCCATGACTTAATGTCCCACCCGGTGGACTTGTCCCTATGATTATTTTATCCTAAAAATCCAAAGACCACGACCGAGTTTGAAACTGCGACCTTCGGGACTAGAGGAAAGTAACATAATAGAATAGAAGATAAAAGTAGAAAACAAAATAATTTAATTTAAAATAAAACTACTAATGATATAAAATAAAATATTTATTTGAAAGAGAAAAAATAATTTATTAAGAGTGATTATGCAAGCATGACTTAAACTTGCCAAGAGTTTTTAAATATTCCTTAGAATTAATTGAGCATTATTAACTTTTGACATCTTGTTTCTACAAACATGACATCCTGGACTTGGTCTACTTGTGTTTTAAACCATCCATTTATCATTATCATCTCGAGCTTCATCTAACATATTTAGGAGAATCCGTTGCATCATCAGCAAACTGAGTAATTCTATTATCAAGGTAAAGGAATGGAACATGCTTTATTTCAGAATATTGCCTTCTTTGTTTGAGGAACTGTGTTTGTCATGACTGAGTTTCTAAGTTTATACGCTGCATATATTTACATGATGTCTGGGACGGATTAAAAAAGCTCACCATAGTTAAACTAATTTGATATGGTATACCTTTATGCCTGCCTGTAGGCCTGCACTGTATGTTAAGATAAGAGAGAATTTTTTCATAATAAACAGCCACAAATTAAATATGGTCGCTTGTGTGAGGTACGCTTTAAGGCGTTTATAATATAATTTATTACGTGTATTTTTATAGCTAAACCGGTCTTTCTTACGTATAGTTCCAGGAATTCACTCCAGCGAATAACAAAACCAGTTTTGCAAATCAACATTTAACTCAATGGAACTCAAGAAGGTCACGGGACGAACAAGAGAATATAAAATTTATTATTATTATTATTATTATTATTATTATTATTATTATTATTATTATTATTATTATTATTATTATTATTATTATTATTATTATTATTATTATTATTATATTGTAAGCCCATGTTTTCCCTTTACAGAGATTTAGGCACTCTCCCCCTACAGGGAAGAATTTGAACCATACATATTTAGTTACACTTTTTTTTCTTATAGATGTCATTTTGAGTGGTCCGTGGTCAGTGTTCCGCCTCATACTGACATCTAGGAAACCAAGGTAGTACTTGGAGAGGGAAAATTCGGTAAATTTTGCTTAGAGGCCTTTTCATTCAGGCTTAAGGATTTTTTACGAGCCTGAAAATCTTCGGACTCGGGACCCACGGCTTAAAGTCTCTCCCGGAGGACTTGCTCCTTGGATTTTTCCGTCCTAAAAAATCCATCGACCCCGGCCGGGTTTGAACCCGCGACCCTCGGGACCAGAGGCAAGGAGCATAACCACTAGTCCACCGCGGCCTTACATAAATATGATACACTTGTTCGTCTGTCAAAACATGAATATACACCGTGTTCCTCTTATAAGTATACTTATTAAAATAAATATTAATAAAATTCATAGTAAATCTCCATTGAGATTTTGGTCACAATATTAAAATTATATCATCATGTATCTTATAGGTCTGTCTCGTCAACTTCTTAAAATATTTATCACCTGTATTCCTTTCCAACTAGTCGCATTGTTAGTTGAAGATAGGAGGTCTGGTGTCAGGATAACAGGCCTGCTACCTTCTACTGATGACGAGACTAGTCCCGAAAGTCCTGCAGTTGATAACTATTTTAAGAAGTTGTTGAGACGGAGATATAAGATACATAAATTTATAATTTTATATTATAATTTTAATGTTGCAAAAAACACAACAATCTGCCAGAATACAAGCTGCTGAAATAAGATTCCTCAGATCAATAGCAGGATATCAAAGAACAGACAAAAAAAACACAGAAATAAGACATCAACTAAAAGTAGAGGAATTAAGCACAACAATAGAGAAATGCAGAACAGACTGCAAAGAACACTTGGCAAGGATGCTGAGAATAGAATACCCAAAGCAGCATACTACTATTCACCACTAGGAAGAAGAAATTTGGAAAGACCAAGGAAAAGATGGAAAGAGCAGCAATTTGGAGCCGGAACAGGCTAGTAAATAAGCCTAAACCGTGAAGAAGAAGAAGAAGAATGTTGTAAAATAAATAACTTCTAAACTAATAAGAACATATAGGTGAAACTGTTATGTCTCGTAGACTGCAATGGGCAGAACATTGACTCGAATGGGGAATAAAAGAGGGGAATGGAAGATTCTTGTCGGAAAACCAGAGGGAAAACGCCCAGTTGGTAAACCAATAGTGAGGTGGGATAATGACATTAACCACGAATTGAGGGAAGTAGATTATACAGGGAATGATTGGAAAATATTAGCTCAGGATAGGAATGTGTAAAGAGCTTTTGTCCGCGCGGCTATGAACCTACGGGTTCGATAAGACAGTGAATTAGTTTTAGTTAGGTGAAACTGATTGCTTCAAAGCATAAAAATTAGGATTTTTTTTACCTTATATTCCATAAACCTCAACATGACTTCCATTAGTGACACATGAAATGTATACAGATATTCAATCTTTATGACTTATGAAACATCTATAGCGTTACTGTTGACAGCAGCATAAATTCTTTCTTGTAAGTCTGCCAAATCAAAGCTGGTGTGGTGCAGATCTGATCCTTAACAAACTCTCATAAGAAAAAGTCAGATGATGAACTTGTAGACCATGTGAAGTGGTGATTCTCTTCCAATCCATCTTACAGAGATCATTTCATAGGAGAATATCGTTTTGATTTATAACTTGTGAGTTAGGTATCATACATTGAACATTCGTCATCAGTGATCTGATCACGTAGCTCATTGTGTTATGTAGTCTTCTCCACTTAGTTACTTACTTACTAACTGGCACTATCGAACCGGTAGGTTCATGGCCGCGCGGATATAAGTTCTCCATACATCCCTATCCTGAGCTAATGCTTTCCAATCATTCCCTGTATAATCTACTTCCCTCAAATCATAGTTAATGTTATTCTCCCACCTCATTCTTGGTCTACCAACTGGGCGTTTTCCCTCTGGCTTTCCTACAAGGAGCTTCCATGCAAGTATTTTATTCCCCATACGTGCAACATGTCCTGCCCATCGCAGTCTACGAGACTTAACTGTTCTTGTTATATTTGGCTTCCTATAAAGACCATGTAGTTCATTGTTATGTAGTCTTCTCCATTCACCTGTCTTCATCTCTCTTTGATCCAAATATTTTCCTAAGTACTTTATTCTCAAACACTTGTAATCTCCTTTCCTCCCTTAAAGTAAGAGTCCATGTTTCGCACCCATATAATATAACTGGTAGAATAATAGTTTTATATATTTTCAGTTTAACGTTTTTTGAAAGGAGTTGGGACGTCAAGAGTCTCTGCAATGCATAATAGCACGCATTTCCAGAATTGAGCCTATGTTTAATTTCTTCGTGCATCTAATTTCTATTTGTAATTATTGTTCCTAGGTATTTGAATTCAGCCACTTCCTCAAAATTACCCTCATTTGTTAGTCTTCTCCACTCATTTATTATTTTCTTATTGATCCAAAAATTTTAAAAGAGTACTTTCATTCTTTGCACATTTTAGAGTATTCCGAAGGAATAAAGCTACTGAGACCGTTCTCATTAAATGAGTTTTTAATTTTTTTAAAGCCTTACGCTTGTAAAATTAACAACATTGGATTGAAACGCCCCAACCTTCTCTTTCAAATGCTACCAATCTTAGCAATTTTGGATGCATAGTTTTGAAATTATTGTTTATTTTAGTATAACCCTACTAATGTAATGTAACATTAAGAATATTGATAATGTAATAGTCTCATAAGTAAAATGTCCGTCACCCAGGAGCTGCGTAAAAGAATTGAATTCCTCAGAACGTCGAATTTATGGTACCATTTTGCTGGTTTACGGAATATTTAATTATTTTGTTAAATTGGATAAACTAAATTTCTGGTGCCAGCTTATTTAAAAGAGTGTTGGAATTATTTATAGTAAGTTTAATTTTATTAGTTTGTGTTTTAGTGGTGATAGTTTTTTTTACGGGCTGGAGTGCAGGCAAAACAAATTATGCATAACCGTAAGTTATTACATATTTGCATATTGATGTAAAATTGACACCAATTTAAATAATATCTTACGATTAATTTTTCTATTACTTTATTAAAATATTAAATACATTAAACTAATTTATCTTAAAGGAAACATTGCCAATTTAAGGTTAATTAAATTGCAATGCAATAAATCAATCATGGCGGTTGTAGTCAATACTAATTTCGGATTACACTTATAATTGTCAGATTTTGCTGATATTTTGCGAATAACTTCCTCGGTTTATTTTAATAGCAAGTACTGAGATTCGTTACGAAACATCTAAAATTGCGACCGCTAGAGCGATTTTTAAATGTTCGTTTGAGGGGAAATCCTAACACCTTAATGATGCGATTAAGCTGGTTAACGAATTCGATCTTACTTTTCTTAAATTAATTGCTATATGACTAGTTTGGTGTAGATGAAGCAAAAATTTCAGCCTCTAGAGCGTTGGGCAAATTTAAAATTTGGTTATGATTAATTTCAATGTCTACTAGATAGGATCGATGAATATCAGTATAAAATTTTCAAAAATCTTTTCATGATTTATGTTTTATATATATATATATATAGGCCTATATATATATATATATATATATATAAAACATAAATCATGAATATATATATATATATATATATATATAACTCACTGGGACTATCGAACCCGAAGGTTCATGACCGCGCGGATATAAGTTCTCCACACATCCCTATACTGAGCTAATGTTTTCCAAACATCCCCTGTATAATCTACTTCCCTCAAATCATGATTAATGTTATTCTCCCACCTCATTCTTGGTCTACCAACTGGGCGTTTTCCCCTCTGGTTTTCCTACAAGAAGCTTCCATACTTTTCTTTCATTCCCTATTCGTGTCACATGTCCTGCCCATCGCAGTCTACGAGACTTAACTGTTCTTATTATATCCGGTTTCCGATAAACATCAGGTACCTCACTGTTATGTAGTCTTCTCCATTCGTCTGTCTATTCATCTCACTTTAATCAAATTTTCTTCTAAGAACTTTATTCTTAAACACTCGTAATCTTTTCTCCTCCCTTAAAGCAAGAGTCCATTTTTCACAACCATATAACTGGAAGAATAACAGTTTTATATATTTTCAGTTATAACTTTTCTGAGACAAGTGTAATAGCATAATATCATGCATTTTAAGAACTGAACCTATGTTTAATTTCTTTGTGCATTTAATTCTGATTTGTAATTAATGTTCCAAGGTATTTGAATTTAGTCACTCCTACAAAAATTCCCTCATATGTCACTAACTGGCCATTTACATTATTTCTACGTGTGATTATATATTTAGCTTTACTGATGTTTACTTCCAGCCCCAATTTCTTAGTGTTTCTCAATAGAGTGTGCATGTTGGCCCTTGGTATATTTACTTTTATTTTAAATGTATTTTTTTTAAATAAAGGTCGGTAATTTCCATTACTACAATAAAAATTGGAGTTATATATTTTTAAAATTGGCAGCCAAACAATCATGCCTAATACTTTCACACATCTTATTATAGGTGAAAGGCAAGTACGTATCATTTTTACATTTTGCACGACTACACAACAAAACCATATATTATTTTACAAACAAGTTTTATCATCACCGATGAGTCATCTAGACTTCATGTGCGAAAATAACTTGTTGTGGATACCTATAGATTGAAAGATTGAAAAATCAATGTAATAATTCCACCGGAAGTTAAAAACAAGTCTTAAAAGGAACGGAAAAGCAAGAAAAAATAATAAAAAAGGAACGTGTAGCATTGCTTCTCCAGCTCTGTTAATGTCAGATGTAGCCTGGAGGCGCAGGTAAGTTGCATGAGCCGCAACATTCCAACACGTTCATCTCGCCAGCAGCACCAGCAAGTGCATCTGTACACTAAACGAAACGTAACGTAAATAAAGTAAAGTGATCCCACAACAGGCCTTAGGAGGCCCTTGGGGTAGTAGGAGGTTAAGGCTCCCACTTTTTCTAGACAATCGGCACTTTATGTCAGCCGGGTTGTCAGCCCTGCGTGACGGCCGCCTTTACCCCAGAACAAGCGTCTGGTACTCATTTCAGTTAGAGGCTGAGTCGACCCCAGGGCCATAGTGCCGCCAGAGGGTTTTGGTCAGTTTAAAAATCCTGACCCCAACTGGACTTGAACCCTCGACCCTCTGGCTTGTAGCTCAGTGCCTTAACCACTACGCTACGGCGTCAAATTTATTAATACAGGGCTATTCAGAAAGAAGGGACATACTTCAAACATTTATTTATTCCAAATTACAAAAATGTGCACCGCTGTAGTCCCGAGGTAGCGTGCTGCCTTGTCACGCAGCGGGCCCGGGTTCGATCCCCGGTCGGGGCAGTTTTTCTGGGTGAGGTTTTTATGGGGGTTTTTCCTCACCTGTAAGACAAATGTCAGGTAAACTTTAAGGCCCAAACGGTCCCCGAAATCATATGGGCTTCATCTTCACCCTTATCATTATCATCATCATCATCCTTCACCGGTGTGGAAAGCAACGGGAAGATACCACACCTACAATTCCCTGGTAAAGCTGCAAGCATAGCATGAAAATGCTATCTATGATTGTAGTGAAGGACCTGCCCTCGGGCAGAATTACTATGGATGGATTACAAAAATAGAAACACAAGTCCTGGAAAGAGAAAGTTTGAAGTTCCGATCACGACCGCATTTCTCTAACCACGTCCGTCGTTACCTGGAATACACCATTCCAGCACGTTGAATTGGAAGAAGAGAAGCAGAAGATCAATTTCATCGCCGGTGGCCTCCAAGGTCACCAGACCTAACCACGAGTGATTTTTATCTTTGGGGTTACGTAAAATATCGTGTTTTTATCCCCCCTATGCCTGACATTGAAAATTTGCGACATCGAATTGTTGAAGCTGTGAATTCGGTAACCAGAGACCAGCTGAATCGCGTGTGGCAAGAAATGAGCCACCGTTTTGATATTTGTCGTGTAACACATGGTGCTCATATTTAATGCATAAAATAGTGAAATTTGAACTTTTCTCTTTCCATGATTATTGGAATTGTGCTTCTATTTTTTTGTAGTTTGGAAGAAATAAATGTTTGAAGTCTGTTCCTTCTTTCTGAATAGCTCTGTATAATGTCCCTTTAAGGCTTCATATGCCCAATCATCATCGTCATTGGTATCGGACCATTTAATTTATTCTTAGCCTCCCTTTTTCACTTCGGTTAGCTTTCCAATAACTTACACCTATTTTTCATAAATTTGACTCTGCATCATTCGTCCATCTTAACCCAGGTCTACTAACTTTTCTCTTTCCATTTAGTTTACCATTTGATATCACTCTGAATATACTATTCATTCTGCTTAGATGTCCCACCATTCAGTGCATCTAACTTTAATGTCTACAACTGAATTAACTAATATAAAAAGTACCAACTCCAGAAAATTACAGAAGCTTTTTTTTTTCTTATCATTGAATTGTTTCTTTTTTATGTATAATTTAATAAAGTTGCATTTAGAATTGGACTATTTTCAACGAGAAGTAGATGTGTAACTACATTAACTATAATAATAATAATAATAATAATAATAATAATAATAATAATAATAATAATAATAATAATAATAATAATAATAATAATAACAACAACAAAAACAATTAGGCTATGGTTTATTTTACCTGATGGAGTTAAGATCGCAAAGTCCTCTCTTCCACTTCACCAGGGTTACATTATATAGATATTAACAATTATGAATTATCTACAACTTGAATAATAATATTTTAATAGGCATAAGCTAAACAATATACGGATGACAAGGAACGAACAAAAAATAAAATAATAATGATATTCTATAATTTGGTTACATGATTGGCTTGGTAAAGAAAGTTCAAAATACAAAAGAAAATAAAAATATATTGTAAGATGATTATATACTATATTGTCTAAGAAAATATTTCGTGAGATTTTTAAACTTTTTTTTGAGTCAAGTAGTCCTTGATATGAGTGTGGCGGGAATTCCAAAGTCGGGTAGCTAAACAATGAGGAATAGTAGGATGTTCGATGTAGAGGTACAGCTAGAGTTTTTTTTTTTTTTTTTCCCTCGATCGTGGGTTTAAGTTATAAGTTAAGTTAAGGAAGATAGTGAATGTAATAGGGTGATGAGGTGGACAAAGTGTTGTATAAAAAGCATAGGCAATGTATCTTTCGCCTGTCTTTTAATCGAAGCCAAGAAACATTTCAAATGCTGGAGTTATATAGTTTAAAGCAATTAAACAAAAACGGAATAATTTGGAGTTAGGGTCTTTTCATAATGGGTGATTCAATTATCTTTATATAAGTCGTACATTTCTTGGATTATTTTTATTCTCCAGGTATCGTTTATCCTTGAACAGAACATACATTTCCTTCACATCTTTTTTTTTTCAAGGCGGACATATGGTGGAGGCTCTTTCTAGTATAGTCCAGAATTCACTACCATAAACTACAAGTATTGATCATTGTTTATTAACCATTTGAGTCCACCGCTGTAGTCTCTGTGTATCGTCGTTGGCTCGTAAGCAGCTGGCCTGGTCGGGACAAGTTTTCTGGGTGATAATTTTTTCGGGATTTTTTCTCACTTGAAAGACAAATATCAGGAAAATTTAAGGCTCAAATGGTCCGTCATCTGGTCATCATAATAATTTTTGCCTTATTCCCCGTGTTAAGTGTGGATGTGTGTGAAATGGCGTATTTGGTCATAATATGACGTCTTGAAGGAGGTCCTGGATTGAGCTGATCACTCATTCGAGGATGCTCTCCATGCCCTTGTGTGGCAAAAATATATATATATATGTGTTAACTTTAAAATCCCTTCCCGACAAATCGTGCCACTGTAAAGTCCGGGCAGCGTGTTTCATGAAAAATACCTATAGGGTAATTTAATACACAATTGATCTTCTTGGTGATAACAATATTAAAATATATATACAGTCAATATGCCCATTTCACCAATAAATGTTTAAAATGGTCAACAAGTTTCTACAGCCAAGCTGTCATTCTCAAGACCAGATATCTGGTCTTGAGAATGACAGCTTGGCTGTAGAAACTTGTTGACCATTTTAAACATTTATTGGTGAAATGGGCATATTGACTGTATATATATTCCTATAGGGTAAGATATTAAACTACGAAGAAGAAGAAGAAGAAGAAAAGAACCATGACTTGAGGCTAGAGAATTACACAGGAAATGTTTGCAAAATATAAGCTCACAATACGGATGTTTGGAGAGGTTATGCCCCCGAGGGTATGAATCTCTAGGATCTAGGCTGAATTAGTTATAGGACTACTACTAGTGCGTCATCTTATATTACCTAACTTTCAAAACAACGTCAACCTACATTCAGATAACTGTAGATCTTTTCAAACTGCATACAGTATAATAATAGAGCGAAATGAAGGTTAACCATTCTATGACTACACGAGAGTAAAATAAATAATGAACACGCTATCATAATAGATTAATCATGCCGTATGAAGCATTCCTTCAATATGTTCTGAATCTAGTCTTAAACAATCAGATGAGGTGAAATTGGAAAAGAAAGCTACAGGCCCCTATACGAATTTACTATCCATTACTTCAAGTACAAGGATATGTATACATGGACACTATCTCCGTTAATTGTTTATTTTTAGGCGTTACTGGTACAATATCTAAAAATAAAATAGAGTAATTCCTAAAACAAGTATTTATTTAATTTATTTATTTATTTATTTTACCTGATGGAGTTAAAGCCATAGGTCTTCTCTTCCACTTAACAAGGGTTAAGGAACTCGGAAAGATACAATTACAACAAATAGTAAAAAAACATGGTGAAGGGCCTTATCTTCGTTTTGAGAAATCATCTACATATGGTCAGTCTTCAAATTCTGGTTGTTTTCCCCTTCATTCAGTTATTCTTTCAACTACACTGTCGTTCTTGTTTTATATATTGTCTGCTTGAACCGCTTGTTCTAACCCCCCCCCCCCATTTTTTCTGTATCCACGATGTTAACTTCTTTTCTATATCAGTTTCATACACAAAATTTTACATTTTGTGATAAAAAAGTATTAAACCCCTTTTTCTCAAAACAATACTATTATTGCGAATGGGGAAATATCCAAAACTTTCGAGATCTCCTGAAAATGTATAAAAATGGAATTAGAACAACCTGGCTGTAGACAGGCGACATATTGTACAAATTCCAAATTTGATTTTTTGTCCCTATGTTAACAATTTTTTTAATTGTTTTCATTCACTATTGTCAAGTATATTTGTTACTTTCAGCATATCTTATTTGGATAAGTTTATTAAAATAAAATTGAGGTATATTACCATAATTTACTACATAAACGTAATTATAAGAATTCAGCTTTAAATGTCACTACTCTTGTGCATCAAGTTCACGTACTGCCAGGGGCGAAGGAGTGGCCACTAAGTCAGAAATATTGTACTTTTCCAAGGATTTAACTAATAACCCTCAATAAGAGGTCAATATTCGCTATTTAGCACACTGCACCTGCAGCCTAAGTAAATATTTTTAGCACAATATATTTGAAACTCACAGGAGAATATGAAAAAAAATGGGGTCTGAACATTAATCTAAAGAAAATAAGTTATGTGACAATAGGCGCAAACCTAAAATATTTAATATGGGAAAATGGGAAAGAGTAATAAAGCATTGTGAAGAATATTTGGGGGTCAGAAAGCAGGAGGGCAATATCCCGATTAAACAGTATATTATACGATAAAGATATCACAATAAAAAACTAACATTTATAATGCAATTATCATAAAATGCAACATATGGCTCAGAGATATAGCAATTGAAAACAAGAAGAAAATACAAATTACATTAAATATAAACGGACTTCTGGCGAGATCAGCAAGGATTTCGACAAGAGAGAAGATTAGAAACAATGTTTCATATGAGAAAACATGAAAGTGCAAGTTCCCTAATAGAAACTATAAAAACAACACAATTAAGATGGTTTGAACTAAAGAAAAGAATGACGGAAGTCAGATTACCGAAGAAGGTTTATGAATGGAATCCGAGAGAAAAAAGGAAGAGAGAAAGGCCAAAAATAACATGGACACAACAAGCAATCAGAACAACGGAAGAGAAGGAGGAAGGGGCTTGGAAAAGTAGAGAGGAATGGAGATTATTAGCTAGAGGGTCTTGAAATGGGCACAGGAAGATGTCAAAAACATTGTAAAAACCTGAGAATAAATATGTTTTTTAATTATTACTGGGAAATGTAGAAGTTCGAAAAAGGTTGTTACAGTCGATCATAATCCAATCACAGAGTACACTGTTAATTGATCCATGAACCTATGCTATTTATGAGATATAAAGCTAAAAAATTGTTTCTATACAATTAAAATATACACATATTATTATTATATTTTAAAAGACTAGTAGAGTAATGTATCACATAAAATAATTCTAACTTACGAAACATGAATATAAAATATGCAATATTTTATTATGGAGATATTAAATTTACAAGCATGGACAAATTACATATCTCCTCATTTCTTGAGAGGATTTTTTTTTTCGAAATTTTACTCAATCTATAGTAAGATTGCTCTAAAATCTTATGTAGAAATTACCAAAAGTAGCTATATATTCACACATAAGTATTTATGGGGGAAACAACTAAAATATACACTTCTGAAAATATGTTTAATATGATGTAAAATTTTTAATATATTTATCGAATCTCGATCAGAATTTTAAACGTTGTTAACCTACTCACTTTTTTGGACACGCAGTAGCGTACTTAGTTAGGATAATATTCTAAAAGTTACAAGTTGGAAGTTCGATTGCAAATATACGTAGTCAGTATTTTTAAACTGGCCTAAAACTGTTGGCGACATCTTGGGATCGACTCAAACTATTACGGTAAGATATAATCGCCTCGCTCTGATGGTTGTCTGTTTAGATAATAAATAAAGCGAGCATTGGACAAGCATCATAGTGATGCTACTATACCAGTTTGCTAACAATACCTCTTTTTATTCTATTTCTTTCACAGTAACCATTGTCCGCTCCTGAAATTCACTCCCTCAATATATCAGGGATTGATGCACACTTGACCTATTTAAGTCAAGTCTATATAAGCTTGTACAATTATTTATACTGGGTATATTTTTCCTCCTTTAAACAATGGAATTTATATTTGATTAGTTAAATTTAGAGTAAATCAACATATATTGTAGGTTACAATTGTTTTGTAGACATACTATGTAATAATGTTTATTTATTGTAACTTAGTTTTAAGACTGATTATTATAAATGTGATCTAACCAGGTTTAGTGGTAAACAAAGCATTATGGCCAGGATATTACTAGGTAAAATGGGATAAAACTAAAATAATAATAATAATAACAACAAGAAGTGTACACGAACCGGGACTTACAGATTAGGATGTTCAGGACCATTATAAATGGACAGGACGAATTTCTTGAGGGTGACGGAAAACCATTAATTGTATTATGGATAAATTCCGAAATAAAAAAATGATTATATAATAATAATAATAATAATAATAATATTATTATTATTAAAAATGAATATTAATTATTCAATAGCAGGCACTACATTATATAACATATAAGCAGTTAAATTGTTAAGGGCATGTACGACGAATGCAAATAAAAAGGTTACCCAGAAAACATTGGAACGGTGTCCACCTAGAAGAAGAAGAAAGAGTCTCGAAACTCATAGATGCAATAAATAAGAACTGCAATGAGAACAAGAGGACTGGAGGACATGGAATGGATGAATAGGGACAAGTGGAGAAAAAAATAAAACTTTAAGCACAGAAATACGTGTAAACATTGAAAATCTGTATATACATAAAATTATTATTATTATTATTATTATTATTATTATTATTATTATTATTATTATTATTATTATTATTATAACCAACTACCACCATAATGGCCTCCTAAGTATTATAGTGCGATCACATCACTTTTTTACTCATCAAGGAACGGAATTTTATGCGGTAAGAGTTAAGATCACAACCTAGTATAATGAGTAATATCCTTTTTTTCTCTCACCAACCAATAGAAAAGTATTGGTGTACAGTTTTATAATATAACTTAAAAAAGTATTCACCTTACTTTTTGTAGAATCTAGCAATCGTATTACCTTGATATTACCAGATTAGTTTTGAATTAGGAAATTAAAAATGTTTCATTTAATTAAAAACATTATATTAATGTGTGTTGTATTCTTAGCTTTTAGTCATCTAAAAGTCCTTTCCCTACCCATTACGTTACGTTGCTGCGAGTAACTGGTCATTTGCCAGAAACTGCAGCCAGCTTGTTGAAGAACAACAGGTCACGAGGTATTGAAACCACAAAATACCACGTGACTAAAGGGTGGCCGTGACAGAGTGTTGTAGTCGTGACTAAATAACAGGTACTGGAGTCACGCTTGACCAGAGAAAGCGTCATGAATATTCAGTATCATGAGGTGTATAGGAGGACATGAGATGAATTACTAGCTCTTTCATTGTGCTTTGGTCCCTCCCTTTCGAGTTTCCAGTTGGCAGGCACCTGTCGCCATCTGCAACCTACGCAAAATAACCTAACAAATTACAATACTTCAATCTCTTCAGATTTAATTACGTTACCAAAACCCTATCTACCAGTTAAATGTTTTAGACAATATGCAGTTTAAACTGGCATCGTAACGAAAAAATCTCAAACTGTATATGTAAGAAATGAATCAGCATCCAATGAATCCTCAATGATATTGTAAACGATTCTGAATAAAATCTTCTTTACAAATCTGACCCGCGCCGTAGCCGAGAATTTAAGGCATCTCTGGCGCATACCTACGGGACTAGCACTATTTCGAGTCTAAATGGGAGAATACATTTTTTCATGGAATTTCGGCCAACATCGTGAGGAATTTGGGTAGCAACTACAATAAATATCGGCTCCAGGATGAGAAAACCAGCTGTAACGGCTAGGAAACTCACATGTCACCACTTTGGTAGCTGGATAATCGTATATCTCTCTGATTACTCGTATAACATGTGGATGTGGGGTCGCAGTCGGCTGGTAGGCCAAGCACTTCTAGGCCTGTCGCGGGCCATGGAATTAAACTCTGGCACACCGGGCGTGGTGATCTGGCGGTTGCGTTCCTTGTCTCCAGTCTCGAGGATCGTGGGTTAAAATCGGCCGGGTCGTTCGATTTTTAGGATGCAATGATTCAAACACAAGAAAAGAAACAAAAATGAAATTTTATAAAGTAATGGATGTTCCTGTATTGATGTATGGATCAGAATATTGAACGATCACTAAAAGACAAGAACAAAGATTGGAAGCAGCTGAGATGAGATTTTTAAGAAATATAGCAGGATATACTCTGCTGGATAAGAAAAGAAATGAAGATATAAGAAAGGAACTAAGTATTTTCAAACTTACAGACCGAATAATTAAATATAGGAACGACTGGAAAGAACATATTGATAGAATGCCAGGATGAAGATTTCCAAAATTATTGCTAAATTATAAATCGCGCGGAAGGAGAAATGTTGGACGCCCACACAGAAGATGGTCTGAACAATTTTAACAATTCTAGCTTTGGTGAAACCGGAACGAGCCAATAGGCTTAATCCCTGGATGATGATGATTCGAGGGACAAGTCTTCCGTGAGAGATTTAAAGCATTTCTCATGATAGATTCGAGCCAAATTCTAAAATTCCAACCAACATATAATTGGGATCAAGATCGGCCTCGAAGAAGATGGGAGAGAATAAATGTCAACTTTATTTTGAAATGTGAATAGGCCAGATGGTCTAAATCCATGAAGTTGTTGATACCAATTATAATATAATGTAATTAATATTGTTCAGTAATTGGCAAATTTTTAAATTGGTAACTGAACAGTTTTATTTTTAATTTGGTAGGAAAGTCCATAGGACATAATAGGCCAGAGTTCGATCCCGGTAGTGACACATTTCCTGGAACACGCTTTTTTTCGGATTTTTTCTTCACCTGTAAGACAAATATCAGGAACATTTAAGGCTCAAATAGGCCCCGAACATCATCTGGCCATAATAATCATATTCGCCATCTGAATGGCGTGTTTCGTCATAATGTCTTGGAGGAGACCCTGGATTGACCAGATCACTCATTCAGGGAGGCTCTCCACGTCTTTGTATGATCAAAAAAAATACGTATGTGATCCTCTCCCGATATGTCGTAAGGCTCGCGATGTGGATTATGTAAAATTATCCATAAGGTGAGTACTTAAACTACGATGGAAATCAAGAGAAGAGAACTTGGTAGAAAAACAATTGTGTGTTTAAAATATCATGGAAATGAAAATGACTTACCATTTAGTAAGATATGTAGTAGGCAAAATTAAACAAGATAAAATAATACTCTGATAATAAACGCGCCTAGTACTCTCATTGATAAACTGAGATAATTATCACATTCTTTACTAGTGAATAATTAACCATGTTAATCTATATTCCTTATTTATGAGTCACTAGAGATATTATTACCATTACTTGATTACTAATCCATCTGACATCATGCTGGTTTGTAAACATTGTGCAACATTCATTATTATAATATATTTATCATTCAGCGATTACAATATCTGCAACTCAAGGAGACTTTTTTTATTTCAGTTTGTTTATCATCTATTTTCACCTTTATGTTCCCTCTTTTTCCTTGTTGCCTAATCCCTTTATTTTTAACTTTTATAATAATTATATAGACATAGACACAAAAAGGCAAACATCGAGACCTCGATTCAATGAGGACAACATTACCTTTATTTCAGTTTGTTTATCCTCAATTTTTACCTAGTAAAAGTAGGGGGCCTTAGAGCAGTAGGAGATTAAGCCTCTCACCTTTCCATAAATCGGCACGACATATTAGTCGCTTGTTAGTGCTGAGTGACGGTCCGTAGAGCACAGCCTTGAACTCATTTCAGTTAGAGATTGAGGGTCATTGTGCCGGCAGAATGATTAGAGTAATTTTGCCCGAGGGCAGATCTTTCACTGCAATCATAGTATTTTCATGCCATGCTTTGCAGCTTTACTAAGGAATTATAGGTGTGGTAGCTTCCCGTTGTTCTTTCCACACTGTTGAAGGATGATGATCATGGCCTGATGATTTTCGGGGACCGTTGGACGCTAAGCTTCCTGATATTTGTCTTACAGGTGAGGAAAACCCCCGAAAAAAACATGTTAATTCACGTCATCGTCATATACGTAATTCAGTGATTTTTTCCCATGTAATCTGTAAACCGGCAAAATCTAACAATAAATTCGACTTGTTGAGAATTCACTCAGTTTATGAAGTTCCTGCTTTACGGACTTTTATTAATCTAAGAATGACTTCCGATTCTATTGTGTTATCAGTGAAGTTGATTATTTCTAAATGACTGATGAAACTTTGAAATGCAATGCTGTACATTTCCTGTAGCCTATAAATGATAGAGCTTTAACGTCACAGGACGATGTGTGAACAATAGAGTTGTCCAAGTGTAAATCGATTCATAAAATATAGGTTAGTTACTATGAAAGCCTTGAGACTATTTCTAAAGCTTTTAAAGATGAGAGATAGATCTCGTGTTCAAACTCAGTTTGAGTCTCACGAGGCTAACATGTATTCTTCCCAATGTTGAATAAATTCTGCAAACTCTGTGCACAAACCCTATCGAATAAAGAAAAGTTCTACTGATTACATCTATTGGCAGGAATTCTAAGAGAAAATCCACACATAAGGCATTCAAAAGAAAGGAAATTACATTAAGCGCAACTTTGAATACTCCATACCTTCTATAAAAACAGACAAATTACTCAAACAGCAGAAATAATATTCTTAGAAAAATAACAAATTTAAACTTTTTTCTGCATCTGGCTTCTAAATGAGTAGATTTACCTAATTTTGACGTGCTGAATATACTGGTAAAATCAGCATTTCTCTATCACGTCACATTTCCTAGATACACAGCAGAATCAAAAACGGCAATGGCGAAAATTGACACAATTAAGATAAAAACAAAAGTACAGATTCAGAACTTTTAAAATCAACACTATTTTGTGTGTGTGTTTATGTGTGTGTGTGTGTATGTGTGTGTGTGTGTGTATGTGTGTGTGTGCGTATGTGTGTGTGCGCGTATGTGTGTGTGTGTGCGCGTATGTGTGTGTGTGCGCGTATGTGTGTGTGTGTGTGCGCGTATGTGTGTGTGTGCGTATGTTGTGGGTGTGCGCGTATGTGTGTGGTGTGCGCGTATGTGCGTGTGTGTGCGCGTATGTGCGTGTGTGCGCGCGTATGTGTGTATGTGCGCGCGTATGTGTTTGTGTGCGCGCGTATGTGTGTGTGTGTGTGTGCGCGTATGTGTGTGCGCGTATGTGTGTGCGCGTATGTGTGTGTGTGTGCGTATGTGTGTGTGTGCGCGTATGTGTGTGTGTGTGCGCGTATGCGTGTGTGTGCGCGTATGTGTGTGTGCGCGCGTATGCGTGTGTGTGTGTGTGCGCGTATGTGTGTGTGCGCGTATGTGTGTGTGTGCGCGTATGTGTGTGCGCGCGCGTATATGTGCGTGCGCGTGCGTGCGTGTGCGCGCGTGCGTGTGCGCGCGTGCGTGTGCGCGCGTGCGTGTGCGCGCGTGCGTGTGTGTGTGCGTGCGTGTGTGTGTGCGCGTGCGTGCGTGTGTGTGCGCGTGCGTGTGTGTGTGCGTGCGCGTGTGTGTGGCGTGTGCGCGTGCGTATGTGCGTAGTGCGTATGATGTATGTATGTATGTATTGTATGTATGTATGTATGTATGTATGTATGTATGTATGTATGATGTATGTATGTATGTATGTATGTATGTATGTATGTATGTATGTATGTATGTAGTATGTATGTATGTATGTATGTATGTATGTATGTATGTATTATGTATGTATGTATGTAAGTATATATATGGGCATGATACCGATAGAAGGTCTAAATTAGTTCAGAATTTATTTTCAATTTTAATCTTCTTTGGTATTTGAAAAATGCAACAACGGATCTCTTCGTTTGTATGCCGTTTCATCACTCTCCCTAACAAGACCCCAGCAGTATTCACTCATCATCGAAGGGTTCCAATGAACTTGGTAACGGTGTTCCATCTTGGTAAAAGCGTTCACTCTGCTCATCGCTTACGGCTCCCAAATTTTCCGGGAAGAAATCAAGGTGGGAATGTAAAAAGTGAATTTTACGCGACATTCTACATCCCATGTTCTTATAGCTGTCCAACAGGTCCGTCACAATGGAAACATAGTTTTCGACTTTTCTGTTACCCAAAAAGACCTTCACAATTGCTTTGAAAGAAGACCAAGCAGCTAATTGGACATCTAGTGGGTTTAGTATCAAAGATTGGATCTTTTAACAATTTTCATATTTGTGGTCCAACAAATATATCCTGTTCTTGTTTAGGTCCAACTTGACATTAAGTGTAGGCAAAATAATTATATCAGGCTCATCCAATGGAGTATTTTTCACATTTTCGGTTCTTGACACATATAATTTCCTTATAGGTCATTCATTGACTGTACAGTGGTTCTTGGTGTTACGGCTGTCCCAAAGGCACAAAAAGCAGCAGTATGTAAAAAAAATAAACATAAAATCAGAATAACAGAAAAAAGCGAAATACTGAAAAAAAATAAATAAAAACCCTTACGCAGTGGGCCCGGGTTCGATTTCCGGTCGGGACAGGCTCCTGGGTGAGGTTTTCTCGGGGTTTTTTCTCACCTGTAAGACAAATGTCAGGAAGCTTAGGGCCCAACGTTCCCGGAAAATCATCCGGCCACCATCATCCTTATTATTATTATTATTATTATTATTATTATTATCATCATCATCTTTCACCGGTGTGGAAAAGCACCGGGAAGCTACCACACCTACAATTCCCTAGTAAGGCTGCAAAGCATAGCATGAAAATGCTGTGATTGCAGTGAAAGACCTGCCCTCGGGCAGAATTACTATGGATATATATCATCATCATCATCGTCCAGGGATTAAACCTATTGGCTCGTTCCGGTTTCATGAAAGTTAGAATTGTTAAAGTTGTTCAGACCGTCTTCTGTGTGGGCGTCCAACATTTCTCCTTCCGTGCGGTTTATAATTTAGCAATAATTGTGGAAATATTCCTTCTGGTATTCTATTAATATGTTCTTTCCAGTCGTTCCTATATTTAATTATTCGGTCTGTAAGTTTGTAAATATTTAGTTCCTTTCTTATATCTTCATTTCTTTTTTTATCCAGCAGAGTATATCCTGCTATATTTCTTAAAAAGCTCATCTCAGCTGCTTCCAATCTTTGTTCTTGTTTTTTTAGTGATCGTCCAACATTCTGATCCATACATCAATACAGGAACAGCTATTACTTTATAACATTTTATTTTTGTTTCTTTTAATGTGTTTTTAGAGTTTTTTTAATAGTGCCACACATGAGATTAAATGTACTTATTTCGTCTTAATATCTTCAATTTTAACATATGATAAATTGAAACCTAGATATTTAAAATTGTTCACTTGCTCTAAAATGTTATTATCAATTACTACTTTTGCTCTTAAGGTATCATGTCCTTTAAATGCTAAAATTTTAGTTTTATTCTTTGAAATTTTTAAATTGTAATTGGCACTTATTTTTTCCAAATTAAAAATAGCTCTTTGTAGATCATCTTCTGAACTGGAAATCACTACTTGATCATCGGTAAATAATATTGTATCCAGCAGTTTATTATTTATTTTAAAATGTGAATTAAATTAATCTGCCACTTTAACATAACTTCGTCTAATATATATATATATATATATATATATATAAATTAAAAAGAGAAGGTGATAAAGGACATCCTTGTCTGACATCACGATTTATTATTACCATTTTTTGTTGTTTAGATTTAAAACCCATGTCTATTACAATTTTATTATTTACATATAAACTTTGTATAGCCATAATCAAATGTCGTGGAATACCTTTATTTCTCATTATATCCCATAATTTACTTCTATTTACCATATCAAAAGCTTTTTCATAGTCTATAAATCCTATATATGTTGGGATGTTAAATTCTATATGTTTTTCAAATAACCGAGTCATTGTGAATATACAGTCGGAACAGGATCTTCCTTTCCTGAATCCATTTTGAACATCCAATATAATATTTTTTATAATTATGTTTAAGCGGTTTTTTAAAATATTGGCATAAATTTTATAGCATGTATTCAATATACGTACGCCTCCATAATTAGAACAATGTTGTCTGTTTCCTTTTTTATATATAGGGTATATTTTGGCGATTTTCCATTTTTCGGGTATATATCCAAATTTCCAACAAATATTTATAAAATCTAGTAGACGAATCTTTAGAGAAATGATACATATTTAATTAATTCTATGTTCATATTATCAGTACCCGGTGTATTTTTGTTATGGAAATTATTAATAGAAGTTGTTAATTCCTCTATGGTTATTAAATCTACGTGTTCAATTTTTTTTCTGTCCATAATTCTTGATAGTATTCTATCCATTTTTCTTCTGGAATATTATTTAATTAAGTGTATCTCTTGCTTCATTATTTAAATGTTTCATAATTTTGTATGCCTTTTCTTGTTTTCCATGTACATCGTGTTCGATACCACTTATATTTTATCTCACATTGTTCTTTTAGTTTTTCTAACTTCTATACGAACTACTGCATTTTTTCTTTTGTATTCAATTAATGATTAATTTGTTTTCCTATTAAGATAATTTAGATACTCCGTTTTTTCATTTATTAAATGTTTTAAGTCCTCATTCCAAATTTTAATTTTTTTATAAAATTTTTTCTCATTCCTAAAGATTCTTTTGCAGCTTGAGTTATTATTCTTTTAATCTCATCCCATTCTTCATTTATATTTCTACTTATAGGGTTTTCTGTAATATACTGGTCTAATCTCTTTTGATATAGTTATCTTATGGATTCTTGTTGTAATAGGTGAACTTTAAATATTTCATTATTTTCCATCGTATCATAGTGTAATTTCTTCCATCGGGTTGGAATAGCTATTTTAGACATCACTAAAAAAATGATCAGAATTAATATCAGGCCCTCTATATACTCTAGTATCATGAACTAGATTTGAAAGTTTTTATTTACAATTCCATAATCAATTATACTTCTACTTCCTCTGGCGCTCCATGTGTATTTTGTGAATATCTAAGTGTGGAAAAAAGGTATTTGTTACTTTAAAGCTATTATAGGTGACGAAGTCTATTAAACGTTTTCCATTATTATTTATAGTTATTTCACCATGTTTACCTACGGTTTCTGGTATTGGTTAATTTCCTATACGCGCATTGAAATCTCCAATTAAAATAAAGTAATCATTTGTATTTGTTTTATTTATAACTTTCTGGAGTTATTCGTAAAACTTTATTGCTTCATCTCTATTTTGTCCTTCATCTGGGCTATATATTCCTATAATTGTTATATATCCTCTTTGTATACCCAATCTTAATTTTATCATTCTTTCATTTATAAATTCGTAGGTTGTATTCTTCTTTTCCATTCTTTTTTTATCATTATTGCTATTCCAACCGAGGCACGTTTATTTTGAGGTACTCTATGATAAATTAATAAGCAATTTCTCTGTTCTATTGATCATTTTAATTTATTTTTAGTTTCGGTAATAACTGCAACATCTATATTCATTTTGCTTAATTCGTTTTCTAGTTCTGGTTATTTCTAATGACTCTTGCATTCCAAGTGCCAATTTTCATTATTTCAGATATACCTAAATATTTAGTCCTATTTCTTGCTTTAGTTGTCTTCATATGGTCAGTCCGGTTGCTTTCATGAGAACATTTAGTAATGTAGATTGTCCCCTGAAGGTGTTACTGGCACCTCGCAGGGTAAGACGATTGAAGGGGCTGCCTTCTTAACCCATTCGCCTCAGAAGACGAACTAGACTCGCTTAACTCTGCCTGTTATATATTTTTGCAATTTTTGTACTTTCCCTTAACAGGGTTATATTTGTTAACATTTATTAATAGTAGATGAATGTGTTTTGGTCTTCACCCTTATTGTGATCTCAAGTGCCGTTATATTTTGTTCGTTTTGAATGTCTGATAATAGACAATATAATTTACGGTGATTTAAATCTGGTTTCTGGGGAAATGCGTTGAACACTTAAACCTGAAGTGAATGGGTTAAGTTTCATCGTCATAACCTCCCATTATATCAGCCCTAGTGGGAGGGTTGCCTCTTCAGGTCTTCTCAGACCGTTGACGGCTTTTTCCTTGTTACCCGTGAGATGGGTCCTTATATTTCGCCCTAAAGAGAGGATTGCCTCTTCCGCCAATTAAAACATTTAAAAGCTTGTTCCATCTGATATATATTATGAACTGTAATTTCTTATAAAGCAAAGTCGAGCATACCAACAAGAACTTCACAAAAAATAAGATGAGTTTATTCAAGCACTTTCTTAATGTTCGATTACAGAACGCGACTTTACTGAATGAATTATTTGCTACAATACCTATAAATCATTAGAATTTCCAAGTCACTAACTATATACAGAATGTAAGGAATGCTTATTTAGTTAGTGAAGCAATTTAAGTTAACTGTAAAGTTACTATTTCATGACAATTGTCTGATAAATAACAGGCCTGCTGCTTACTGAGTTCTTGGCCAAAATGCCCTATATAGGATTCGAATGCCATATAAAGTTGCCAGCGGAGATACAATCTCGGGCAGCCAGGTATTGAAAAGGAAAGACGAGAAAAAAAAGAAAGAACCTGTTTATTACTGAGACTTGGATTGGTTCTTTGACACATGGTATTTTAACTTGTTCGCCGCCATTATAGAGTTGGGATTAGATGAAAATAAAGCATGTCATTACTCAGCAAGAAAAGTCGTACAAATAAATCACATTCGTAGTTTAAGTACATATATCTGGTTCAATCGATTGTGGAAGACTTTACCTTGAACAGATGCTTATAATAGTAGGCTACCTATAGTCATACATCTGATTCTCAAACTGAAAATATATAAAAATGCTATTCTCCCAGTTTTATTATATGGATGCGAAACATGAACTCTTACTTTAATTACGAGTATTTGAGAATAAAGTGCTCAGGAAAATTTTTGGATCAAAGAGAGATGAATAGACTGAACGCATAACTACATAACTACATAACAGTGAGCTGTACGATCTTTATAGAAATCAGAAATAAGAACAATTAAGCCTCGTAGATGCGATGGGCAGTATATATGGCACGAATAGCGAATGAAAGAGGGGCATGGGAACTGGACCAAAGAGAGATGAACAGACTGAACGGAGAACACTACATAACAGTGAGCTATACGATTTTTATAGAAACCAGATATAATAAGAACAATTAAGTCTCGTAGACTGCGATGGGTAGTACATATGGCACAAATAGGGAATGAAAGAGGGGTATGAAAACTTCTTATAGGAAAACCAGAGGGAAAACGCCCAGTGGGTAGGCCAAGAATGACAATAAGATTAACCATGATTTGTAAGAAGTAAATTATACAGGGGATGATCGAAAAACATTGGCCCAGGATAGCAATATATAAAGAGTTTATGTCTGCGTGGCCATGATCCTACCTATGGGTTCGATAGTGTCTGTAAATTGGTTAGGTACATTTGAGTAGTGATGATAGAAAAATTATGGCTTCATATACCGTAATAATAATAATAATAATTAATAATAATAATAATAATAATAATAATAATAATAATAATAATAATAATATTAGTTTTATTTTACCTGGCAGAATTAACGCTTTAATACTTTGTCTACCAATTAATCATGTTAAAGTTTACAATAATTAGTCTTATAACGAAATATAACGGGGCAATAAGTTCATAACCTGATGTGATGAAAAAATTAATCTTGTAACTAAGTTATATAGTATAATAATAATAATAATAATAATAATAATAATAATAATAATAATAATAATAATAATAATAATAATAATAATGTCCACCGCTGTGGACTCGGGGTAGTGTGCTGCCTTGTCACGCAGCGGGCCCGGGTTCGATCCCCGGTCGGGACAGTTTTCTGGGTGAGGTTTTTATCGGGGTTTTTCCTCACCTGTAAGACAAATGCCAGGAAAACTTTAAGGCCCAAACGGTCCCTGAAATCATATGGCCATCGCAATCATCATCATTCATATTCATCTTAGGTTAAGCTTAGGATTAGGGACTCTCCTGGCGCACCATTATCATCATCATCATCACCCATCATATAATCGGGCATTCCAGGCGCCCCAACTTCAGAAGTGGGTTACAAGTACGCTATGCCAGGAGAGAAACAAGGAATGTCGAAAGACAAACCTGGGGCATTTGAAAATAAAAATAATAATAATAATAATAATAATAATAATAATAATAATAATAATATAATTAAATAAAATCCGCGGCACGACAGCTCTATAAAGCCACTTTAGCTGATCAAATCTATTCAAGGTAAACTGATTTTAAACATCCAATTATCTATTATTCTTAGTATACTTTTATAAGAAACAGAATAATGGACAGGTGCTTAAAATAATGATTCTGTGGCAAGGCACAACGTTCTAATCTACTGGGGATAGAGTGGTATCCATATTCATGACACATTGCTCACACTTTTTAAACATACCACCACGTCTCTCACACAATCATTTGCTATTCCGTCAACACTCCAACAAAGGTAATTTAAAGCACCTTGAAAAAAAAAGGACATTAGTTTGTGCGTAATGTTCGACCTATAGACACGTTTCCTACAGTGTAACTTCATGATAACATGAATTATTATAACTTGACAGCGAACAAAATGCAATGCTAATATATTCTTGCCTGGGAATGCAAGGAGGCCATGGACGCTTTTTGTAGGAAAACCAGAGGGGAAATGCCCAGTTGGTATACCAAGAATGAGGTGGGAGAATAACATTGAACACGATTTGTGGGAAGTAGATTATACAGGGATGAATGGAAAACATTAGCTCAGGATAGGGATGCGTGGAGAGTTTATGTTTGCGCGGCCATGAACGTACGAGTTCAATAGTTTCAGTGAATCAGTTAATTACTGGTATAAGGGTGAAAAACTTCTCTCGTGTTTTGTCGTTGTTCGTGTTCCAGATTTTAAGCCTTTCAAGTCCAGTGTATTTTCTCCAATAACTACTTAGGCCTACAATCAGGGGGAAATTTAAGGCTGTCTAATAATGTGAGGTTATTAAAAACTGTATGTGCGATGTAAATAGCGATAAAATAATATTTAAAAGTAGGAAAAAATCGTTTTTGCGCGATAGTGCATTTTGTCGTACTTACAGCAATGGCGGCCACGATTGAAAGTTCAACTTCCTACATTTCGGGGTTGCCAACATAAATAACTATACTGTAATAAAATAACTATACTGTAATAAAATAACTATACTGTAATATTACATATTACAAAACGCGTGTGGGAAGTAAAACCACTGCCCTCTATGTATACTACATAAAATGTATATACAAAAAATATCCAAAATGTAGTGTTAATATAAGTTACATTATACGAAACAAATCACTTCATTTGATATGAACTGAGCTTTATTTGAAACAATATAAAACAATAAATATGTACTTGCCGCCATTTTATCACTGGATTAATGTCACGGCCTCCTATACTTTTTACTAATACACATTGCCAACACCCTTAACGTTAGTCAGTTGTTTATGATGAACGCAAATATTTTCAACGAAGATATTATTTTACTATTATTTATTATTTTGAAAACACCATCGCGCAAAAAATTATGTACAACGCACGTTTGTGAAATGTTTTATAGAATCTCGGAAATTAAAAACCTCGCTAACGCTCAGTTTTTAAACTTTTTCCTCGCTTCCATAAAAACCACTTCCCAACCTCGCATCGTTACATACTATTGTTTTCACATTCTGTTAGTAACTCATTCCTTGAGAGCAAGTGTGTTTCTTCAACGCGCCAGGCTAGTACAAAATTCTGTGGTGGAGGGTTTGAGTATGGGTTGCTAAGGGACAGCTTCAAATCAAAGATTTGCAATTGTAATGGTTGCTAGCCTGCTCACAGACTGAACTGGCTCCCCAGTAAATAAATAGCCTCACTAATTTTTAAGAATACATTTACTTTCAGAAGTTTTCAGAGTGAAGTTTTGTCTTTTATTCGCGAAAAATATGCCTTACAAGCCCACAAATCGTAAAAATTGTGAATATTGTATAACATTTAAAAATACATTCTTTAGGATCAATTTTGCCTAAATAAAAATGGGTATGAAATATTTAATAAAAACTCCATGGTGCGATAGGCCTAGAAGGCCCTTAGTCTACCAGCTACCTGCTGGTCTCATATCCACGTGTTATCTACAGAGGTGGACGATCATGTAGCCAGTATAGGGATGACATATGGTCAGCATTTCGAGCCCCAGTCGTTATAGCTAGTTTTCTCAACCTGCACCGCAACTAGTTTAGCTACCCAAATTCCTCACGAAGTTCGGAGGGCACCGATCATCGTACTGGCTGAAATTTCATGAGATCATTTCTTCCTCCATGGAGATTCGAACCAGTGCAGCGCATCTCCTGTAGTGCTGCACTAAGGAATCAAGCCTTAAACAGTCAGCTATGGCGCAGGACAAAGACATAATTAACAATTATATAAGTATAGAGGTGGAGATTTTAAGATGTCCTTCAAAAAACAAAATTGCTGATTTATAATGTGATCAAAAAATGCATAAGAGATTTTTTTAGATGATAATATTTATAGCATCTTGCAACCGGGGAGTGGTAAATGCCAAAAACATGTGATAAAAGAAAAATACTAGTTTGTGAAAATATGTTAAGGTTACCGCCCAATAATAGACGAAGAACGTCGTGTTAACCTTGAATGGAGTCACTGCTCCGTTATGAGTGATGCTGGATGAAGTATGTATTCCACGCTATGCAATACATAACAACCACAACAGCTTACCTGACTCCTGGTTGGCCTTGCTATTTTTCTACATCAAAGCAATTCACGGGCGGACTGTCAGATTTAGCAAAGTCATTTATTCTTCAGTTCAGTTTCATGCAACGGGTATCCGGGAGCGTTACCCCTTAGTATGAGAAAAAGTGTCCCCTGTCTCAGAGGTAAAAAAATATATTTCAAATGATACATATAAAAAAGTGAAATTCATTAAAATCTAGCACCACTTGCTTCAATAATAATAATAATAATAATAATAATAATAATAATAATAATAATAATAATAATAATAATAATAATAATAATAATAATAATAATAGAGAGATCATGGGTTGATTAATGTCTTTGACATCGTCCGATTCCTAATAGCTAATTTTGTCGGTCCATCCAATCTCCGGTTGTAGATGTTTCTCCTTCATGTATAAACATATTCCCTGACTCCAGGAGGTTTTAGGTCTTCATCTGCCTCGTCTTCCCTCAGGTTTCCATTCCAAAACAGATTTTGGTAGTCGATCCTCTTCCATTCGCTGGACATGTCCGTACCATCTTAATTGCTGAGTTTTAATATAATCTAAAATAGTGTCTTCAACCTTCATTTTCTTCCTTATTACTGAGTTCCTCTTCTTGAAATTCTTGCTGCCCTTCGTATAAAATCCATTTCCGTTGCCAAAAGATACTTATTTGTTTTTGTTGTTAATGGCCAAACTTCTGCTCCATAAGTAACGATGCTTTTAACAATTGTATGATATATATTCATTTTATTTTGATTACTTATATTTTTATCCCACAATATTCCATTGAGGCAAGCAATTGCAAATTTTCCCTTATTATTTCTATTTCTTATTTCCTCTTCATAACTCCCATTTTTATTTATTTTAATTCCTAAATATGTAATAATAAGTAATAATAATAATAATAATAATAATAATAATAATAATAATAATAATATAATAATAATAATAATAATAATAATAAATGCCAAAGACATGTGAAATACACAGCATCGACATGAAAATAGTTACAAAATTTACTTCAGTTGCAATTGAAATTAGTTAAAAAAACGTAACATGACTGTTTCTCTA
Organism: Diploptera punctata; assembly: GCA_030220185.1. Lineage (NCBI taxonomy): Eukaryota > Metazoa > Arthropoda > Insecta > Blattodea > Blaberidae > Diploptera > Diploptera punctata. The sequence continues at coordinate 509,454 of JASPKZ010005718.1, forward strand.
AATGTCCGAATGGGCAAATGTGGTTCTTTTAAAATATAATGATGCATTTTTTTAAAGATGATGGTGCGCAGAAACATGATTATATAAAGTACCAAATATACAAATAAGAGAAACAATGAGAGTAAATGGAGATATATTTGATGAAAAAATCCAGAAGCGACAGTAAAAGCGATATCAGCACATAGTTATAATGGTCGATGATCTTAGAATGGATACCACAAGGAAGAAAGAGATTGGGACGACCTAAATACAGTTGGAAGAATTATATCCAGAAAGCCATGAAATGAATGGGATTGGAAGAAAAGGACTGTTTAGATAGACCAAAATGGAAAATTGGAAACAGAGAAAGCCAATTGTAGCAATTTGTGAAATAAATAAAATATAGAAATATTACAATATATCTTAATAGAACATAATTTGAAACTCGTTTCCATCATCATCATCCGTCACTAATTAGGCCCTTAATACCTGTTTCAGCCCCATCTATCAGTCTTTTAAGAGGTCATCCTGATCGACGATGTCCTTATATTGCATAATTTTTGGGATTATTCAATTATCTATTCTCTTTACATGGTCTAGTAATTTTAATTTATATCTGTTGAGTTTACAAGCCTGTCCAGAGGCTAAAAGTGGCAGCTTCACTACAGAACTACCTAATAACAAGGCTAGTAACCTATCTTAGGGAAAACTGCATTACTTTCAAGCCTCAGAAAACAATATAAGGATAGATAATTTGATGAAGAAAGTCACTGGTTAGACGAGACTGGAATATATATATGCTACCTGGAATGTTAAAGGAATCATTCTCAGAGAAGAAGAATTAGATGAAATATTGAATAACGAACAAATTAAAATAGCAGCAATAACGCAGACAAGAAAGTAATTAAAAGTCACAACTCAAACAAATATTACATAATCATAATATATAATGGTGTACATAAGACTTGTATCTAAAAGGTACAAAATAAAAAAAAAAAAAAAGTATGAATTATAAGTATGAGCACATTCATGGCTAGCTGGGCTAAATTATAACTGATAATCTTCTTCTTCTTCATCACGGTTTAGGCTTATTTACTAGCCTGTTCCGGCTCCAAATTGCTGCTGTTTCCATATTTTCTTTGGTCTTCCCAAACTACTTCTTCATCGTGGTGAATAGCTGTATGCTGCTTTTGGTATTCTATTCTCAGTCATCCTTGCCAAGTGTTCTTTCCAGTTTGTTCTTTATTTCACTATTGTTGTGTTTAATTCCTCTATTTTTAGTTGTCTTATTTCTGTGTTATGTTTTTTGTCTGTTCTTTGATATCCTGCTTTCATTTCAGCAGCTTGTATTCTGGCAGATTGTTGTGTTGTCACTGTCCATGTTTCGGATCCATAAGTAATAATACGTACTGCCATTGTCTTGTATAATTTCATCATAGAGTCTTTCCTGGCTTTATTTTTCAAAGTTCTTTTTAGTGTTCCTGTTATATAATTAAACTTATTTAGTTTGTTATTTATATCTGTTTCCGATGTGTATATTTCGTAACCTAGGAAGTTATATTTCACGACTTATTCTATTGGTTTATTTTCTAATATATCTTTGTCCGAGTTGGATGAGCGCCCTTGAAGGCCATTGTTTTTATTTTTCTGATAATAAACTCATAATAAAAATATAATTACTAAAGAGCTTGAAAATATTTACTAGTTTTTTTTTTCATTTTGTATAGAATATAAGATAGAATTGGTATATTTTGGAAACAAGCTACAGAATGTAAAATTATAGTCTATTTATGTTATGTATCGAATAACAACATCAGAGCAAGAAATCAAATTATCATCACATATTGGACACTTTTGGAGTTAAATAAGGAGTTTGCGACACCAAAAAAAAAAATATATATATATTTAAAAATTGGTTATTTTACATTATTCTAATGAAAAGGTAACTTAAACTTTCATCCATGAGGGCGAGATCCCGTTCTTGGGCCATCAATTGCCTTATTGAGGCATTTTTACCTTAATAAGAAAACACAGAAATTTAAACCACATTAGTTTTTTCATTTATCTATTATATCATACTATTTATTTTATACTATGTAGGCAACGACAATTACTAGTTTTAAAACAGCAACATAAACCGTCGATAAAGAATGAAACAGCAATAAACATATGTTTATTTCAATTGAAATATTTTTAAAACTGACAACAAGAATGGGAAGTCAATAGCGTCAATAAATAATGAAAAGGCAAGAGAATGCAGTTGTCCTCACTCTAAAACTAATCAACTTACGTCATTCCAACATACTTTAGGAAAAAGTTACATCACTATAATTACTGTTCAAAATAAATTTTAAAACATTATTTACAATCTAGTACAATAATTAACTAACTCACTGGCACTATCGAACACGTAGATTCATGGCCCCGCGGACATAACCTCTCCATACTTCCCTATCCTGAGCTAATGATTTCCAATCATTCCCTGTATAATCTACTTCCCTCAAATCATAGTTAATGTTATTCTCCCATCTCATTCTTGGTCTATCAACTGGGCGTTTTCCCTCTGGTTTCCTACAAGAAGCTTCCATGCACGTCTTTCATTCCCCATACGTGCAACATGTCCTGCCCATCACAGTCTACGAGACTTAACTGTTCTTATTATATCTGGCTTCCTATAAAGACCATGTAGTTCATTGTTATGCATTCTTCTCCATTCACCTGTCTGTTCATCTCTTTTTGGGTCAAATTTTTCCTAAGAACTTTATTCTCAAATGCTCGTAATCTCCTTTCCTCCCTTAAAGGAAGAGTCCATGTTTCGCATTCATATAATATAACAGTTGTATATATTTTCAGTTTAACGTTTTTTGAAAGGAGTTGTGACGTCAAGAGTCCATGTAATGCATAATAGCACGCATTTCCAGAATTGAGCCTATGTTTAATTTCTTTGTGTATCTCATTCCTATTTGTGATTATTGTTCCTAGGTATCTACTTTTGCCACCTCCTCAAAATTTCCCTCATTTGTCATTAGCTGTCCATTTCCATTATATAATGCATTTCTATGTGGTGACCATATATTTAGATTTATTGATATTTACTTCCAGTCCCAATTTCTTAGTGTTACTCAATAAAGACTAAAATATTACAGAAGTCAATAAAACATAAATTCACAAAATACTATTTACCTTCAAAAGTTGGAATTGTAATAAGCAGAATGTTCAGAAATTCCCAATATAAACTTACAGGGCTTGTAGATAGAACAGAGTAGATAACGTTTTGAATAGGAATATTTATCCAGAAACGTACCGTTTGCCTGGTTACAATTACAAAAAGTTCGCAGTAAGCGTTTAAATCTCCAGTGTCTGCCGGGGACAATCGATAATATTTTAATGATTTATGGCTCATTTAACTACAAATACACAACCTAACATTAACAGATTTCGTGATAATGTCTAATATCAAGGAAAAAAATAAAGAAACTTAACTTTATCATAAGTAATGCCTAGAGAATTTGGAAATCAAGAGTGGCATTTGTTAGGACTATTTAAGGAATAAAATTAAGCTGTTTACTCACAAACCATTATTTGAATATAGTTATTTTAAAATATTTATATATTTAATGTAAACGGCGATATTTGAAAACAAATGAGGAACGTTTGTTATGTTTCACTTGTTCATCACTGCAACCAGATCATATTATTTATTGTGAAAGGATCGCAATATTGTAAGAATGCACCCTAGTTAAAAAAAACACATCATTACAGGTTATTAATTAATTTCTGATGTCCTATGATGTAAATATGTCAATTATATTTTTCTGGAACGTTATTACCTGGGAAATAATACGTTTAAGAAAGTGAGAACAGTGGGTTTTGATGTGGTATAATCATTTGCTACAACTGTTTTATATTATATCCCGCAAGCACTATCTGTTTACATTCGTGCACTATATATACAATCTGCTAGCCATATTCTTAGAGTCAGTCACTGCAAAATAATGCTATGACCTGTTCAGAACATTAAAAAGGAAGAGCTTTCTTTAATATGATAAGCTTAATTCATACATGTCGGGTGAAACACGACTGTGATTGGTTGTAAAACAAGATACATTGAAACGGATTGGTCATTGACTCCTATTTGGGGCATGAGTTAAATAATCACTGTAAGAATAAGATGGAGTGAGTGCATCAGAATATGATTCGCAGGTGGTCGCCACATCGAATCGCTGTTCTAATGAATAAGTACTACAATGTTATGTACAGTAGAGAAGTTTGTTAAGTTTGCATATAACCAATTATTCTTACAATGACAAAATGAAGTTTCTTTATTTTTCTCTTGGCATTGGACACTCACGAAATCAGTGAATGTTGGGTCGTGTAAATTAATTAATTTCGTCATAAATCACCGAATTGCTATTGATTTAATCCCGGAATATTTAAATGCTTAATGTGAACTTGTATCTGCAGTAAGAAAGAGAGGTTCCTATACAAAATCTTATCAACTCAGCCTCCTCTACATGCCCTAGAAGTTTGTAAAATGAATTCACGAACACCCTGGATCTAATGTTTGTGGGTCACCATGGGCTACTTTATCCTTTAATATACTTCATAATTATTTAATGTATACAAAGTAAAACAATTTAACAATTAAAAAAGTGTTACATTTTTTTAATCAAATGCCTTTCAGTTAGGTTTATTATTATTATTATTATTATTATTATTATTATTATTATTATTATTATTATTATTATTATTTACTTTACAGGTATATGAGGATTAAAATTTAATCAAGATACACTGAGTGTAAAAGTAATCGTGCAGTGGGTAATTTGATATATTCATTTATTTTACATTAATTGACACAGTAATTTCTTTGAGCCACTCTTCCATAGTAACCATTTTCACTTGGGAAATTACGAACAGTGGATTTGCATGTATTGTGCAACCGAACAACAATCCTCGTATATTGATTTTCTTTTCGGAGCTATTTAACTGTTTTATATAATATGCACACTGTATTGCACGACACAGCGGAACGTTTACCTCCAGTCATAGCAGCACTGTTGCTGCGTCGCATTGCCAAATGAAGCACTTATCCAGCTTACTTAGGATAATAGTTGGTCTCCTCGACGCCACCAGACTGACGTGAAGCGATTGTACGCGGGATGACACAGCATTAGTTCGCAAATAATTCACAAACGAAGCAGGTCAGTGTTCCGCCGTGTCGGATAGTACACTAATTCCGAGCTAAGTTAGAGTTGTAATGTAAACAAACCAGATCAATGACTGCATTTTCTTTAGTCGAATAACGGTTTTACTTTTAGGCGTGTAATAAAATTGTAGTTCGCTCTCCAACACTCGAAATAAAGAAAATAAAAATAATAAAAATACGTATTATCTAGCACATGTCTATAAAACTTATATGGGAGAATCTTAAAATATATAATTACAATTTTAATTGATTAAATAAGCAGTTTTATTCTTACACACACGCAATGCAGAATTCGTTGGAATTTCAATTGTTTAAAAATGGCCGCGTCTGTATAATTTATAGCGGAGAGAAACAAATTATTTTGAACATTTTCAAACAGTTTGGTGAAAACATCCCACATTAGCCATTGAGGATGTAGTGAAAATAACAGCAGGATTTACAGGTGAGTCAGCATGGCGCATAAATTATGCTCGTAATGAAATTCTATTGGTAAATAAAGGCTATCTATCGACATCATGAAAAAAAAAGTCTGGTTAGGTAAACTTATATTTTTTGTCATGTTTTTAGCCTATTACATAAATAAGAAAATATGGAAGTTACTATTTATTGGTACCATATAATCTGTATCCAGTCTTTATTTCCCGTAAAATACGATGTTGCCTAACAACAATGTTTCAATCGTTCACAGTTACGTACACAATTCAGTCATATTGCTGTTAAAATTATTACCATGGTTCCCCAATTGACGGAGTCAGAGGAATAACACCTTATGCACGTTTGTTTACAATACAACTGAAACTTAGCTCGGAATTGGTATATGCACTTTTTATCTGCTTTCTTTACAAGAAGTTTCGATTCCTCTTTTCATTCCCTGTACAATTCGCCTCCCTCAAACCATGGTTAATATCACTCTCCCACCTCATTCTTAGGCTACCTACAGACACTTTAATTAGCCAACTCATATCGTACATAAAGTGACTGAAGTAAGTTCATTTTATTTTTGGTTTCAAGAAAAAATAAATAAATGCCCAAGTACTCAGATTAGTTGACAGTTCATTATTTCCAAGGCCGTTTTTAGCAATGTTTGTAAGAAAAAAGATGTTTACCTTCAAAGTTGTTTAATACAAAATTAATTTCCAACATAATCACAAGCTATTAACCTGAACACGTATTGAAAGATAAAGATACCGCGCGGCCGGAACCTCAGGATTTCACAGTGCCAGTGAGTTAGTTAGTTTAAAGATAGGGCCTAAGGGAGATAACTGCCTGCAACTCGTGTTGAACGGGAATGACAGCTATTCTATTTCCCTGGTTTATGTTGGAAAGCATACCTAGCTAAATCAGTGTTCCAAGACATGAATAGATTCTATTTGGCCCGGCAATTTTAAATTGATGTAAAATGTTGGTTAAATTTTTGAAGTCTTTATCACTGTTGTTTTGATTTTGTTATTAACGTAGAAATAACAATTTTAGTTATTTTGCTCAAGAGACAGGATTTGAAACTTGATTTTGTGAGGTCCTATGTTCAAAGTCGACCAACCTGGCTTTTTTTTTTGTTATCAAAGTAAATGCTGGTTGAACTTAATTGCCAGGATCAATTTTATCGTATTCAATGCCTCATAAATTATTAAATAATCAACGGGTTCTGCACACAAAACACTTAACTCACAATAGAAACAAATTCTAATTATATTAGGGCTAATAATCAAAAATATTATCGATATAACAAATAAAAGGACAAGAAAAATAAATCGATTAATATTTAAGTCCTAATGGATACATTTAAAATTCCATGACGCGAAAAGACCTGATACCTTGAAGTGTTGTGTGTGTGTGTGGGTATATAATATAATCATTAATTGGGACGCATTCTGTAAACAGGAGCCAAGCCACAAGATAACTGAACTAAGAAAAAATGCAATTAAAGTTAAATGCAACAAAAAAAACACAAATAAAATAAACATTTATTTATTACTTCAATAAAGATTGTAACTCAAACATTTTCAATTTTGAGATTTTTCAAATTTCTGTTGTTCGGTTATTTCTTAAAAGGTGGCATATTCTGTCAGTGTTTTCTAACTTAGTTCATAGATGACATAAAAATGCGATGGTGGGTTGGATCATTTTTGCAGGACATGGAGCAATATTTGAGGAACATTAAAATAGCATTAGCTCATATATTTCAAATTTGATAGTTGTTCCTTTTTGCAGAATGTGGTTCAATTACGAGTATGCATAGTTAAATTCTGCTAAGTGGTAGGCCTACAACTTTTGTTGAAACTTGTACCTTTATCATTGGGTTTTATTTATTTATTTGGAGAAAAATATTAAAATAAAACTAAAATCTTAGATGTAGTCATAACTTCTTATCCTCTTTCCTAGTCCCTAGGGATGCACGAAAGATTATTTCAATTTATTTTCAATAGCAGTCATAAAGCAGAGAATTCGACAATTTCACCAGAATCAATCACTCACACTTGACAGATGGTTCTTAATATATTGTTTATTCTAAAATAATAAGAAACTTTCGCCCAAAGGATCTTAAGAGCACGAGTTCACCAATGTTATTAATTATACAATACATGCATTTATGTATTTATTTATTTAACGAGGAAGAATTAGGATGTTCATTACTCGAACACGGAGAAGCGGCAAAAACTGGCGGCCCGCAGGCCGCAAGTGGTCCTTGTACTTTTTTACGTATTTTGCGGACCGCCTCCGTCGAAAAATAGAACTACAATTTAATTTAATTGTGTATTTTACCGATAGCAAACTCTAGTCGAAAGCTAACAAAACAGCTCACTGAACAAGGCGAAGAGAGTCAATATTTCTTCCACAATGGCCGAATAGTTTTTCGAAACTGTTTGCAATCAAGCAGTGCCAAGAGCCTAGCAAAAAAATCGTAAACTATTTTCAGTTGAACTTCTGTGAACTTAAGGTGAAATACTGTGTTATAACTTTTCGATGTTTAATTATATGAACTAACTAACTCACTGGTGCACCCGAACCCATAAGATCATGTCCGCGAGGACATAAGCTCTCCATACATCCCTATCCTGAACTAATGTTCTACAATAAACTCTTGTATAATTTACTTATCTGAAATCGTGGTTAATGTTATTCTCCCACCTCATTCTTGGTCTACCTTCTGGATACTTTTCCTCTGGTTTTTCTATAAGGTATTTCCAAGCTTCTCTTTAATTCCCGATTCATGCCTTATATCCTGTCCATTGCAGTCTATGAGACATAACTATTCTTATAGTGTCAGGCTTCCCATAAGAGTATGTAGCTCATTGTAGTCAACTCCATTCATCTGTCTGTCGCCTTTCTTTGGTTCAATAATTTCCCTAAGAACTTTATTCTCAAATAGGCTTCAAAGAGGCTTTCCTTCCTTTCTTAAACAATAATCTATATTTCGCATCCATATAAAATAACTGTGAGAATAGCAATTTTATGTATTTTCAGTTTAACTTTTTTGAGAGGAGTTGGGAAGAAAATAATCCGTATAATGCGTAATAGCATGCATTTCCAGAGTTGAGCTTATAATTCATTCCTTTCTTTACCTTATTCCTGTTTGTAATTATTGTTCCTAGATATTTGAATTTACTTCTTCAAAATTTCCTTCATTTGTCATTAATTGTCCTTTTCCACTAGGCCCATATAATGAATTTCTATAAAATTATAATTTCTTATACTGTAGGTCTATTGTTTATTTTAACATATGTTTATTTTCATTGAAACAGTTATTAATTCATTTCAACTACAAAAATGGATCGGAAACATGCAAGAACTCAGGAAATAAAAAAAAAATTGATAGATTAAGAAAATGTAAGGTTTATATCATGTGTGTGTGTGTGTGTGTGTGTGTGTGTGTGTGTGTGTGTGTGTGTGGCCCGCAAGAGCTTTGGTAATAGCCTTACCGGTATACGAAATGACACCTCTATTCTAGAATGATTGAAAATTTACCCCAATGTTCACTACATTATATAGGCTTCGGTGGAAGGAACACATGACAGGAGTCTTCTGAAAGAAGACCGAAACAAATTTCTACATATATTCCCAAGGGACGTTGAAATTTGGGAAGACAAGGTAAGAAGCGCTGGCACGAAACTGTAACGGACCCCACAAGTCATACATAAGGAATATTATTATATATCGTGCATTATCTAAAAGGACTTTACAACTTTACTAGCGTAGGGAAATTTATTGGAACATATTTCAGGAACGCGCGGTTAAAATGTCATTGTAAAGCAAAACACGCCCAATTTTCATTAGAATACTAAAGCAGTTGCAGACAAAATGGCGATGTTTACAGACATAAAACATTCTCAGTGGTATCTTCTCGTTTCAGGAAACTGAGTCTGCAACCATAGTGTAACGTAGCCTATTCCTGGGAGCCAAAAATTAAATGTGTTTTGAACTCTCAGAAAATTAAAAAAGTATGGTCTTTTATTTATACCAAAACCATAGATGGTAGGTTGCATGAAGACATGCTAGAACAGTTCCTAATTCCGTAAATTGATGATCACCAAGATGGACGTATTCACTTCCAGTAAGATGGAGCACCACCAAATTACCACGATGACGTTCGTAACCTATTCGATCGGAGTTTCCCAGATCGATGGATTGGACGTGAAGGCCGCCTCCCTCATCGATCTGGCACCCTTCGATTTTTTTTCTGTGGGGGTTCATCAAAGATCGCGTTTTAAGTTTCTCCTTTTCCTGCCAATCGCGTCAGGCTGAGAACTCGAATTACTGACACAGTTGCTGAAGTAAGTTCTACTGTACTGGCACGTGTGTGGGAAGAGATTAGTTTTAAGTTCGATGTTTGCCGTATTACGAACAGAAGTCAATGGAACTAAAATAACTGCTTGATTAATTTTAATTTCAAATTACATCTTAACCATTTAATATGTTCCATTAAACTTTTATAAGCTTGTAATATCGTTATTGATATGCCGTATACATCTTTATATATAAAAATGAGTGTGAATCTGCCTGTCCTTAATGGATTCAAAAACTAATCAACTGATTCGATGATTACTTGATGATACCCATTATGTTTATTTACTAAATAAAACTATCAAAGTGTTATATGATTTTCATAAATATTTATGAAAATCATATAAGACTCAAAAACTACTTCACCGATTTGAATGATGTGTAACCATCATTTAGATAATTTTTTGGACAATTAACGTATATAACATATTACCCTATGTACTATAGGGCCGGAGCTAAAAAAAAAGTGCATCCCTGCATTAAAAAAGTAACTTTTTTGGACGCTTAAATGGCTTACGTTGCCTAAAAACAATAACAAATACACATAGGCCTAATTGAGTATATCAAAAAATTCTAAAAAAAAAAAAGCCCCAGACAGCATATGTCTATCTTTTACGGGTAACTCAGAATAATCATGTTTGCCTTTCAACTCATTGATGTCAAGAAAATATAGGCTAAGTAAATTCCCGGGCAACGCCGGATTATCTTTCATAAGAGGCAGCGGGACATCGTTCGCAATGGCATAGTCCGTTAACGCTCTAGCGGCCCCAATTTTTGTTTCCATCGAAATAAAACTTGGTATATAGCAATTAATTAAAAAGTCGAGATAATAAGATTCCCGGGTAACGCCGGTAATCAGCGAGTTGGTTTATATTTCTGTTCAATTAATGACATATTAAAATATGAAAATCATTATTAAGTTTGAGTTTTTGCGGCCTAGCAGTAATGGAAAGGAATCTATGGAAGTAGGCTAACAGGTCCCGCGTAATATGAATAAAAAAAATGTTAAGGTAAATTACTATGAGTCAGTTTGTCGACAGGTTGAGAATCATTGTTGTGTGTAATGGATGAGACTTCCTTTTCATTTTGAAAAGTGTTACAGTGCATCTGAGTAACGGGACGAGGCGATGTGAGCTAGTGTCGGTTGGTTGGTCAGCAGTATCATCATAACACCTGCCAAACTAAACCTCACTCCAACCATTCACAACCTATGATTAACATATCAATGACAGGATTCCACCTATTATCAATGTAAAAAAATGAGAATATAATAAACATTATACAATAGAAGAGAATATTCAATCTCTTTCCATGTACTGTAGGTGCCGGTGGACTAGTGGTTAACAAGTTCGCTTCTGGTTTGAAGTTCGCGGATCGATGGATTTTTCGGGGAGTAAAAATGTGGTACTCAATGTAGTTTTCGAAATGGGAAGTCGACAAACGATCAAATTCGGACACTGAGACAATTGTTAGAGAAAACCTTATTAGAATTTAATAATAGTACTTTCCATTTAGTCTCCATGGGGGAAGAAATTTTGTCATGTAATTTCGGCCAGTATGGACCGGTGCCCACCTAGCATCGTGAGGTATTTTGGTAGCTACAATAAGTAGCGGCTCCAGGTTGAAAAACAAGCTATAACGACCGGGGAACCCGACATGCTAACCACATGTCATTCCTACACTGGCTCGATGATCGTCTATCTCTGTTGTGATTAACATATGTGGATGTGAGGCCAGTAGCCCGCTGGCAGGTCAACAGCCTTCTAGACCTGTCATACCACGGAATTATTTATTTTTCATTTATTTATTGCGTTTATATAACCTTTTTAGTATTATAAGAAGTTAATATAATGAAGCGATGCATGAATTTGGAATTCCTGTAAAACTAATCAGAATGATGGGTCTACAAAAAAGTTAATATAATCAAAATTCATGACAATATAATATATTGATATTATCAGAGTATTATGAGCCATGTGCTGGTCTAACTCCCCTAGAGAAGGTAATAAGGGATGCCTAAAGAACTATTAATTATAAATTGGTGCAGACTTAGCAACACCGACAACATTAACATAGTGGTCGAACAGTAAATTATATTGAATAAACGTTTCATGCTCTCTCACTAGCAGCAGGAAAATTAGTTTCAAAGTGAATAAAAAATTGTAAACATACTAACGACATATAAACTAAAAGTAGTTTTTTAAATTGTTCAACAATATTAATTAACGATAATAATACAGAAAAGTAAATTAAAAATATTTTTTTTACTAACAAATGACATTCCATCCATAGTAATTCTGCCCGAAGGCAGGTCCTTCACTGCAATCATAGCTTTTTCATGCTACGCTTGCAGCTTTACTAGGGAATTATGTAGGTGTGGTAGCTTCCCGTTGCTTTCCACACCGGTGAAGGATGATGATGATAATGGTAAGGATGATAATGATAAGGATGATGGCCATATGATTTCGGGGACCGTTTGGGCCTTAAAGTTTGCCTGACATTTGTCTTACAGGTGAGGAAAAACCCCGATAAAAACCTCACCCAGAAAAACTGCCCCGACCGGGGATCGAACCCGGGCCCGCTGCATGACAAGGCAACACGCTACCTCGAGACCACAGCGGTGGACACCAAATGACATTAAGCTCTCAAAAACATATCAAAATCATATTTTGTAAATTTAAAAACTAAACTGGCCTTTCTCTATTAAGGTCCATCGATGTAATATTGTAGTCAGTGTTGTGACTTCTCGAAAACATTACAACTCAGGGTTTTTGAGAGAAAGGTCCTCAGAAATATATCTGGACCGAAATCCGGTTAAGAAGATCGAGACTAATGTTGCGGAATTACGCTCAAGCTAACCACGTGACTGCCTATATTCTTGAGAGCATTCATCCATATATTTAACTTTTAATTTTATATAGCGCATTGAAAAAATAATTTTAAGATAACATTGGAATATACAGTATTATAAAGTTAACAAATCAAGTGGTACAACCGTAGCATAATTAACTAAGGCAATATGCTACAAGCCGGAAGATCTCAAGTTCGAGTCTGGATAGGTCATAATTGTTTACACTGACCTGAACCTTCGGTTGGCACCATGCCCTGAGGCCGACTCTGCCCCTAATAGAAACGAGTACCAGACATTAGTTCTGGGCGTAAATGCATAATTGACCACCTTTGTTGATTATCTAGAAAGGTGGGAGTCTTAATTTCCACTATTCCAGGGGCTTCTTAAGACATGTTGCGGGATAACTTTGCCCTTTAAAGCAAATCAAATAAGTTCAGTTTATTAAATGATTAAGACGAGAATTCAATATCCCAACATATCTGTTATACATCGACAATGAAAAAGCGTTTGATAAGTTAACATTAAGAAAATTATGGGAAAGTGTGTATAAAGGAGGCTCCCCACACCATCTAATACAAGTAATTCAGAGTCTGTATTTTGGAACATATATAACAATAGAAAGAGACAAAATTTAAAAAAATACAAATAAAAACAAACCAAGGAGTTAAACAAGGATGTCCAATGTCCACTGCATTGTTACCATAGGCCTACATATTGGCGATGCCATTAGGAAATGGTAGGAACAATAAATCAAACAGCCATTTTAAAATTAATGACCAAACCTTGAACACTATATTGTTCGCAGATGATCAGGTGATTTTTTAGTAATACAGAAGACGATTTACAAATCGCTACCTATAAACTAAATGAAGTAATAAGTAAATTCAATATGCGCATATAAAAAAAATGAAGTACTGGCTTTCGAAGGCTTAAACCACAAAAGACACAAAATAATGATCAATAATAAATTAATAGATCAGGTAAACAATTTCAACTATACTTAGGGTTTAACTTATCTTACTGCCAAAAGAATGACATAAACTTACAATTAAATAAATTTTATAATATGTGCGGAACAATAAGAACTCTAAACAATAAAACATTAAAAAATCACAGAATTAAAATTCTATAAAACAATGACAATATCCATGTTAATATATTATGCTTGGAAAACTGGATGCTTAACAGAACAGATAAAAGGAAAATAGAGGTAGCTGAAATGAAATTCTTACTTTCAGTAGCAGACTACACATTGTTGGATAAGAAATATAATGAAATAAGAACCGGATATCTAAAGTGTCATAGAACAAATTGAAAACTCAAGATCTAATTGGCTTGAACATATAAAAAGAATGACACCCAATAGATTCCCAGAAATTATGCTTCGCTACCAACCTAAATGAAGAAGAAATGTTGGACGCCCCATAAATAGATGGGGGGATACGGTCTCCTGATGTGGAAACAGGTCTATGGTCAAATTCCATGACGAAGAAGAAGAAGAAGAAGAATTGATTGATTAAACTGACTTCGAAAACGAAAAAAAATTATAAATTCTAGTAGACAAAACCGATAACAAATTAACGTAAAATATTTAAAAAAATAAAACAACCTCTGGATACAATGTCGAATGACGTAACGAATTTCAAAGGAATTGAGTATTCAGGTTGTAAAAGTGAAGATAAAAATAGTAATATTATAAGAAAAAGTTTCGGTCAATAATTCTATTTACTTCCGGTATATAATTTATTAATAAGAATTAGGCGTAAAATAATTTTCATCTGTTGTTCTCATGAAAATATTTTTGAAAACACTTCACAGATTTTCACCGATTCTATCTATACACCGATAATGACCATGACCAAAATTTATGCGTGTCTGTTAAATCTCTAGCGGTCGCAATATTTATTTCAAGGAAACTAAACTTGGAATATAGCAATTAATTAAATAAAGAGAGGGCGAGTTCGTTTACCAGTAAAACAGACCATTAGGTGTAGGAGTTCACCTGAAATGAACATTTAAAAAATACCTCGAGCGGTCGCAATTTTCAACGTTTCACAACGAAACTCAGTATATGTTATTAAAATAATTCGAAGGAGGTATTATTTAAAAATCAGCAAAATCCGGGCATTATGAGGGTGGGGATTTACTTGAACACCGAAATTAAAATCTTATTCTAGCAATCGCCATGTTTGGTTCGTCGCAATGTATACCATACAATATAATTAACCATTAAATTGTCAATGTATCCTGTAAAACACATTAGTTTAATTATCAGATATTTAACATCTTAATGGAAAAATGAATAGGCACATATTATTTAAATTGGTGTCAAATTAATTATAACTAACTCACTGGCTCTATCGAACCCGCAGGTTCGTGGTCGCGCAGACATATGCTCTCCATATATCCCAATCCTGAGTTAATGTTTTCCAATCATCCCCTGTATAATGTACTTCCCTCAAATCATAGTTAATATTATTCTCCCACCTCATTCTTGATCTACCAACTGGACGTTTTTCCCTCTGGTTTTCTTACAAGAAGCTTCCATGCATATCTTTCATTCCCCATTCGTGCCACATGTCCTGCACAACGCAGTCTACAAGAGTTAACTGTTCTTATTATATCTGGATTCCTATAAAGGCCATGTAGTTCACTGTTATGAAGTCTTCTCCATTCATCTGCCTCTCTTTGGTCCAAAAAAATTCCTAGGAACTTTATTCTCAAATACTCGTAATCTCCTTTCCTCCCTTAAAGTAAGAGTCCATGTTTCGAATCCATATAATATAACTGGTAGAATAATAGTTTTATATATTTTCAGTTTAACGTTTTTTGAAAGGAGTTGGGACGTCTCTAGAGTCTCTGTAATGAATAATAGCACGCATTTTCCGAATTGAGCTTATGTTTAATATCTTTGTGCATCTCATTCCTATTTGTGATTATTGTTCCTAGGTATTTGAATTCAGCCACTTCCTCAAAATTTCCCTCATTGTCATTAACTGTCCATTTCTATTATATATTGTATTTCTACGTGTGACCATATATTTAGTTTTATTGATATTTACTTCCAGTCCCAATTTCTTAGTGTTACTCAATACAGTATGAAATACGTAGTTAATAACTTAGGTTATGTATGATTTATTTTTACTGCAGTCCAACGCTTTAAATAAGCTGATATCAGTACTTGAGTTTCTATAATTTAGCAAAAGAAATGTACTGTTCCGTAAACCAGTAAAATGGGAACACAAATTCGACTTGCTGAGGAATTCGCTTAGTTTACGCAGTTCCTGCACGACAGACTTTTTCTCATTCTTACGTATATGTTCACAGAGGTTTAAAGTCTAAGGTCGTGTCGCATCTATTTAAGAGTGGTGTAATTTAGTTGTGCATGAGAAACAAGAATAGACAAGAAAAGTCTAGACATCAAGTCTGTGGATGAAATAACAGCTAATCAGGTCCAACGCAATTGTTATCAATGTTTATACATTTTCCTGTCTGTTAGCTTCATATCTCAACCGTCACCTAACATTATCTTGCAGTAAGCATTAAATTATCTAATCTCACGTAAAATTACACTCAACATTCCTAGCAGTACGTCAAAAACCTAAGCACAAAACTAAAATACTTCAAATATTATAAAACGCAATTGCAAACAAATTAAACAATCTATTATGTGAAGAATGTTGAAGGAAAACCAGGGATGTCTGAATGTCTCCATTTTCATAAAAAATCAGTTAAACGTTTTGAAGAACAACATATAATGTAATTATTTATATAACTAATTACATTATATAGGCCTATACTAATTTAAAATTATAAGTCATTTTTGCGAAGTATGTTAAATGGAGATCCACTGTTTTCTCACTACTACAGGCTTATGCAGTTGATAAAATAACAAAACAAAAAATCACACGAATAAGTTTTCTCCTCAATTTATTCGTAGAATAGGCCAGAAAATGAACTTTCGCTCACTTAAGTTAAGTGTGTGTAGGGGCATATATATATATACACACACGCATATTTTTATGTTACAATCAACCGCCGAAATGAATTACAACATTTTAAACATTCGTACTTAGGTTAAAAATTGTTTCGCAAATAGTTGAAAATTTCATGGGTATTATTTCAGATATTGATTATTTCTTGGAGGGGGTTAATAAACATTGCTGCCTTTATCATGGAAATTAATTTTTGCCGAATTTAATAATAATTTCCATTTTTTATCATCATCATCAATGACAGACATGGATTAAGCCAATTGGCCTGTTCCGCTTCAGGAAAGAAATTGATCCCTCCATCTCTTCTTAGGTCTTCCTGGGTCTCTTCGCCCTATGGGTCTGTAGTTCAATAGCTGCAGAGGTAGTGTATTGTTTGGCATCCTCAGAAGGTGTTCATGCCAATTATTTTGATATTTTTGAATGATTTCAGTTATTGCTGGTGTGTTGAGAGTTTTGCGGATATCTTCATTACGCATGTGATCATAAAGCGTATAACCCGCTAAAGGTCTTAATAACTTCAATTCTGCAGCTACTATCCTATTTAATTTACCTGTAGTAAGAGTCCAGGTTTCAGAACCATAAAGTAGAGTTGGAAGAGCCATTGTTTTATAAAATTTTAGAATTGTATCTGGACGTACTTTTCGGAAAAGAATGCTTTTTATTGTTCCTATAAGTTTTTGAAATTTGACCAATTTTATGTCTATGTCTTTACATGTGTCGTACGAAAGATTGCAGCCAAGATAAGTAAAGTTATTAACTTGTTCTATTATATTGTTGTTAATAACAATTTTAGTTCGTATCGGTATTTTCCCTTGAAACGCCATAGTTTTTGTCTTACTCACCGAAATTTGTAAATTATAATCTTGGGTTATATTTTTTATAAAGCAAATAATTTAATAATAAATAAAAAGCAAATACTTATATAAATGAATAAAGATAAGTCACTGATTCTTCACGAATTTGCCATTGATCAACAATATTCCACATTTAAGTACAGTTTGATTCAATTAATAAAAAAAAAAGAATAGAAACTAACCTATTAAGTATAGTGGACAATACAAGATTTAAGATACTATCGTTAAAAAATCAATCAATTGGAGATTTATATCAACAAAGGTTAGGCATAATTTAATAACAGTTCTAATTGTAAATGATGTGACAAAAGAATGGGAAAAAAATATACAAAGTTGTATTATTAAAGGAGCCCAAGAAGCGATTGGCAAACAAAAGATTTAGAAATGAAAACGAGAACATAAAATATGGAACTTAGATATCGAAAACGCTATTTGTGAAAAAAAAACTGAATTTTATTACAAAAAAAAAGTGATGAAGAATCAAGAGAAAGATATACTGTATATAGGCAAGGAATTATGCTAAAACACTAGTGCGAGAGTACATAGTGAGAGTTGGGAGAAATTTATAGGGAATGTTGAATATGATGTATAAGGCAGGCAAGATTTTGCATTTAAAATACTAAAAAAATAAATAAACCAGAGAAAGATATTGCCAATATAAATGTTATTGAACCAAAAGCATGGGTTGAACATTATAAATAGTTGTGGTTTAATAAGAATGAACAATCTCACACTCCAGTAAATAATACATTTTAAGGATGCGATTTAATCATATTGGATGAATTAGAAACATCAATAAGAGAATTTAAATGCAGAAAAGCACCTGGGACTAATAATATAAACGCAGAATTTTTAAAATACGGAGGTTTGTTATTAAAATTAAAATTATTACACATCTTTACATGTGTTGGATAAACAAAGAAATTCCCAAAACACGTAAATAAGTGTTATATCAATTTTTAAAAAAGGGAGATAGAAATAACGCAAGTAATCATAGAGGAATCAGTATTTTGAACTCTGTATATAAAATATATGCAAGGGATATTACTTAATAGATTAAAACATGTTTTTAGAAGAACCGAATGGTTTTAGACAAGGAAGGTCCTATTCTGACAATATATTCACTATGAGGCAGATAATGGAAAAGAGACGAGAATTCAATTTACCCACATATTTAGTTTTTATTGATCTTGAAAAAGCCTTTGATATGGTGATAAGAAGAAAATTGTGAGAAATAATGAAGGAAGAGGGTACCCGACTCAACTTATAGAGGGAATAGAAAGTATTTATAATGACACGAAAACTATCCTTACTTTAGATAATTATTCCAGAGATAAAATTTTAATAAATCAAGAAGTTCGAGAAGGTGTATATTATCACCTACGTTGCTTAACATCTATTTTGACGAGGTACGAAAAAAAAAATCAAGTCCAATAGGAATATAAATTAGTAAGGAAATTTATATGAATATTTTAATGTATGCAGACGATCTGGTAATCATACAGAAGTAAGGATGATTTACAAAGAGCCATTTACACGTTGAATCAATTAGGACTCTATTATAATCTTAAAGTATCAACTTAAACTAAAGTTGTGGCTTTCCATGGCAAACTGCCAGTCATTGCAAAATTAGCAATCAATAATAAATCGATATTAAATGATGTGCGACACCATAAGAATAATCCTCTGAAAGACTCGAAGAGAAACTTAGCCCAGGTTTTATGAAATTATGGATGTTCCTGTTCTCTTATATGAATCTGAATCTTGGATACTTAACAAAAAATCTCTCACTGAAATGAAATTTTTAAGATCCATAAAATGGTGTACACGCATGGATAGATTACATAATGAGTCAATTAGAAATGAATTGGAGATATTTTCAATACTCGATAAACTATGAGAGCACAAATACCTATGGAAGTTAGATAGAATGGACAATACAAGATTACCCAAAACGATCAACACCTACAAACTCAGGTTTCCGATAAAGATCATGTAGCTCATTTCTCTATAGTCCAGCCACTGTTTCTCCGGCCCAGATGTTTTCACGACAGTGTTGCCGATATGCATATTCACTGGGAGGGGCCGCTTTATGTATGCGGTTAAATAATTATTATGTTTCATTATAATGATTTTCTGATTGAATGTACCTTAGATCAGAAAATCCTTCTTCTTCTTAAACCTGCTTTAACCTTAAATCGTAAGTTAAATTTGTCGGTTAATGTGCTTCGTTGTAAAAATAAGCAAATATACAAACATTGATAACAAAATTCATGGGACTTAATGAGTCTCCTTGTCGTATTCCTTGCTGGACTAATTTTTCTTTAGATTTATTGATTTGATTACAAATGCTATTGCACAAATTTAGAATCATTGCAGCAAAATATAACATGAAAATCTCAACAAATAAAACAAAATCAATGGCAATATCCAAAGGACCCACGACGTGTTAAATTAGAAATAGAAGGGAAAAGTATAGAACAGGTCATGAAATTCAAATATTTAGGAGTAGAAATTAATAGCAGCAACAGAATAACAAATGATATCCTCCATCAGGCAAATAATGCAAACAAAATATCGGGATGTTTAAACACTACTGTTAGGAAAAATAAAAATTTAAGAATAGATACAAAAGTAAGAATTTACAAATCTGTCATAAGACCAGTTCTAACATATGATTGTGAATGCCAACAGAAACTCAAAAAAACAAAACAAATCAATGAAACAACCGAAATGAAAGTTTTAAGGAAAATCGTAAGAAAATCGCTGAGAGAGAAAATTCGCAGCTCTGTTATTAGAGAAGAATGTGAAATTGAACCTATAAACCTCTGGATAAATGATAGAAAACTAAACTGGAACTATCACATAGATAGAATGGAGAACAGTAGATTAGTGAAGAAAGTACGTGACTGCACACGTCAGCAGAAAAGGCCTTTAGGACGATCACAACTACGATGGAAGGACGTCACCGTACCCCGGACCTGTAGTGAATGAACACGCAACAAGCTGCCAGCTTTCATGCGTAGAGGAGGAAGAAGAAGAAGAAGAACAAAATTAATTTGTAATCATGATAAAATTCGTCTGAAGAAGGTACAAAATACTGAAATGATGCTGTTACGAACTAATATTTTAATAAATATGAAAATCACATAAAACTTTATGTTTTATTTATATTTATAAATAAATGTTTATTAACATTTTTCACAACACCAGACTAATTGGAAGACTTCTTAACAGTCGTTTTCTTAAAACTGTCGTGTATTCCAGTTTGTTTTGCACTTAGAGATATATTTACATACATGTTTTCCAGCCAAGTAAACATATTATAAAAGTGTTTTCAACAACCTCCGTTTCATCAGTAACAAGCTACACAAACAATTTTGCAACAACTATTTGCATACACTTTGATCACCTGCTTGCTCAAATTAAATAACCTATGAAGTTCAAGCGTATGAAGTCAGAGGAAGCATCTTGATTTCCTAATTAATGTAACACGTGTACTCCTTAATTCTATTTCCTCCTGTTAAATTAGGATATTCTTTGTAACTAAAAAAGAAACAATGAAAACCAGATGGCACTGTTGTTTCACTTACTGTGTTTTAATTTAAACATTTTCAGTATCCTTCGTGCAAGTTTCAAGAAGTTAAAAACTTTTCATATATCAGCCTACAAGTTCTCCACAGATACAGAGAGGAAATTATATCGACTATTGAGAGAAGGCGTTCCTTTGATATAGACATATAAGATTTTGTAAAGTTCAACTAATAACTCACTGGTATTATCGAACCTGAAGGTTAATTACCGCGCGGGTATACTCTCTCCATATAACCTATCCTAAGATAATATTTCCCAATTATCCCCTGTGTAATTCACCTCCCTCAAATCATGGATGGAATTCTCCCACCTCATTCCTGGCATATCTACTGTGCACTTTCTCTACAAGATATTTCCATGAACTCTATTATTACCCATTCGTGCCAAAAGTCCTGCCCATTACAGTCTAAGAGACTTTACTGTTCTTATTATATCTGACCTTCTCATAAAGATAATGTAGATAACTATTATGTAGTCTTCTCCATTCATCTGTATATTTGTCTCTCTTTGGCTCAAAACTTTTCCTAAGAACTTTATTCTCAAATACTCGTAACATTTTCTCCTCCCTTAAATTAAGAGACCATGTTTAATAGCCATATGATATAACAGGAAGAAAACCGTTTTATATATTATTACTTTAACGATTTTTTAAAGAAGTTGGGATGGCATGAATCCCTGTCATAAATGTATGTGTAAAATAGCGCAAAATTAATTCATCATCATAATCCAAATCAAGTACAGTAGTAGGTCTGGTGGCCTGTTACGGTTTCCTTCCGTCTCATCAGGGCCGAACCAAACATATTTTTTCCAAGTTAATTTTATTAGTTTTTTAACTCAATGCAGTGTATTATTTGTTTATATATATTGTACTTTTGCTTGAAAGCATTGGATCAAGAGTGTTTTAGTAATAATAATGTTTTATTTATTCTAGCAGAGTTATGGCCATAAGGGCTTCTCTTCCACTCAACCAGCACAAATACAAATAAATATTTGATATATATATATACTATATTAACTATAAAGAGTTAAAAAATAATAATAGTAATCTAAATATAATAAATTATACGAGAAACACCAATTAATATATGTACCTTACACTGGGTAATGAGGTTAGAGCAAATATAAATTTAGATTTATTTTAAGAGAAGCCAATGTCCAGCAGCCCCTTATTTCTTGTGGTACGGAATTCCAGTTGCGAGAAGTGAAAATAGTATATGACATGGAGTGATGTGATGTACTATGTTGCGGTATATTAAGCAAGAGACAATGTTGTGATCTTGTGTTTAAGTTATGTTTTGAGGATAGATACTGGAAACAAGATGATAAATAATGGGAGTCGAGGTATGTAGGATCTTAATTGGTATCTGAAAAATAAAATACGTTACAGACCTACACATAAAGAAGCAAGGATATAAGATAATTTACTCCACAGTTTTAAGGAAATTCTGCGACATGCTGTATAACTCCGGGAACAAATAGGCCAACTAATAAAAAATAAGTATGACAAAATATAGAGCCAAACTGGGTAATTCATTGGTAATACGCTCATGATTACTAAGGCGGCCTAAAATGCAATTAATGTTCATATACTAGTACAATTGTCCACCGCTGTGTTTTAGGGGTAATGTCGCTGGCTCGTATGCAGCGGGCCGGGTAAGATCCTCAGTCGGGAGAAGTTTCCGGGGTGATGGATTTTTCGGGGCTTTTTCTCACCTGTAAAATACATTTTAGGAAACTTTAAGGCTCAAACGTCATCATTATAAGTTTACTAAGAATGTGATGTGAATGGTGTTTCGTCTTATATTGTGTTGTCTCGGGGGAGGCTCTCGCATCGAGCTGATCACTCATTCGGGGAGGACCTCCATAACCTTGTGTGATCAAAAAAATAAAGTGATTCACAGTTTAAAATCCCTGTCTCGACAGATCGTACCACTATAAGTTCCAGTTGCCATGTGGCATGTAAAAAAAGTACCTATAAGACAGAGGTTAAACAGATGAAGAAAGAAAGATAGTAGTTAGGTGGTGGTTATGTAAAAAAGGATCCATACTGTTTTAAAATATCTATACAATAATAATGATAATAATAATAACAATAATAATAATTATTATTATTTTAATTAGGAATATTCCACAATACAGTGTTTCTTCTTCAACCCAAAGTGATTTGTCGCCAGAGGTTCCTGTCTAGAGCATCTTCTTCCCTCAAATCTCTAGCTTCCACACTTCTCCTCACTCCATCCATCCAACGTTCTCTAGGTCTGCCTCTTCCACTTCTTCCTTTAGCTTTCTAATTAAGGATCTTCTTTGGTATTCACTCTTCTTCCATTCTTATGAGGTGTCCATACCATTTCAAACGTTTTTCTTCTATTTTCTCCAGTATGTTTTTTCAACTTGCATAATTCCCCTTATTGTGCTGTTTCTGACCTTATCCCTTCTTGAAATTCTTGTCGATCGTCTCCAAAAATCCATTTCTACTGCTAATAGTTTATTGGTTTGTTTTCTACTTACTGTTCAGGTTTCGGACCCATATAATGTAATGCTTTGTAACAGAACTTGAAATATAGTTTTCTTCGTTCTGTAAAGGCTATTATATTTCTATTCCAAAGCACCGAGCTCATCATTCCAATGATATAATAATAATAATAATAATAATAATAATAATAACAATAATCCATCTGTTGTAATTCTGCCTGAGAGCAGGTCCTTCACTGCAATCATAGCATTTTCATGCTATGCTTTGCAGCTTTACTAGGAAATTATAGGTATGGTAGCTTCCCGTTGGTTTCCACACCGGTAAAGGATGCTGATGATAAAGATAAGGATGATGATGATTTTAGGGGACCGTTGGGCCCTAAGCTTCCTGACATTTGTCTTACAGGTTAGGAAAAAACATGAAAAAAACCTCACCCAGGAGCCTGTCCCGACCGGGAATTGAACACGGGCCCGCTGCGTGAGAATGCAGCACGCTACTTCGAGGCCACGGCGGTGGACTAATAATAATAATAATAATAATAATAATAATAATAATAATAATAATAATAATAATGGAGAGTTTTTAAATAAATAAGTTGAGCCTATTTTCATCATACCTCGTATCTGTTGTTTCTTACAAGAAAACAACAAATAGGCCTATGAGGTAAGATGAAAATATAATCACCTTATTTATTATTATCCGACACAGCGTAACATTGACCTGTTTCGTTTGTGGAAGATTTGCGAACTAATGCCGTGTCATCCCGCGAACACTCGCTTCACGTCAGTCTGTGGCGTCGAGGAGTGCAGTGCAACACCCTAAGCAAGCTGGGTAAGTGTTTCATTTGCTATTTGTTCCTGACTATACATGTTAGTATCTACGTCAATGCGACGCAACGAGTGTCGTATATTAAGTACAGTATCATAATGTTACTTCCTATCGCATTTACATAATGTTTTATTTGTTTATTGGTAGATTTAAGGCGGTAAGATATTTTCTTCCACTCAATCATCAACAACAAAAATACAATTAAATTAGGAAACATCATCTAAGTAACACGTAGAATATATACTGTATATAGTCCTTTTATAGGTTTACAATAATAATAATAATAATAATAATAATAATAATAATAATAATAATAATAATAATAATAATAATAATAATAATAATAATACTCTTACTTACTCACTGGCACTATCGAACCCGTAGGTTCATGGTCGCGCGGACATTAAGCTCTCCATACATCTCTATCCTGGGCTAATGTTTTCAAATCATTCCCTGTATAATCTACTTCCCTCAGATCATAGTTAATGTTATTCTCCCACCTCATTCTTGGTCTACCAACTGGGCGTTTTCCCTCTGGCTTTCCTACAAGAAGCTTCCATGCAAGCCTTTCATTCCCCATACGTGCTACATGTCCTGCCCATCGCAGTCTACGAGACTTAACTGTTCTTATTATATCTGGCTTCCTATAAAGACTATGTAGTTCATTGTTATGTAATCTTCTCCATTCACCTGTCTCTTCATCTCTCTTTGGTCCAAAAATTTTCCTAAGTACTTTACTCTCAAATACTTGTAATCTCCTTTCCTCCCTTAAAGTAAGAGTCCATGTTCGGCACCCATATAATATAACTGGTAGAATAATAGTTTTATACATTTACAGTTTAACGTTATTTGAAAGGAGTTGGGACATCAAGAGTCTCTGCAATGCATAATAGCACGCATTTCCAGAATTGAGCTTATGTTTAATTTCTTTGTGCATCTCATTCCTATTTGTGATTATTGTTCCTAGGTATTTGAATTCAGCCACTTCCTCAAAATTTCCCTCATTTGTCATTAGCTGTCCATTTCCAATATATAATGTATTTCTACGTGTGGCCAAATATTTAGTTTTATTGATATTTACTTCCAGTCCTAATTTCTTAGTGTTACTCAATAGTGTGTGCGTGTTGTCCTTTAGTATCTCCTCGCTATCGCCCAATAATACTACATCATCAGCTAACAGCTTATTAATACCATTGAGTTGTAAGTAAATAATAATAATAATAATAATAATAATAATAATAATAATAATAATAATAATAATAATAATAATAATAATAATAATAAATAATAATAATAATAATAATAATAATAATAATAATAATAGTGAAACTGATAGCTTACAGGAAAAAGAAAAAATAGAGAGGATAGATCAGGAAGAGTAAGTATTGTGCATTATCAACATGACGCAATTTAAAGGTGCGTTTTACGAGAAATCAAATAAAACATGAAAAGTCTTTATTATCTAAAATGTAAGTTATTTGAAGGCTTAACTCCATGCAACGTAATGGTTTAAGTCAGGTCATTGCCCTTCTACGTAAGTTATATTCATATCACAAATCTTCAAAAAGAAGATAAAACTTCTTAGAAATATAGGATAATCCTGTTTGGTTTTCTTCCCAATTTAAGAAAAATACATTTTATCAAATTATATAGTATCGATTAAGACAAATACTTTTTAGTTTCAAAGAAATAAAGTCCGTCACGCAGGAACATTGTGAACTAAACGAATTCCTTAGCAAGTCGAATTTATGGTCCGTTTTTGCTGGTTTGCAGAATATATTTATGTTAAAATCCTTAAATTGACGAAACACCAATTTTCCATTCAAGTTACATAAATGTATCAAATCGTGAAAACAAAGTGCTATATTTTATTTCGGGTTTCAGAAAACCTCCGATTTCTAATGGCGGATTTCGCTGATTTTTGGACAATATCTAATTCGCTTCATTTCAATAGTAAATACTGATATTCGTTGTAAAAACTCGAAAATTGCGACCGCTAGACCGATTAATAAATTTTGGTTTCAAGTTAACTCGTACTTCTAATTTTCCGATTTTTCTGGTTAACTCGACCTTATAATTTTTCATTAATTGCTATATACCGAGTTTGATTTCGAGAAAAACAAATATTGCAGCCGCTAGAGTGTAAACAGCTACATATATATATATATATATATATATATATATATATATATATATAAATTGCTGTCATGGTCATTTTCAGTGTCTACCAGGGAATAGTACAATATTAATCAAAACAACATTTAGAAAAAAGTAATAATATATGGCCCACTCAATGATATAGTCTCCCTGGAATAACCGAAGATCATAGATTCTCGTGTGACAAAAAAAAAATGTTTAGCGATGAAGCCTCTCAAAATAAAATTAATATCACAGCCTTTAGAAATTATACCAAAATTAGGAATCACCTTATATTTAGGAAATCCGAGGTTTGCGAAAAAAAAATTAGTCACAATTCTTCTTTTTCTTCTTCCTCTTCAAATGGCGCTACAAATCGAATTCTTGTCCAGTTTAATCAATTGTGTTCTTTTTAAATTTTTAACGAATTTCGAAGGAATTCAATTATTTGAGAATTGTACCCGTGACAATATTTTAATTTTTTTACAAATATTCAACGATCACCGAAATTGGCGGCAATTTGTTTTTTTTCGAAATAAAACTCGGCATAGTCCTAAGTTAATTATAAACAAGAAAAATAAGGTCGAGATCGTTAAACAGCAAAATCGTAACAAATTGAAAAATCGCTCTAGCGGCAGCATTTTTCTATTTTTCTCACGAAACTCGGTATATGCTATTGAAATAAAACGAAAAATCAGCGAAATCCGACAACTACAAGATCTAACGGTCGCCATTTTGTTTTTGCTTTCTCGCAACAGAATCGCATTAAACATTTAAATAAGAAAAATAATATCGAATTTGTTAATCATGAAAATCAGACCATTAAGAATGGAGTTAAAATGAAAGCCGAAATTTAGTGGGAACATATGTAAAACTCTACTCTAACTAACTCACTGACACTATCGTACTCTTAGGTTCATGGTAGTGTGGACATAAGCTCTCCATACATCCATAACCTGAACTAATGCTTTCCAATCCTCTCCTGTATAATTTACCTTCCTCAAATAATGGTTAATGTTACTCTACCGCCTCATTCTTGGCCTACCTACAGGTCGCTTTCCCTTTTTTTTTTCCTACAACGAGTTTACATGCCCCTCTTTCATTCCCCATTTGTCCCACATGTCCTGCCCATCATAGTCTACAAGATTTAATTGTTCTTATTACATATGTTTTATAGGTTGTAATTTTTGTTTTCTAGCAATAAAACTTGATACATACGATATAATTATGAAGAGAAAGCTAGGGTTGTAGGCCTATTCCGTAAAATAGCAAAATAGGACTATAAATTCGACGTGCTGAGGAATTAGTTTAGTTTACTTAGTTCTGCGTCATGGACTTTAAATTCAGATATTTTCTTTCACCTTAGTTCTATTATAATTTTGGTCTTCTTTTAGGTCAGTATATGGATTTATCCAGTTATCGTTTTGATAACTCTTCACTGTTCCACACTTTCTAAATGCCATAATAATTTATATATCGAATCAATTGTTTATCATAAGTAATGCCACGAGTCGTTTCCAATTTACCTAGAGAATTTGAAAACCAAGAGTGGCATTTGTTAGAACTATTTAACTAATAAAATTAAACTGTTTACTCACAAATTATTATTTAAATATCCATCCATAGTAATTCTGCCCGAAGGCAGGTCCTTCACTGCAATCATAGCATTTTCATGCTATGCTTGCAGCTTTACTAGGGAATTGTAGGTGTGGTAGCTTCCCGTTGCTTTCCATACCGGTGAAGGATGATGATGATGATGATGATAATAAGGATGATGATGATGATGGCCATATGATTTCGGGACCGTTTGGGCCTTAAAGATTTCCTGACATTTGTCTTACAGGTGAGGAAAAACCCCGAAAAACCTCACCCAGAAAAACTGCCCCGACCGGGGATCGAACCCGGGCCCGCTGCGTGACAAGGCAGCACGCTACCTCGAGACCACAGCAGTTATTTTAAAATATCTATATATTTAATGTAAACGGCGATGTTTGAAAACAAATTAGAAACGTTTGTTATGATTCATTTGTTCATCCACTGCAACCAAATCATATTATTTATTGCCAAATAAATATTGTAAGAATGCACCCCAGTGGAGAAAAAATGAAACACTTCAAACTGTATATTATAATCAACATTATAGGTTGTTAATTAATTTCTGATGGCCTATGATGTAAATATGTCAATTATATTTTTCTGGAACGTTAATACCTTGGAAATAAAACGTTTAAGAAAGTGCAAAAAGAGGTTTCTTTTTATTGTGGTATAATCAATTGCTATAACGATTTCCTATTATATCTCGCAAGCAGTACTTGCTTACATTCGTGCACTATATAAATACAATCTGGGAGCCAGTTACATTCTAGGATTTTTTATCTTAATATATAAATTGCTATATTCAACGTATTTCTTAGAGAGTCATTCACTACAAAAAATGCTCTGACCAATTCAGAATATTGAAAAGAGGAGCTTTCTTTAATATGATAAACTTAAGTTGATAAATATCGAGGTGAAACACGACTGTGATTGTTTGTAAAACAAAATTCATTGAAACGTGATTGGTCATTGACTCCCATTGGGGCATGAGTTAAATAGTCTTGCAAAATTAGTTTCTTTTATTTGTCTTTCCAATTCAATATTTCTTTCAGTCTTTTTATAAATGAACTTCTATTTTATTTGGGACAAAACTATTAACGAAATAATAACTAATTCTGATTTTTTTACGTAAAGTCAAATGAAAAAACAAAACAAATGTTAATCTCTTTACATGAATTAGGTCAGTATATGGATTTACTTTTGAATCAACTGTTTCTCTTGCAAAATTCCTTTCTTTTATTTGACTTTCCAATTTAATATTTCTTTCATTTTTTTATAAACGATCTTCTATTTTATTTGGTTCAAAAATATTAACGAAATAATAACTAATTCTAATTTTTTTACGGAATGTAAAAAAAAAAACAAATGTTAATCTCTTTACATGAATTAGGTCAGTATATGGATTTACTTTTGAATCAATTGTTTCTCTTGCAAAATTCCTTTCTTTTATTTGACTTTCCAATTTAATATTTATTTCAATTTTTTATAAACGATCTTCTATTTTATTTGGTTCAAAAATATTAACGAAATAAAACTAATTCTGATTTTATTTTCAGGAAAGTCAAATGAAGAAACAAAACAAATGTTAATCTTCTTACAAGAATTAAAAATGTTATGAGAGTGACAAGTCGAAGTGATTAACTTGAATAAACAAGAAGACGACCTTCAAATACTAGAAAACCACTACGCTATTAAGGCCCACCGCTACTTCATTTCATCGCCATTATCGTAGCATTGTAAATGCGTACGTCATAAAGAACTTTGCCAATTGTAGACTTCTAGTGGAAAGTTACCAACCAGGAGATAAAATTATCTTGTTTTATTACTGATTCTACATGCATACACCACAGGTGCCCCATATGGGGGTATCAGAGGCTTACAAGGGTATCCAGATAAAAAGTTATACTATATAACCAGACAATCCAGTCTGAAATACAAAATACAGGAAAAAAAAAAAAACTTGAAATTGATACGGAAAAATATCTAAGTATTTTGTAATGTTTTTCACCGTGCCGTAATCGAGTGATTTATTGCATCGTGTCTTGATGCAGCTATGAGATTTGCATTAGTTCGAGTCCCCATGGGGAAAATGTTTATCGTGGAATTTCGGCCAGTATGGGGCCCGTGAGGAATATGGGTAGCTCCAGGTTGAGTAAATCAGCTGCAACAGGTGGGGGACTCGTCATGCTGATCCTCTGCTGTCATCTGCTTAGTGGCAATGTCATCGTCCATCTCTGTGATTAACAGATGTGGTTGTGATGCCAGCAGTCGACTGGTGGGGCAGGTGCATTCTAGGCTAGGAGTTTTTTTTTTTCAATTATCGTCCATATTTACCGGTGTTATTGATTTGAGTTCCCTTTGGTTCCAGAATATTAAAATATAAAATTACGAAATATTTATCTGAAAGGTCCGTCTCCTCAACTTAAAGATTATTTATCTGTAGCGCTTTCGGGACTAGTCCCATCAACAGCAGGATTCAATACTGAAGATTGAATCCTGCTGATGATGTCCCGAAAGCGCTACTGATAAATATTTTTTTAAGTTGAGGAGACGGATCTTTTAGGTAAATATTTCATAATTTTATATTTTAATTTTGAATAATACCTCAACGGAACTTTATCATGAATTTTATTAATATTAAAATATTAAGTTAATTGTTTTTACAATAACATCCTATTTCTGTTACCTATGTAGTATTTTTTGCTGTTAAATTTAATTAATTGATAACAATATAAATTCGATCATCGCTTATGTTAAATACTGCGATTCCAACTATTTTTGTAAACTATGTTGGTGACACTGTTATCAATGTATCTATAGTTTCGCCAATATTAACTATCAGTAGGCCTATATCTTAATGAAATATTTTATTATATTTATTTATGGGTTACATTATTTAAATAGGCTATGTAATATGTTTAACGTATTTTATGTTAATTTGTATTCAATCATAATTATATGAAGTAATATTATTTTAAATTGTTGGTACCAACAACTGATTTTTTTAAGTCTAGGGACTAAAGTTAAGCCAAGAACCTTAAACATCACTTCTAAGTAGGGCCTATTATTTCTTAATTTTTTACGAATATTTGTTATACGCTACACAATAATTTAAATATCCTAATATAACAAATGGCTGTTACCACAACTATACTTAGTTAATTGTATCTTTCCATTTTCTTCTTTAACCTCATCTGTATAGGAAAGAAAATTTTCTCTGGATGGTCACAGAGTAACAAAGGAAACAATTTCCTGTTGACATTGAATGTCAATATTAAGAGATCAAACTGCTAATGATTTATGGGAATACTACTATACTTCTAACGCACGTGTCACTATCGAACCCGGAGGTTCATAGTAATGCGGACATAAGTTATCTAAATATCCCTACTTGAGCTAATATTTTCCCGTTCATTCCCTGTATAATTTATCTCCTCAACTCATGGTTAATATTATTCTCCCATCACAATCTTCGCCTACCTCCTAGGCGGTTTCCTTTTAGTTTCTCACAAGAAGTTTATCCGTCTTTCAATCCCCATATGTGCCATGCGTCCTGGCCATCACAGTCTACAGTTGATGATATCTAGAAGTATATATTATTCTTAAAACATATATCCTAAATAAGGAACCCAAAAACACGATGAGTCGAGAGTTGAAAAACTACTAGATGGAATAGACAAAAAACAGAATACAGTAGTTTGGTCATGTGTTGAGAATGGGGAATAGATTAACAGAATTTAAAAAAAAAACATTAAAATGGGTGATAAATGACAAAAAAGACGACCTAAGACTTGATAGATAGGCTTATATCAGGTGAAGTAATGCGTGGAAATGAAGGAGGTAACTCGGAATGGAATAATAATAATAATAATAATAATAATAATAGTAATAATAATAATAGTAATAATAATAATAATAATAATAATAATAATAATAATAAAGCTCCCTCCATGGTATCTTTACCTTGTCGTGGTGGAGTGGCTTGCGTGCTTAAATGTTCCTGAGAGCTATGCCGGCGGTAGCATTGCTGCCGATAGGGTTACCCATGCCGGACTGGTCGAAGGTGATAAGCCAGACGAAAAAAGTACCTTGGGCGAAAGAGTGACGATCTTTCACCGTAAAAATACAACCGACAAGAAATGCGGACATGGGTTCATCTGGGGTAAAATTTTCCGGAGGTCAAATAGTCCCCCATTCGGTTCTCCGGGCGGGGACTACTTCAGGGAACCCATGCCAAAGGCTCAAACATAGGGACATGTTCCTAGGAACATGGAATGTTAGGACTTTATACAATAGCGGGGCACTACAGATATTAACGCGGGAACTAGATAAATCGCCCTTGGATATAGTCGCTTTACAGGAAGTTAGGTGGCCAGGAGTAGGAAGTCAGGAATCAAGAAGCTTTGCATTATACTATGGGGGCGCAGAAAGACCTACATTTGGAACGGGTTTTTTAGTCAGAAGGAGGATACTATCCGCTATCCGAGATATTAAGTTTGTTAGTGATAGGATATCATACATACTTCTAAAGGGTAAACGACATGATTTTATAATTGTAAATGTACATGCCCCCACAGAAGATAAAGATGACAAGATCAAGGATGAGTTATATGAAGAATTAGAATGCTTATTTGATAGCCTTTCACGATATCATATGAAAATTGTCTTAGGAGATTTTAATGCAAAAGTGGGGCGGGAAGATATATTCAAACCAACAATAGGCAAGAAGATAGTAACGACAATGGGGTTAGATTAGTCGCATTTGCCACATCAAGCACAACATTTCAGCATAAGGATATTCATAAATACACCTGGACGTCTCCAGATGGAGTAACTCGGAACCAGATAGATCATGTATTAGTGGATAAACGCTGGCACAGTAGCATCATTGATGTTAGATCAGTTAGAGGGACAGACTGCAATTCGGATCATCATCTGGTCAGAGTGAAAATCAGACAATGGCTATCGCTTATGAGAGGAACAAACGCTAAAGATGATTCTGTAAAATATGAATTAAAAAACTTGAAAAATGATGAAATGCGGCAAGAATACCAAATCAAAATTGCTAATAGATTTGAAGTACTGGAATCTTCAGATGACAATGTGGCAAAACGAAGAAGAAACTGATATAAATAAAGAATGGGAGGCTATAAGAGATACTATTAAATTGTCAGCATCAGAAAGCATTGGTTGTTTAAAAAAGAGGCAAAACAAGAAATGGTTTGATGAGGAATGTGCCGACATTGTAAAGAAAAGAAAGCTAGCAAAAATGAAATGGTTACACGAGCCAAATGAGGTAAATTTAGAGCAATTGGGTAGTGTTAGACGGGAAACCACCAAGTTACTAAAGAGTAAAAAGAGGGAATATTTGAGAGAGAAGATTAATGATCTTGAAATGAACGCAAAAAATAGGAACATTAGAGAATTATATCAGGGAATTAGTATAGAGAAGAAAGGGTTTCAGGCTAGAACAAACATAATTCGGAATGAAAATGGGGATATGATTCCTGATTCCAGGTTCCAGGAGTATATTAAATAGATGGAAAAGTTACTTTAATCAGCTATTAAATGTACATACAGAACAAGACATTGAGGAGGATAAGTTACAGACAGCAGAAATGCTAGTCGCAGAGCCAAGTGCATTAGAGGTTGAAATGGCGATTGAAAAATTGAAGATGTATAAAGCATCAGGTTCAGATGAGATCCCAGCAGAACTGATAAAATCAGGGGGAGAAAAATTGATGGACAAGATACGTTGGTTGTTTAGTATGATTTGGGAAAAAGAAGCTCTTCCAGATGAATGGAAGGAATCAATTATCGTACCAATTTATAAGAAAGGAGATAAAACTGATTGCAACAACTATAGGGGCATCTCATTACTTTCAACTTCGTACAAAATTCTAACAAATATATTAGTAAGCAGACTTACTCCCTATATTGATGACATTCTAGGAGATCATCAATGTGCATTTAGAAGAAACAGGTCTACAACAGATCAGATTTTTAGTATAAGACAGATTTTAGAAAAGAAATGGGAATATAATGGTACTGTACATTAACTATATGTAGACTTCAAAAAAGCATATGATTCAATTAAGAGGGAGAAGTTATATAGTATCCTGCTAAAGTTCGGAATTCCTAAAAAGTTAGTTAGACTTATACGAATGTGTCTAAATGGCTCAAAGAGTAGGGTGCGTGTAGGCAAACAGTTTTCAGACACTTTTGAAATCCAGAATGGGTTGAAGCAAGGAGATGCACTATCTCCTCTACTATTTAATTGTGTACTAGAGCATGCCATTAAGTCTTTAGAGAATGAGGAAGGCTTACAACTCAATGGTATTAATAAGCTGTTAGTTTATGCTGATGATGTAGTACTACTGGCCGATAGCGAGGAGATACTAAAGGCCAACACGCACACACTATTGAGTAACACTAAGAAATTGGGACTGGAAGTAAATATCAATAAAACTAAATATATGGTCACACGTAGAAATTCAGTATATAATGGAAATGGACAGCTAAGGACAAATGAGGGAAATTTTGAGGAAGTGGCTGAATTCAAAACCTAGGAACAATAATCACAAATAGGAATGAGATGCACAAAGAAATTAAACATAGGCTCAATTCTGGAAATGCGTGCTATTATGCATTACAGAGACTTTTGATGTCCCAACTCCTTTCAAAAAACGTTAAGCTGAAAATATATAAAACTATTATTCTACCAGTTATATTATATGGGTGCGAAACATGGACTCTTACTTTAAGGGAGGAAAGGAGATTGCGAGAATTTGAGAATAAAGTTCTTAGGAAAATTGTTGGACCAAAGAGAGATGAACAGACAGGTGAATGGAGAAGACTACATAACAACGAAGTACATGGTCTTTATAGGAAGCCAGATATAATAAGAACAGTTAAGTCTCGTAGACTGCGATGGGCAGGACATGTTGCGCATATGGGGAATGAAAGACGTGCATGGAAACTTCTTGTAGGAAAGCCAGAAGGAAAACGCCCAGTTGGTAGACCAAGAATGAGGTGGGAGAACAACATTAATTATGATTTGAGGGAAGTAGATTATACAGGGAATGATTGGAAAGCATTAGCTCAGGATAGGGATGTATGGAGAGCTTATGTCCGCGCGGCCATGAACCTACGGGTTCGATAGTGCCAGTGAGTAAGTGAGTAAGAGTAATAATAATAAAGCTAATGCGTTTCTGCATCCTTTAAAGATCTCTCCTGGTCCAGACTTCCATTTCAAACCGTATTATGTCCATTATTTTCTGTAGTTATTAATCATCTTACACTCTCTTATCGCGGCTTTTCCAAATTCCAGTAAATTCTGCCCTAACTCTATATCCTCTCGCTATAATTCCTAATCCTTAAATCATGATTTTAGTAAAATATCAGAATGTAACTTAACATTAATTAACATTCCCTGCAGAAAACATCTCTCTGTTCTATGTCTAGCACAGTATCGTCCTCGCCGTCTTGGAATTCCCTCCGTTCTGAAATCAGGGGCTACCGAACAGGTTATCATACATTAGCCTCGTTTTAAGGCGCCAAGAACTCGTCCTCAGTCTTCCCTGAGGGATAGGATTTGCTGGTTGTGTAAGAAGATTCAAGATTGCCAACTAAAGCATTACTTGGTATTTAATATTATTATTGATTTCTTACATCTCAATGATGGATAAATCATATTTGAAGAGAAAAATTATACGCTCAGACCGGGACCTGAACCCGGGACCCTTGGTTCTCTAGACCAAGTGCTCTACCAACTGAGCTACCTGAGCAAGTACCGATCTAAACGCAAATCTTTCTCTATATACATTGTAATTCCCGTCCACCAAATGCTATGAAGCCATGCTTCTATCTTGCAAATGGGGGCTCCTTTATTAAGAAGACATATTTGGGAATTATACATTACAGCCAGTACGGCTTTTTCCATGTTATTATTATTGATTTCTTACATCTCAATGATGGATAAATCATATTTGAAGAGAAAAATTATACGCCCAGACCGGGACCTGAACCCTGGACCCTTGGTTCTCTAGACCAAGTGCTCTACCAACTGAGCTACCTGAGCAAGTACCGATCTAAACGCAAATCTTTCTCTATATACATTGTAATTCCCGTCCACCAAATGCTATGAAGCCATGCTTCTATCTTGCAAAGCCGTACTGGCTGTAATGTATAATTCCCAAATATGTCTTCTTAATAAAGGAGCCCCCATTTGCAAGATAGAAGCATGGCTTCATAGCATTTGGTGGACGGGAATTACAATGTATATAGAGAAAGATTTGCGTTTAGATCGGTACTTGCTCAGGTAGCTCAGTTGGTAGAGCACTTGGTCTAGAGAACCAAGGGTCCCGGGTTCAGGTCCCGGTCTGAGCGTATAATTTTTCTCTTCAAATATGGTATTTAATAGAATTTATCCACCAAGACAACTCAACCAGCCATTCACCCTCCTCTTTTATTCGGGCTTGGGACCACCTATGTGAAGCCCTGAGGCACTCAAAGGAGGACCCCAGGTCCTTCTTTTCGTTAGTTAATTCAATCTGGTGCGACTTATCGTAATACATTTTAAAATCTCTAATGATTTTATTGGATTTCCAGACTCAGGAACTACTATAATTGAAATCATTTTCAAAACAGGGATTTCCCGGGCAATGAACATAAACAAAAATGTACTCTCTCCTAACAATTTTGCTTAAATGGACATACCGGTAGTATTATTTGAAAGGTACCTGCTATCACTTTTTAGAGTGACATATGAGTGTAATAGACAACATGATGAAATAGTTCTACATCATCGTCATAATGAGGGTATGAGCCTTATTAGCCTGTTCCGTTCCCCATCATAACATATGGTAGGTCGGTTTTCCAGAAAGTAAGTACTAGGGTTGTTGGATTAATAATAGAGAAAAGTGTTTTGGTATTGGGCAATATTTTTTATCTAGGTTGGAAAGTAACTCTTAAACATTTTGGGAAAGTAAATTTATTATAGAATATTTTCTATCTTATCTTGAATTATTTTAAATTATTAAAGGTCTTCTTGGTCTTCTTATGCTTTCTTTGTTCTGAAGTTTGTAGTACATTTTTTATAAATACTTTTTCATTCAACTTTGGATGTGTTGATGCGAGTTACCTTCTTTTTAAAGTAAAATATTTGTAGTTAATTCCCTATAGTTTCGTCTGTTTTATAATTATAAAGAATATCCAACCACATACTTCAAGAAATGCATCTCTGAAATTTTATTCTTTATCAGAATTGGTTATAAAAGATTCCGGGCTATGTGGCCGTGGTCTATAACTGGCGTTTCTTCCAGACGTTTCTCCCTCAACTGCGGAGGGCATCTTCAGTGGCGAGCGCTTACAGCTGTTGTTTCCCTGTCGTAGACTTGAGTCTACGACAGGGAAACAACAGCTGTAAGCGCTCGCCACTGAAGATGCCCTCCGCAGTTGAGGGAGAAACGTCTGGAAGAAACGCCAGTTATAGACCACGGCCACATAGCCCGGAATCTTTTATAACCATGATTACCGGCCGTGAAAGCCTGCATGCCACTTTATCAGAATTGTTAATGCCCAAATCTCGGACCCACATATGAATGGGAAAACTGCTACTGTTTAGAGAATTTTAATTGGGTATCATTCGTGGTCATTAGTTTTTTAGATCCCTTTGATGAAAAACTTATAACATCTAAATCCTGATGGAAGAATGGGAAATCATCACACGGAAGAATTCCGTACCACATGGCATAGGTAATAATTATGCAACCAGAAGAAGACGAGTTCCCATGCAGCTCGCAAATCATCGTGACACCGTTTGTTTAATTAACGACAGATAAGAGTGAACTTGAAATTTATCACAGACGCCAACTCCTCTAACTTCAGCAAATAATATTCTTATCTCTTAAGGCGGGTCACGAAAAACACATGGGTCATAAACCTGAAGTCTGCTCAAAGCAAAATATTCTTGTGAGTACTAAGATAATCACTTAAAGCACGCTTAAATTTTAATAAAACTTGCAAAGCTTAAAGGAAATATTGCTTCGATTACAAAACATAAACTTAGCCTACTACTAATGCAATATTCTAATCTGGATTAAGCTGTATTATGTGCCAATTAAAATAAAAGTATGCAGTATTTTATTGAATTCCAAAATAATGAAGCCATTGAGATTGTTCCTATGAAACGATTTTAAAAAAAAATACATATCTTCATCGATCCTACCTACTACATTCCGAAATAATAAGGGTAAGTTTGTTAACCAGCAAAATAGGATCATTAGGAATAGGAGTTAATCTGAAATGAGAATTTAAAAAATGATTTATCGACTGCAATTTTTAGATTTTTCGTAACGAAACTCAATATATGTTATTAAAATGAAACGGAAAAAGGTATTCTCCAAAAAATCACCTAAATTCGACCATTAGAAGTGGAGATTTAACTGAAATCCGACATTAAAAAATCGTCCTAGCAGCCGCCACGTTCACTTCCTTTCAATGTAACTGCATGCCATGCAATTTAACCAACAAAAGAAAGATATTATATTCCATAAACCACCAAAATAGGACCATTTATTTGACTTGCTGAGGAATTCGCTTAATAAAGACACGAATAGAAATACACAGTTTTTGGACAAAACAAAACAAAAAAATCTAAATACAATAGGCCTGTAGCCTAATATATTAGAACATGTCTAAATATTGTAGTGATGAAAAAAAATAGTAGGCCTATTCGCAAACTTTTTTTTAGATTTTTTAGATATTAATTAATTAATTAATTAATTTGTTTATATATATATATATATATTCGAAAACGAAAATTAAAAAGTTATGGACAAATCATTCTATCAGACTCATGAGACAAATACGATAACTGAAATTTACGAAACCGGATTAAAGAACAAGTAGATACTATAAAATGAATTGAAGTAATCAACTAAATTGGCAGGAATTACTCAAAGATATCCTAAACAGATAAATCTTTAGAATTAAATTGATCAAAAAGACAAACCGAAAAAGGAAATGGGCAGAGCATAGTCAGAAGAGAGAAAAGAAGCCCACAAAAAATATTCTAAGTACTTTGAGTAGTCCTACATCGGCTCATTCCCATATAAATAATAATAATAATAATAACTTTATTATCATGACTGAATTAAAGCTTGAGAACTTGTCTACCACTAAACCAGATTAGATAAATTTACAATTACATTCGTATAAATAGGGTATATTAAATTAAAATAAATTATTTTATGTAGTAGGCATGCAATATACTCTAATATATAAAAATGAATGTTTGTATTTTATGTGCTGCCATACCATTCATCCGATTGTGATGGGGCTTTTTGCAAAATGTTCAGGAGATTCCCGGGATGAACATAGGCTATAAGAGATTGTGATACTCAACTCTTACACCTTTAAAAACAATCCTTTGTAGAGAAAAACCTGAAAAAAGTAGCTTTTTGGACGCTTAAATGACCTAACCTGACCTGTACTATGCTGACCTATACTGACCCAACATGACCTATATAGACCGAACCTAACGTAACCAAACTGTACCTAACCAAACCTAACCGAACATAACTGAACCCAACCGAACATAACTGAACCTAACCGAACATAACTGAACCTAACCGAACATAACTGAACCTGAACCTAACTTGAAGCTAGCCTTAACCTAACCTGAACCTAGCCTGAACCTAACGTAACCGAAACTAACCAAACCTAACCGAATCTAACCTAAACCTTACTTGAATCTAATTTGAACATAGCCTGAACCTAACTTAAGCCTAGCCTGAACATAATCTGAACCTAACTTGAACTTAAAATCTGAGTCTAACCTGGACTTAACCTAAAACTAAACTAAGCCTAACTTAAACCTAGCCTGAACCTAACTTGAACTTAGCCGGACCTAAATGGAGCCTAATCGAACCTAAACTAAACCTACACTGGCCCTAAACTGAACCTAACACGAATCCAACCCGAACCTAACCTAAACCTAACCCAACCGTGCCTAATCTAGCCAAACCGATCCTAATATAACTTAACCTGAACCTAATCAGAATACAAACTTGAACCCAAACCCGAAAATAAAATCCTAATCCAAAACAAAAAACCAAAACCTAAAACCAAAACTGAAAGAAAAACTGAACTCAAAACTCAAATGATTAATGATCTTGTGTACAAGCCACCTCTTCCACACGCCGTCCTTGATCTAAGAGGGCGCATCACAGCAGCCATCGAAACAGTTGACCATGATATGCTACAATGTTCCTGGGCGGAAATGGACTACAAGCTTGATGTGTGTCGTATTACCAACGGAGCTCATATTGAACATCTGTAAGGTACTCTATCCAAAACGTTTTGAGTTTCTCTTTCCATTAGTACTGGTTTTATGTTTGTTAAATTTATTTAAACGCAAGTTACACGTGTTCGAAATCCAAAAGGACATTTGTGGGAACCCTGTATAAATCCAATATCGTTTGGCAAACGGCAATTACCTAACAAGTAATCAAACAAGCATGACATAAATGCCAAGTGTGCAACAATCCTTGATAATTAAGGGAGGGAAATCCAGGATCAAACAGTGGCTACTGTGAAATAAACAAACAGAATACAAAGAAGTCTTGTGAAGAGGTATTGTTAGCAGACAATTATTTTGCAACCTGGTGTCGACACTGAGGT
The DNA here is from genome assembly GCA_030220185.1 of Diploptera punctata. NCBI lineage: Eukaryota > Metazoa > Arthropoda > Insecta > Blattodea > Blaberidae > Diploptera > Diploptera punctata. Next base: position 550,435 of record JASPKZ010005718.1, read on the forward strand.
AAAAAGAATAAATCAAATGTGAATGCCAGGTAACTAAATGTGCAGAACTGCAGAAGTTTGTAAAAATTTAGAGAGAATGCAATTTAGGTCTGTCACTAAGACGGAGCCAAGAATGATTTATTATTGAAATGTACCGAAATATGACATTAATAGCGGGTGTTCAGAATGAAACAAAAGAAGAAGATAATGAATACGCTGCAATTTCTGAGACAATTCAAATATTAGGTCATTACATTAGACATCACAATAATCGAAATGTGGTAACAGAAGAATTCTGCTTTTTTTAAAGTTTTAATTCTATAAGGAAGTAATTCGTATCTTCCTGAATTCATGAACATTTTATATATAGGCCTAACAAGTCCACTAAACATGAAGGCCACAAGATGGGCTAAACTTCGACCAACCAATGTTATGAAGCGCCAATCATTCAAGTGATAATATCCGAAAATATTATCTCCGGTAAATGCTCTCTGGATATTTTTGTTTCTGTTCTTTGAAAATAAATATTTAAGAATGTATGGACCAATTGGTGTAAATGGTCACTGGAGAATAAGATCAAATAAGAAAATTGACGAATTATTAGGAGACCTTTGTCAGATCGATAAGACTAAGGTGGCTATGTCACAGAGTACAAATGCAAAGTAACATACTTCTAAAATGTATCTTAGATATAAGAATGAAGGATAGAAGGCGGAGAGGATGAGCAAGGAAAATATTTATGAACGACGTGTGAAGGGCATGGATTTGAAAGTAAAGAACTGGATAATGAAATCTAAGGACAGAGGACAGTGGAAGGCTGTTGTGAGGTAAGCCAATGTTCACATTGTACCATAGAACTAAGGATAAAAAAAGTAGAAGAAAAAAGAGGATTTTTAAACTGACCCAAACCTTCTGGCGGCACTGTGGCCCTGGGGTCAACTCAGCCTTAACGGAAATGAGTACCAGACTCTTGTTCGAGGGGTAAAGGCAACCGTCATGCAGGGCTGACAACTCGATTGACATAAAGTGCCGATTGTCTAGAAAAAGTGGGAGCCTTAATCTCCTACTATCCCAGGGGCCTCCTAAGGCCTGTAGTGGGATCACTTTACCTTTTTTACTTTACATTAGATTTGGTTAGGGTAGGGCTCTGAAGTTACTTATAGTTAGATTTCGTTATGAAAGGTCATTTGACTCAACATGAGCAACAGATAACACAAACACTCCAGTAAATTGGTAATTATACTTTTAATCATCAGGAAGAAATGGATGACGAACACCTCAAAACAGCCGTCAAACAGGAAACATCCAAAACTTCAAAGTACTGGAGAACAAGACTGCTAATAACTTCAGTGTTAGATTCAGAACATTATATACCATAAAAATAGAATACCTGAGATCTCAGTTTTCCTCAACTTTGGATCTGGGGTGTGGAGTACTTTCGAAGCATATGCTCGATTTACAAGCTGAAGATGAAGTATATGCTTCGAAAGTACTCCACACCCCAGATCCAAAGTTGAGGAAGACTGAAATCTCAGGTATTCTATTTTTATATTATAAATACTAGCTAATACCCGGCGTGCGCTGCTACTCCTTAATGTGTTTTTTACCACCAGCCGTTCGTTGTTATGCTTGCCCGGGAATCTGCTTATCCCATCTTCTTATCGTTATTGTGAGTTATCCGTAGAAGATAAATATATGCTGTCGCGGACTTTTTGTGGAGTTTTTTTTTGTGATATTCAATTCTGTGTACATTAATTTGGTGTATTTGTTATGGTTTAGGCAGAGTAAGCCATTTAAGCGTCAAAATATGGACTTTTTTTTTCACTACAAAGGGTGATTTTTAGGGGTGAAGGGGTTGAGTATCACAACTCTCTTATAGCCTATGTTCATCCTGAGAATCTCCTGAACATTTTTCAAAAAAGTCCCATCAAAATCGGATCAACGGTATGGCCGCGCATACAATACGAACAAACAAACAAACAACCAAACAAACACACATTGATTTTTACGTATATATTAGGTTACAAGTAACCTCACGGTGTTTTGTCATGAATTTTAAAAGTATGGATTATATACCAACCAATCATCACTTGTAGCTATCTTTGCATGATCCATAATTATTATACCACATCTTTTAGGATATTTTATCTCAAATTATATAAACAATAATATCCTCAACTCATAGCCAATTCAGAATTGGGTCGAGGGATGAGAAGAGATTAAGTCCTTATATTTTAGAGCTCTGCGAACGACAAGGGTACCGACCAACCACAGGGTTACGGAGAAATGGTTAATGAAATTTGTGGCAGGGGAAACCGGGAGAACCCCGAGAAAAACCTGCTCAAGCTCCGTTTCGGCGACCACAAAATCCACATGGAATGACCGAGACTCGATCACGAGATCCCACTGGTGAGAGGCCAGCGTCTAACCGCTTACGCTACGGAGCCGCCTTATCTCCAGTTCTAATTCAGTTTTTTTTGCTATTTTTCGTTCTTAGTTTTTACCATTTTTTAGTTCACTAATAATCGTTGTATCGTAAAACAGTAATTCCGCTTTCCTATTTATTTGTTTAATTCCAGTAATTGTTTGCACTACAAATCCAACAAATGTCTTCTCAAATATATTTATTTTAATATACTTATTAACCACAATGCAGCCGTCTTCTAAAATAAAAACAAGAAACTAATAACCTAGATGGATAATTAAAAATATAAATAAAAATATAATTTTTTGCGCGATAGAGCGTTTTGTCGTACTTACAGCAATAGCGATCATGATTGAAAGTTCAACTTCCTACATTTCGGGGTTGCCAAGGTAAATAACTATACTGTAATATTACATATTACATACATACATACGTGTGGGAAGTAAAACCACTGCCCTCTATGTATACTACATAAATGCATATTCAAAAAATTTCCATAAGGTAGTGTTAATATACATTATACGAAACAATCAATGCATTTTAAATGAACTGAACTTTATTTGAAACAATATAAAACAATAAATATGTAAAAGTAAAAGTAAAGTGTTCCTATACAGGCCTCGGGAGGCCCTTGGGGGGTAGTAGGATGTTAAGGCTCCCACTTTTTCTAGACAATCGGCACTTTATGTCAGCCGGGTTGTCAGCCCTGCGTGACGGCCGCCTTTACCCCAGAATAAGCATCTGGTACTCATTTAAGTTAGAGGCTGAGTCGACCCCAGGGCCATGGTGCCACCAGAAGGTTTGGCTCAGTTTAAAAATCCTGACCCCACCGGGACTTGAACCCTCGACCTTCCGGTTTGTAGCGCACTGCCTTAACCACTACGTTACGGCGCTGTACTTGCCGCAATTTTATCACTAATTGGTCTCACGGCCTCCTGTCATTTTATCACTAATTGGTATCACGGCCTCTTGTTTCAACTATAAACATTGCCCATACTGTATTGACGTAGACTTTCACGGCTGGAGTTGCTATGATGATCTTGAAGAAGATATAGGCCGTGGTCTTGAAGCTTGAAGTTCCCCGACGTTTCGCCAGAGACTGCGTCTGGCATCCTTAAGGGTTGTCGAGCTGTAGGCCGTGGTTGTCTCGACAACCCTTGAGGATGCCAGACGCAGTCTCTGGCGAAACGTCGGGGAACTTCAAGCCTCAAGACCACGTCCTACAGTCCGAAAATCTTCTTCAAGATCATCATTGCCATACTGTTAACGTTAGTCAATTGTTTATAATGAACGCAAATGTTTCCAACAAAGATGTTCTTATTTTACTATTATTTATTATTCTGAAAACACCATCGCGCAAAAAACAATGTACAACGCACGTTTATGAAGTGTTTTACATACTCTCGGAAATTAAAAACTGGCTATCGCTCAGTTTTAAACATATTCTTCGATTCTGTAAAAACCACTTCCCAACCTCACATCGTAATATACTATTACTTTCATCATATTAAACGAACGGTATTAAGAAAAGTGAGAAAGTAAAGAGTATTTTGAAACTACACAAAACTTTACTCCAACCTACAATTTTATACGTGTCAGAAAACTGCATTCTAACAGCTCAGAGAAAGAGAATAATTGAAGCAGCAGAGATGAAATTACTTAGATACTCTCTCCTTGACCACAAAATAAATGAGTCTATTCGTTAGGAATTAAACAGCCAAGTGCATTAGAAATGTTTGTCAAATAACTAACTCACTGGCACTATCGAATCCGTAGGTTTATGACCGCGCGGACATAAGCTCTCCATACATCCATATACTGAGCTAATGTTTTCCAATCATTCCCTGTATAAACTACCTCCCTCAAACTATTCTTAATGTTATTCTCCCACCACAATCTTGTTTCATCTACTGGGCATTTCCTACAGTTTCCATGTCCTTTATTTCTTTCCCATTCGTGTCACATGTCCTGCCCATAATAGTCCACTTAACTGTTCTTATAACATCTGGTTTCTCACAAAGATCATCTAGCTCATTGTTATACAATCTTCTCCCACTCACCTGTCTATTTGTCTCTTTGATCCTAAAATTTTCCTAAAAATTTCATTCTCAAATATTCGTAATGTATTCTTCCCTTAATTGTTTTGTCCAATGCTATCAGGTTGTCTTTCATCACATTTTCTGGCTTTCTCCCTTGGCACTGGCGGAAATGTAACCCATTTCTTAGGTTGGGGCACCTGGAAGGCGGAGTTACGTTACCCCGATGATATGATGGGTGGTAAATGATAATGAAGTGCCAGGAGAGTCCTTAACCTAAATTTAACCTAAATTCCAAACCAAGGAGACCCACAGGAATGATTCATTTTAAGGAAAAATTATTATGGTCTGACCGGGAATATAACCCGGGACCTCATGTAGTCAGAAGTTCTGGCCACAAGACCATGAGGTTGGTTCCTCCCTTAATATAATGTCAATGTTTCACATCCATAAAATATAACGCTTTGAGAGAGTATGTGATGACGAGGATCTCTGTAATGCATAATAGTATGCGTTTCCATAATAATTTACGAATACATATCAAAATGGTATTTGTGTCTACAAATAATGCAACCAAGACGAAATGCATTGCAATCATACAGGTACAGACTAGATAATTGGAAGACCTAAAAAGTGTTGACGAGAGCAGGGTATACACTCTACAGAAGGAAAGGATCAAATGGTCCAATCCATGAAGTCTATAATGCTATAATGATAGATGTATTCTGCTGAGGATTTGCATCAGACTCGGAACTAGTACGCCCGCTGAGAGACTGAAATGTTTAGATAGTACAATCCCTAATGAAGTAACATGCTGCATAAGACATTCCTCGTAGTCGCTTTCTTTTGAGCTGTGGACTGTACATGTATTTCTTTCCTTATATAATTCTAGAGCTTATAGAACCCATAGGTTCAATGCTGCATTTACTACGATTCTTCACTGGTCTATACTCAGCTAACAAAAAACCAGATCATAACTACGGTATCTATTCCCTAAAGCCCATCTGAATATTATCCTATCATTTATGTCCAGGCCTTGCTCATGATCCTTTTCCCAATAAAATATTTGAAACAATTTATTCTGTCATCCATTCAAACTATATGACCTACTCATCTCAATGTCCTACACTTAATAACCTAACAAAATTAGGAAAATTTCGACCAATATGAGACTTCCGCCCACCCAACATCGTGAGTAATTTTGGGTAACAATAATAAGTAGCGGATCCATTTCGATGAAACCAACTACAATGGCATGAGGACCATATGTCACCCCTGCACTGGCAGATGATCGTCCACCTCTATGAAAGACATGTGTATGCGAGGCCAGCAGTCTGCTAGTGGGATAAGGACCTTCTAGGCCTGTTGCGGAATTGAGTTAAGTTTAGTATAAATTATGGAGTATCTCACTAAGAAAAAGGTAAAGTGATCCCACTATAGGCCTCAAGAGGCTCTTGGAGTAGTAGGAGGTTGAGACTATTAGACAATCGACACAAGATGTCAGACTGAGTTGTCAGACATGCGTGATCGCAGTCTTTATATCCAGAACAAGTGTCTGGTACTCATTTCAGTTAGAGGCTTAGTCAGTCCTCCATAAGGTTTGGGACAGTTTAAAAAATCATGATCCCACCGGGATTGGAACTCCCGACTTTCCGGCTTACAGCGTACTGCCTTGACCAACTACAACGGCGTGCCCCTTTCTCACAGTGAAGCTTCCTCCGTTCCCTTATTAATGGGAACAATTCGACTTAGTATTCCATTCCCCAATACTTTTAACTTAAGTTATTATTTTGTAAAATGTTTTATATCTTATTTTGTAAGCCCCATGTGTTACATTTGGAAAAATAATTTTATATTTCTCAGTACAATCCAGTTTATTTTATTCAATTTACACAAATTGTATGTCAAGAGTGAGAATATATACTACAGAAATGATCCTGTGAAGTATAATAGTAAAACACAAATTGTATATTTATATTTAAAATGTATTAGGTCTAACTAACTAACCAACAAACTCACTGACTCTATCGAACCCGTAGGTTCATGGCCGCGAGGACATCCCTAACCTGAGCTAATGTTTTCCAATCATTCCCTATATAACCTACTTCCCTCAAATCAAAGTTAATGTTATTCTCCCACCTCATTCTTGGTCTACCAACTGGGCGTTTTCCCTCTGGTTTTCCTACAAGAAGCTTCCATGTACGTCCTTCATTCTCCATTCGTGCCATATGTTCTGCCCACCGCAGTCTAGGAGACTTAACTGTTCTTATTATATCTGGCTTCCTATAAATAGCATGTAGTTCACTGTCATGTAGTCTTCTCCATTCACCTGTCTGTTCATCTCTATCTATGAGTCAAAATTTCGTTTTCTTTGTGACTTCTTACATGTTTTGTAAAAATAATTCTCTTACATTTTTTAAATCAACGTAGGTCTATATAAGTAATATCTCTTTTCGCTAGTATTGTTATTAAATGAAAATAAAACCTGCTTATATTTAAGTTAAACAATTTAAAATGCACATTCTCATACTGTTCAGCATGTTTCAACAAATTCTCAAATTGCTGTCCCGGAAAATTATCTCTGGGTTAAGGTTTCCTGTTCCGGAAGCCGGAAGCTACACTATTTAATTTCCTTTAAAACTGGACAAACCCAGAGGATGTGACGTCATAACACCACAATATCATTTCTACGACTTCGATTGTGACTTTTTATATTATCAAGACATACAGCAGTTTGTGTTTCCTAGCAATAAAATAAATAGAGACCAATGTCAAATAAAATCTCACGCCATAGATGAGCGGTTTAAGGCCTTGGTGCAGAGCTAAAGGACTTGTGCTGGTTCGAGTCCCATGGGGCAACAATTTTTTCATGGAATTTCGGCCGGTAGCGATTCCAAGTTGATAAAATCAGCTATAACGGCTGGGGGACCCGACATGTTGACTATCACTCCATTACTGACTTGATGATCGTCCACTTCTTAGATGACAGTGATGTGAGGTCAACAGCCAGACAGCAGATTAAGGGCATTGTAGGCCTGTCGCGTAAGGGAGTTAATATAAAATAAAGTACAAAAATCATTAAAATATGTATAAATGATTAATTTAAACTCAAATGTCTTACTTAATAATTTTAATAATAAATGGATGCATATACATATTTGTCGAATTTGTATATCTGGGTAGTATAATATCAGTGAATAGTGGCTCAGATGAAGATGTTGATGCCAGAATAAAGAAAGCAAGATATGCTTACATTCAATTGAAATCAACTTGGAGGTCGAAACAAATCTCCTTACGATTTAACTAAGATTATTTAAGTCAAACGTGAAATCAATTTTAGTATACGGCTGTGGAAATTTGGAAGGCTACAAAACAAATTGGAAAGAAATTGCAAATCTTTGTAAATCGTTGCCTGAGAAATATCTTGGGTATATGGTGGCCAGATATTATAACAAATAAAGAACTTTGGAGAAGAACGAATTAAAATGAAATTTGTAAAGAAATCAAATTTATAAAATGGAAATGAGTTGACCATGTGTTAAGGAGAGAGAATGATAACAGCACACAAATGACATTTGATTGGAGCCCCCAAGGATTGCTAAGGCGAAGAGGAAGACCTGGGGCAACATGGAGTAATACCATCAGGGATGAAGCCGAACAGGCAGAGATGAGTTGGAATGAAATTAAAGTATTGGCAAACAACAGAGTGCGTTGGCGAACTTTTATCACGGCACTATGCTTCCCTGTGGAGTGACCAGGACTACTACAACTACTACTACATACATATTTATCAATTAACATTATTTAGTGTTTCTGAAGTCGGTCCAGATGCTCTCATCTGATACGAACGTTCGAGGTACAAACTTGACCAGGATTGGTGGATATTTTAGGGCGTAAAAGTTCTGAGTATGGATTATTTCGGAAGGGAACCAAAGCTCCAAATCCCGTTTCGTAAATTTACGCCAGTAAAAGAAACTAAAGTCTGAAAAAAGAGACCTCTAAGCAAAATTGTCAATCTTTCAAATTTCAGTTGTGAAGCGAATAGTCTTACCTAAATGTACGTACCTACTATGCTCACCTATGGGTCGAAGATTTGAGGATCCAAACCCGGCCGGGATCGATGGATTTTTCAAGAGTTAGAAAGTCCTTCCTTCGGAAGGAAACTAAAACTGTAGGTCCCTTGTCGTAGATTTACGGCACGTAAAATAACCTCACATCCTAAAAAAATGCATCTTACCAAAATTTCGGCCTTTTAAACGCAGACTTGAATTGTGACGCTAATGGCCTGTGCTGTTAAGAGACCTTCGCTAAATAAAATAACGAGGATTCTGAAAATAAATAAATAAATTCCACATCTAGAGGAAATTCCGTTGTATTAAGCTGCGTTGAGATGGTCAAATATATAAATATTAAAATTGGTATGATATAAAAGGAATTTATATCCTTTACCAATTAAATTAATAATAGAAATGATTAATTAAACTGGCAGAATAAGGGCATAAGGGCTTCTCTTATACTCAATCAATGAAAAACATTACATAGCCCCACATAAAATCTTACATAAGATCATAACACAGAATATATACGTCATCACCATCTTCACTTCAAGGTACAGGAATTGAATTACCTCTTCCGTCTTCAAGTACTATCCAGCCATCTTCTTTTAGGCCTACCCACTGATCTGTTCAAAATTTCTAAAAATGCGAAGCTAATAGAAATAAATAAATTGAAGTTACATGGAAAGAACAGTAAAAAAAAAAGATATTATGAAGGAAGATCAGGACTATCTTTCTGATATATTATATTTGGAAATATCAATCATACTCGAATGAGACGTCAAAATATGGGTCTGCATGAAGAAAATCGAAGTCTCTGGTCAAAGGAAAACAAGTCCAAATCCAGTTCAGTCTAGTAAAAACGTGAATATCCCCTCTACCCTTAATACGGTACTCTAGTGTGCCACAACCTAGAACATTATTGTTAATACAATTGATTATATTCATTAGATTTAGTTAACTATTTAACTCATGCCCCAAATGAGAGTCAATGACCAATCAGGTTTCAATGAATTTTGTTTTACAACCAATGGCAGTCGTGTTTCACCTTGCTCTTTATCGATTTATCTTTATCAGCTCCTGCTTTTGTAATAAAGAAAGCTCCACATTTTTAATATTCTGAATAGCTCAGAGCATTGTTTTTCTCCAACAAATACAGTGAATATAGCAAAATAATGAACAGATTCTTTGATTTTACTAAGTTGTTCACTAAATAAATAAATTAATAACCTATAATATTGGATATAATATATAGTTTGATGTGTTTCATTATTTCTCCACTAGGGTGCATTCTTACAATATTGCGATCTTACTTGGTAATAAATAATATTATCAAGTTGCAGTGAATATATATATCCTCACACTTCTGATTTGTTTTCAAACATCGCCGTTTACATTAAATATGTAAATATTTTAAAATACCGGTAACTATATTTAAATAATGACTTTTGTGTAAACAGCTTAATTTTATTCGTTAAATAGTCCTAACAAATGCCACTCATGATTTCCAAATCATCCAGATAATTTGGAAATCACTCGTGGCATTACTTATGATAATTTATATTACTGAAGATCAGTCTTTTCTTGTTTCTTCGAACTTTGATTGTTAGTTGTTAGAACGAGTTACAATAGCAGCGAAAATTCGATACTAAATTCTAAAATCAAATCAAAATTGCAAGCGGCTCGGATGAGATTTTTACGTCCACTCCTAGATTTGACGAAAATGGACAGCAAAGAAACACAGATATACTGATAAATTAAAATTTCAAAATATAGTTAAAGAAATTCAGAATTACCAAAACAATAATTGGTTATAACATGTTCAAACGATGGATTCATTAATTTGGTTTTCCTAAATTATCATTGCAGTATCAACCTAAAAGACGTCGAGATGGAGGAAGATCAAAATAAAGATGGGTTTACCAACAACATATTGAGATCTCATAGGAACAGGTTCTAGCGACGTAAATCTAAATAAGTTCATGATGATGATAATGAAATAATTACATTAAGGTGCATTGTTGAAAAATCAATAATAACTAGTTTAAGTGAAATTATCGGATCAGAACTTTAAGAGAGGTGCCAGCGTAAGATGTTCCACGTTGAAACAAAATGACTAAAATATTAAATAAAATAATGGCACCTTATCAAACTTGAAAAAATATTTACTTTGAAACTTTGAAAAGGTAACTTTGAATGTGTTTTCCGTGCACTAATCATTTATAAAAATTATAATGAGTCGAATAACTCATGTTAATAAAAATAATCTGCATTTGACGATTATAAAACGATTAGTTATATAATTGATTGATTATTGTTGATAAGTTGATCATAAAATAATAATTCGAACTATTATGCAACGCGGAAGCGAATTGAAACATAGTTTTATGGCATACGTATACCAACTACACATTGAATCATTATATCAATGATTTCAAGCAGAATACCAAGAACTCAACACTTCCGTAATTAAATGTTATCATCAAGAAGTGTGAATTATATATTACATAAATTCAACTTAAAAGGGAGAGTTAAACAATTTCCTGAAATGATTGTAATATCTAATCTTGGGAAAGACCGACATTCAACAAAAAGATAATAAGGCATTCCAAACTTAGCACACCTTATGTTTGAAAAGCGATAAATGTTATACGTAATTTCATTTATTTTTTATCAGAATGCAAGCAAGCCACACCAACTTAACTACTGTCAACAAAACACAAGGGTTTCAGTGTTCGAGTATTTTTAAAATGAATAACACTATCAAAACTTGTTATCAAGCGTTTTAACTTAATCTTGCCCAACAACATGTGATTTTACACGCTTCTATGTTATAGAATACCCGGCGTGCGCTGCTATGCCTAAATAAATGAAATATGTTTTATTTTTAATTGAAATTAATATAAAATTATGGAATATTCACCTGAAAGGTCCGTCTCCTCAACTTAATTAATCATTTAACTGTAGCGCTTTCGGGACTTGTCCCATCATCGGCAGGATTCAAAACTGGTGTTTCACTGAAGATCTGGTAGAGGGGGTTGCATGTATTGGGTTCGTTTTCGTTTATCAGGCTGTCGTTGTGAGCTGCTTTTATGATTTCCATCTCTTCGAGTACGTTTATCTTCGCTGGATTATTTTCTCTGTGCATTACTGTTAGGGTGTTTTCAATATTTAACATGCGATGTCCTCCATGAAGGACAAGTCCCGAAAGCGCTACAGTTAAATGATTAATTAAGTTGAGGAGACGGACTTTTCAGGTGAATATTCCATAATTTTATATTAATTTTGAATAATACTTCAACGGAACACATCATGAATCTTATAAAAGTTGATTTTTAGTTGAATAAGTTAAAAGAAAACTGCGGGTTAATTAAATTGTGTTGTAAACATTTCGACGAACCGAATAAGCCGGTTGCTAGAGACAATTTTTAATTTCGCATTTCAGGTAAACCCCCACTTCTAATGATCAGATTTCGCTGATTTTTGGATAATGTTCTCCCCGCTTTATTTTAATATCATATACTGAGTTTAGTTGTGAAATATTGAAAATTGCGACCGCTAGATGGATTTTCAAATTTTCATTTCAAGTGAACTCTTACACCTAATTGTTTAGGCAGGGTGCCCACTGGAACGACAAGCGACAGCAACAAGACACGGATTTGTTGCTTTGCTTGTTGCTAGCGTGTATGTTTCTTTATAATCCGTAATATCAAATTGCAAAAAGCCCATTCGTCTGATACGACAGCAACTTGCCACCAACTGTTTGTGTTGGTGTCGCTCAAAGTGCTGCATGCTCCACTTTTTGTTGTGTCAGTTGTGAGTTGCTCGTATACAAGTGTGAAGATGAGAGACGATCCTGATTTCAATATAACATTTGTGAACTTATTAAAGAATATCCTTGTCTTTATGATACTACATCGAACCAATACAGTAACAGAAATGTTCAAGATTAGGCATGGCATAGGATTGCCAAGGAATTGTCGGAATTTGGTAAATAATGAATATTGTATTATTAAAAATAAAAACTCATTAAAATTAACAATTTAATTTCCGAACATTTTTGAATGCCATGATAATTTTATTTTCTGTCAAGCTCACAATTCACAAAATAGATTACAATAACAGCTCAATTATGAAAATATTAAAGTATGTTTAACTTATGTCAAACTCTTTACACACTTGCCCGCAATAAATAAATAAATGTAAAAGTAACAAGTGAATTTCCGAACAAATGACGTTGCATACGAATTTATGTAATTGAGAATCTACAAATATGAAAACAGTAATTATAGACTCCTTCATTTATCTATTTTCTTTATTTTTTTTTGTCTAATGCCACCAGGTGCTCTCTTATGACATTTGTGGCTTTCTTCCCCGGCTTTGGCAGAATTATAATTCATTTCTTAGGTTAGGGCACCTCGAAGGCGGAGTTACGTTACCCCGATGATATGATGGGTGATAAATGATAATGAAGCACCAGGAGAGTTCTTAACCTGAATTCTAGACTATGGGCAACCACAGGAATAATTCCCTTTAAGAAAAAATCCTAAGGCTTGACCAGGAATCGAACCCGGGACCTCATGAACTGTAGTCAGAAACGCTGACCACTAGCCCATGAAGCTGGTCATTTTATTTATTTATTATTTTTTTAATTTAAATAACTTCATAAATAAATTACTTTTTTTTGACATCTTATATTTCTTCCGTCCCGCGCCGTAGCCGTGCGGTTAAGGTAGGAAGCCTTGGCGCAGAGCTACGGGACTTGCGCTGGTTCGAGTCTCCATGGGGGAAGAAATTTTCTCATGGTATTTCGGCCAGTATGGGACCGGTGCCCACTCAGCATCGTGAGGCAATTGGGTAGCTACAATAAGTAGCGGCACCAGGTTGAGGAACCAGCTATAATGGCTGGGGGACTCGACATGCTAACCACATGTCACCCCTACACTGGCTGTTGATCATCTACCTCTGTGATTGACACATGTGGATGCGAAGGGCCAGCTGCCGGCTGGTAAAAGGGCAACCGCTGAAAAGTGGAAAGACTCTCAATCGGAATATTTCTTCCAATTATTATTTAATACATATTTAATTCTTTGAACACATTAAAAGCACCACTTTCTTCTACATTAGCAAGCCAAAAAAGGATATACTCAGAATCGCCTTTTACGTCTTCTATTGTAATAATTGATATTAGCTAAATAAACTAGATCGAGAACATCCTCGTCCTCCGACGACATGTTGTACTATGAATCAGTCCGGTGAGCGTCAGGTCACTTTGCTGTCATAGTCCGTGTTGGATCAGTGTATTTGTCGTATCACTATCATATCAGGATCATCTTAGTGGGCGCCCGGCCAGAATAACAGCGACTAAATACTCGTCATACCTGAAAACATGTATGTACAAATGTTCATAAAGATACGTTGTGTGGTTCAGAAGTCTATAAAGTACACACATTTTTTTATATAATAGATATTCCTCTAAAAGACGATATTGTAATTAATTAATTACCATAATCCTACATAATTATTAAATATCTTCACTGAAGATATAATGAAATTACTATTACTCCTACTACTACTACTATTAATACTACTACTACTACTACTACTACTACTACTACTACTACTAATAATAATAATAATAATAATAATAATAATGATAATACAGAAATAAGTTTTTATATACATTTTAATGTTTACACATATTTTTGTGCCTAAAGTTTTATTTTCCTACTCCACTCGTCCCTATCCATCCACTCTATGTCCTCCAGTCCTCTTGTTCTCATTCCAGTTCTTGTTTCTTGCATCCACGAGTTTCGAGGTCTTCCTTTCCTTCTTCTTCCAGGTGGACACCATTCCAATGTTTTTCTGAGTAACCTTTCTTCTTGCATTTGTCGTACATGCCCATACCAATTTAATTGCTTATATCTTATATAATCTATTATTGAATATCTAAAATTTATTTTTATAAATAATAATAATAATAATAATAATAGGCATAACAATAATAATAATAATAATAATAATAATAATAATAATAATAAGAATAATAATAATAATAATAATAGCTTCTGTTTACCTGCCAGAGTTAAAGGCCTTGTCTGCAACTCAACCAGGTTATATAAAATTTGCAATAAATTAAACATAAATACATTACAGTAGTTAGGTAAAATAAATTACCACATAGTGGCCCTACAATATAAATAGAATATATGTTGATTTACTCTAAATGTAACAAAAAATGTAAAAGTACAAAAAATAATAACAACATAGAATGCATTCCAATGATCGACAAAGGAAAATTGAACAGCGAATAATTATACAAGCTTGCTAAGTGTTGGGTGTGCGGGAACCCCTGATATCTTGAGGGAAGGAATTCCAGGAGCGGGTAGTAGCTCCTATGAAAGAAGTAAAATACAGAAAGGTCTTGTAAAGAGGTACTTTTAGTATCCTGTTGCTATGATGTCGCTCACAGTAAATATGACATTCTACAAACAGCATATTTTAAACTAGGGCTGAAGAGGGCACATTACATCCTTAAAACAGCCAGGAAGGAACAGGCTCACAAAGCGACGGATAACTATGTCCCGTTAGCTCGTACTCACTGTATAACGTCATAATAATCGTAGCGTAATTTGGTTAAGACAATGTTATGCAAATTTAAAACTAATATATATATATATCGACAATTCTTCCAATTATATGGATGCCAAACATTGTCTGTTATTTTAAGGGAGAATAAAATATTGCGGGTATTTTAGAACAACATGTACAGGGAAAAAAATTGAACTAGAGAGAAACGACCAGATAGGCAGATAGAGGAAAACACAGTATATATGTGACTTCTATGAAAACTAGATGTTACAGGAATGGTTAAGTCTGCGATCGGTAGAACATTTGGAACGGATGGAAATGAAATAAGAACATGGAAACTTTAAGTAAGAAAATCAGAGGAAAAGGGCCCAGTAGTTAGGACAAGAATAAATTAGGAAAATAACATTAACCATTATTTAAGAGAGGTGAATTACACACGGAATGATTAGAAAATATTAGCTTAGAATAGGGAAGTATGGAGATCTTATTTCTGCGCGCCCATGATCCTCCGGGTCCAATAGTGACAGTGAGTTAATTATAGCCAGGTAGATTGCTGAAGAAAGGTCATTAATATATATTTATTTAATGTATCAATATCACCAATACGTATGCTTTAAACTTTAAAACATAATATAAAATTATAACTTCTAAAAGTCTGAATAACAATTATTATTATTAGCAGTAGTAGTAGTAGTAGTATTAAGTCTCGTAAAATGCTATGGGCAGGACATGTGGCACATATGGGGAATTAAAGAAGTACATGGAAGCTTCTTGTAGGAAAACCAGAGGGAAAACGCCCAGTTGGTAGACCAAGAATGAGGCGGGAGCATAACATTAACTATGGTTTGAGGGAAGTAGATTATACAGGGAATGATTGGAAAACATTAGCTCAGGATAGGGATGTTTGGAGAATTCACGTCCGCGCGGCCATGAACCTACGGGTTCGATAGTGTCAGTGAGTTAGTTAGTAGTAGTAGTATTAATTACAGCAGATTAGAACTGTCTCTTCCCCATGAACTCTAAACGTTGCATATTATACACTAATTAATTAATCAAAATGGGATTACACATTTACACAGACTACTTAACTCATTCCCCCAAATGGGAGTCAATGACTAATCACGTTTTGATTAATTTTGTTTTACAACCAATCACAGTCGTGTTTCACCTCAACAATAATGGAATTTTGATTACCAAAATAAAGAAAGCTCCTCCTTTTTAATATTCTGAACAGGTCAAAGCAGTATTATGCAATGACTGACTCTCTAACAAATACGTTGGATATAGCAAATAATGAACAGATTACTTCGACCTACACATTTGATAATTGTGTTCAACGATTGTGTTTTTATACACTGATTTTTCTGAGCTATTTCCGAAAAAAAATTAATATCCTATAATGTTGGTTATAAGAAACAGTTTGATGTGTTTCAATTTTTCTCCACTAGGGTGCATTCTTACAATATTGCGATCCTATTTGGCAATAAATAGTATGATCAAGATACAGTGATGAACAAATTAAACATAACCAAACATTTCTCATTTGTTTTCAAACATCGCCGTTTACATTAATTATATAATTATTTTAAAATAACTATATTTAAATAATGATTTGTGAGTAAACGACTTAATTTTATTCGTTAAATACGCTTAACAAATCCCACTCTTGATTTCCAAATCCTCTAGATAAATTGGAAATCACTCGTGGCATTACTTATGATAAATGGACAAAACTACATGATCTTTTATGGGAAACCACATGCAATAAGATTAGTTAATAGCTCTATCGCGATTGGCAGGACTTGTGGCATGAAAGGGGAATGAAGCAGGAACAAGCAAACTTGTATGAAAACCAGAGGCAAAGCGCCCGGTAGGTATGCTAAGAATTAGATAGGAGAATAACATTAAACATGATTTGAAGGAGGTGAATTTTAAAGGGAATGACTGGAAAACATTAGTTCAGGATAGGGATGTATGGAGAACTTAAAATTGCGCAACCATGAACCTACGGGTTCGATAGTGCCACTGAGTTAGTATCTACACTTTTTATAAGAAGGTATTTTAAAAATATCCTGTTTCAATTTTTATTCAATGTTTCAGGATATCTTATAAAATCTTGATATCTGTAATTGGGAATACTTCTAGAAATTGCTTAATTTTATCAATAATCATTAATTAATCGAAAAATAAGCGTTTAATAAAGATATGTAGATTACATAGTTATCCTTATTTATAAAGAAATCTACTTTTGCACTCTCCTTCTATTAAAGGAACTATTTATTTATTTTAAGAAATAATGTTTTATTATTTTAGAAACAACATTTCAAATCCATTTAAAACTACGAAGGTTGTAATAACTAATAAAGTAATAAGAAAGCTGGTCACGTGTGAAGTCATTGATAATAAAAAAATCCCAGGTAAATTTTACCTACAGAGATGGCAGAGTAAAAAAGAAGACAATTTATGAATACGGCAGAAATAAATACACTAGAAGTCATGCATATAGGTAAAACCATATTTAGACAGAACGAGAAACGAAGATGTGAGACAACAATTCAATATATAATGCGCATCAAAAAATGTATAAAAACTATAAAAATACAGTAGAACGCTCATACAGGCTTCGAAAGAGAAAATCATATAAGACTAGTTAGAACAGTTCGAGATTTACAACCAAGAGGTAAAATAGATGTCGGCAGATCGAAAAAAAAAAAAAAAAAAAAAAAAAAAAGGATTTTACATCTTCTAATGAATCTTCTCCTGAATGATGATAAATAGGCCATGAGTTTAGTTAAAAGAATAATCCATCCATAGTAATTCTGTCTGAGGGGAGGTCTTTCACTGTAATCATAGCATTTTCATGCTATGCTTTGCAGCTTTACTAAGGAATTACAGGTGTGGTAGCTTCCCCCGTTGTTTTCCACACCGGTGAAGGATGATGATGATGATAAGGATGATGGTGATGGCCGGATGATTTTCGGCGACCGTTGGGTCCTAAGCTTCCTGACATTTGTCTTACAGGTGAGGAAAAAACCTCACCCAGGAGACTGTCCCGACCGGGAATCGAACCCGGGCCCGCTGCTGTAATCTGTAAATGTGTATATTGCAAATACCACTCTCCCTCACTATACCTGACGTCATTCCAGTGAAGGATATATGATTTCTTATCCCCTATCTTAGAGCAGCAGGGTTGTAACGTTTATTACTTGATGGCACCAATGCTTATTACATATATTGGTAAACTTTTAGGCTCTAAAAAGTAGATTTAGGCACCTAAAATAGGCTGCAAAAACTGCAAAATAGGTTCTAAAATTATGTTTTTGCCTTTTAAAATGTGTAATAAAACATAATCTTATCTAACTGCAAAAGAATGCAAAAGCTAAGACATTAATGAAAGAAATATAGTTAATTACTTCTTGTAAGCACATGTTTTCCTTAACAGAGATTTAGGCGCTCTCCCCCTACAGGGAAGGATTTGAACCATATTAATTTAGTTACACTTGTATTCGTATAGATGTCATTTGAGTGGTCCGTGATCAGCGTTCTGCTTTATACTGACATCTAGAAAACGAAGGTAGTACTAGGACGGGAAAATTCGGTAAAGTTTGCTTAGAGACCTTTTCATTCACGCTTCAGGATTTTTTACGAGCCTGAAAATCTTCAGACTGGGGACCCACGGCTTGAAGTCCCTCCCGGAGGCTTGCTCCTTGGATTTTTCCATCCTAAAAAGTCCATCGACCCCGACCGGGCTTGAACCCGCGACCCTCGGGACCAGAGGTAAGGAGCATAACCACTAGTCCACCGCGGCCGATATATAGTTAATTAACTAAGGTTAAACTATTACATTTTGCGAATGCATTTTAGAACTGGCGCTAAAAAATATGAAAACATTAATGAACAATGTATTCCTAATAAATGTAAAGAAAATTAATTTTTAGACACAATTTACTTCTACTCCAATATTGTTTAACCTCTCACAGTATAGATACGTGCTTTTACTTGCCCCATGCCAACCGGACTTCACAGTCGGGAGGGGAATTTTAAACTTTGGACCGTACACATACTTTTCAGACCACAAGAACACAGAATGATTAGTTAGCTCAATCGAGAATCTCCTCCAAGACAACAGAACATTTAAGACGAAACACACCATTCACAAAACATTCATATTAAACATGGCGAATATGAAGATAATATGATTGTGATAGCCAAATGATGTACGGGGACCGTTTGTGCATTGAAGTTTCCTGACATTTGGCTTACAGGTGGGGAAAGAACCCGGGCACGCTGCGTACATGGCAGTGACACTATCTCGAAAGCACAGCGATGGACAATTTTTAAAAACAAGACTTAGTTTATTTCTCAATTTGACAACAGTGTACACAAAACAATGTAAAACAGAACTAACTACTCCCTCCTTCCTTTATCTAAAAATTCTTCCCACATTTCTTTACGAGATTCAAGGCCATGGACATATGGTAGTAACGAAACGACAAGAGAATGAGATCAGCAAAAACCAATACTTAAGAAGGTCAATACTCCTTTTTATTCAACTTTTTTTTTTTTGATCAGGACTTACACAACAAACTCTCTGTAGAGGAGAGGAAATTTCTCTATAATATATTACATTGGCGTACGCGCCATAGAGTATTTGGTTAAGGCAATGCCGGAAGGTCGAGGCTTCGAGTCACGATGGGAGTCGGATTTTTAAAATGATCCAAAACGACTCAGCCTCTAAAATAAATGAGTACCGGACGTATGTCCTGGGGGTAAAAGCTAAAAACCTCCCTGACATCTCGGGCCGACTGTCTAGAAAGTAGGTGACTGATCCCCATTGCCCCAAGAGTCTCCTAGGGCTGTAGTGGAATTATTTTTCTTTTCACATTTCAACACATTATATTCTAATCTTCGGTCAGCAGAGTTCTACCATCAAAGATAAAATAATTCAAAATTCACATAATTGATATAACCTCGGTAACCCGACCATTTAATTAATAGTAATAATAATAATAATAATAATAATAATAATAATAATAATAATATGTAATGGCTTAGCCATAATGACAACAATTAATACATTAAATTAATCAAAACAATAATTTATTCTCCGTCGTATTTTAAGCTCTCGCCTTATAGGTACTGCTCAGGACCCAGCTCCGTGTGTCTGAAAGGAATTTGTTGACTCAGCTGTTAGTATATGAGAAGCATAGAAGTGTACCTCCTCCTCCCACTCCCCACACTTCTCCCCGCAAACACACAGAGCTTGGTCGCGAGCTGTACCTTTACATGTCCCACGCCACACGAGCCTAACATTGGCACGACCTATAAGTATATTGATACAAAGATAAACTGAAATTAAAAATTAATCAAATTAATATTGATAGAGAAACGAAAATAAATAAATCAATATGCTGAGAGACAATTAAAAAGGAAGCAGAATTATTTTTAAAGAAGCTAATCTTGACAGAGGATACAGTATAGGAATTAGAATAATGTGAGGTTCTGTGATGTGGGTTGTCAAACAGATTTTGGTGGGATTATGGGTTCAATTTTTAATTGGAGAATAGGAGATGAATGGGAGGAAAAAATATATAGATAGGAATCTTCATTTTAATGAAGCGTTAAAATGTCAAAATTAAAAACAAAATATATTATTTGATTCGTATTTGATTATAAAAATGTTTAATTAGAAATAAAATCTGTTACAACATTTTGTATTTTAATATTATAAGATATTCATTAAAGGAATAGCCGCCCAGAATAAGGTTGTAACCTTTTTTCTCGACTTTTAATGGAATAAATAATAGTTTTAAAAAACTAAAACAACACGCTTTATTAGAAAACCGAACTAAAAAATTAAAAATAATTTTAATTTCCAACACGCTTGGGATAAAATTAAAGTGGTCAACAAAAAAAATCTCCAACACATCGAGAATAAAACTAGAGTTATCTACAAAAAAAAAATGCCAACAAAAAGCGTGGGGTGCTCTATATCAATTAATATGTTTGATAATAAACAGATATTGGCAAAAGTAAAGTCTCTAAGAAGAAAACGTAAAAACTATAAAAAGCACCCCACGCTTTTGATGGTAAAATTATTATTTTTTGTAGGTAACTCTAGTTTTAATCTAGATGTGTTGGAAATTAAAATTAATTTTCATTTTTTAGTTCGGTTTTCTAATAAAGCGTGATGTTTTAGTTTTTTAAACTATTATTAATTTTTTTATTTTTTAGTTTTAATATTTTTCAGAATAATATAAAAATGTAAATATATTTAAATTCGATACTATTTTAGTATGAGCTGAAAGTAATACTCTACTAAAAAAATCCTCCAGCCGGGTTTGAACCAGCGACCAATGGATTACTGAACTACAGTCCACCGCTATACCAACTGAGCTCTTATAACGATTGAGTAAGAAGTTGATTAAGTCTGCAACCTATTATAGAGGTTTTTATTATTTTGATTTTCTGCTGTTTCTGGTCACGATTTTAGAAAACATTTATGAAATTATTGTATTGTCATTGGTCCTTTACAAGTATACAAAGTTTCAAGTCGATCCAATGATTTTTAAGAGGGTGAAAATCGTGTTGAAAGATTCCGTTACATAATTACACAGACACTTTTTTTTTTAATTTTCTGATGATTCTGGCCAATATTTTAGAAAAAATTATGAAATTATTATATTGTCATTGGTCCTTTACAAGGGTACAAAGTTTCAAGTCGATCCAATGATTTTAAGTGGGTGAAAATCGCTTGAAAGATTCCGTTACATAGATAGATACAGGTCAAGCTAATGTAAAGTGTGTAAAAAGGGTTGTTAATGTCACGTGGAGTCTTTTTACTACGTAAAAGGACTTTGAAAAATGTACCGTTACAACCTTGTTCAGCGCGAATATTCAATTTAAGAAATACATATCTTAAATCTGTTTAATAAACAGTATTAATTTTCATCTTACACTGTCAACATTTACAAAATGCTTCATTGTATCGAACAGTTAACAATTATATGATAACTTACTTAATTTTTAACACAGGCTTTCCACTTTACAGCAGTTTGCCCTTGATTCCTGCTTTCCAGAGATTCCTATCTTCCCACTGACCATCTTCCATACCCCTCTTCATCATGGCATCATATATTCCCTCATACCATGTTCTTCTACTTCTCCCCCTCTTCCTTCTTCCTGGTACCATCCAATCCAACACCTGTTTAGGCCACTGGTCTTCCGACATCTGTTGTACATGTCCATACCACTGAAGAGCTCTCTTTGTTATCTTATCGATAACAGTTTCTTGTGCATCCATTTCTTGTCTGATATATGTATTTCGAATATGTTGTAGCCTGGATATTCTCATACTTCTCCGTAATCCATCCATTTCTGTCGCCAATATTCTTTTCTGCATCCTTTCATCTATTGTCCAGCTTTCTGATCCATATGTAAGTATACTTTCTATTCTTGTCTGTATAATCTCTTTTTTTGTTTTTCTGGTCAAATTTATATTCCATAAAAGGCCATTCAGGAATCTAATCGCCTTCCTTGCACAATTTACTCTGTTAATAATATATTTTTCACAAGTGCCAGATTTATCTATTATAGATCCAAGACATTTAAATTCTTCAACACATTTAATTATATTATTTATTTGTAGGTCTTCTGAAATATCAATAAAACTAAATATATGGTCACACGTAGAAATACATTATATAATGGAAATGGACAGCTAATGACAAATGAGGGAAATTTTGAGGAAGTGGCTGAATTCAAATACCTAGGAACAATGATCACAAATAGGAATGAGATGCACAAAGAAATTAGACATAGGCTCAATTCTGGAAATGCGTGAAAGGTTCCGGTTGGCCTCAAATTTCTTGAAAAGTTTTATCTTTAAGGGGGGTAGAATTTAAGTTGGAATATATCTAACTTGCAATTATGCATTGCAGAGACTCTTGATGTCCCAACTCCTTTCAAAAAACGTTAAACTGAAAATATATAAAACTATTATTCTACCAGTTATACTATATGGGTGGGAAACATGGGCTCTTACTTTAAGGGAGGAAAGGAGATTACAAGTACTCGTATTTGAGAATAAAGTACTTAAGAAAATTTTTGGACCAAAGAGAGATGAACAGACAGGTGAATGGAGAAGACTACATAACAATGAACTACTTGGTCTTTATAGGAAGCCAGATATAATAAGAACAGTTAAGTCTCGTAGACTGCGTTGGGCAGGACATGTTGCACGTATGGGGAATGAAAGACTTGCATGGAAGCTTCTTGTAGGAAAGCCAGAGGGAAAACGCCCAGTTGGTAGACCAAGAATGAGATGGGGAGAATAACATTAACTATGATTTGAGGGAAGTAGATTATACAGGGAATGATTGGAAAACATTAGCTCAGGATAGGGATGTATGGAGAGCTTATGTCCGCGCGGCCATGAACCTACGGGTTCGATAGTGCCAGTGAGTAAGTAAGTAAGATCTTCTGAATTTCCTCCGATTACCATATACTCTGTTTTAATATAATTTATCTTCAGTCCACCTACCTCAAATGCATCGAACAACTTTCTAATAATATATTCTATATCTTCTTTATCTTGTCCTATTATAATCTGGTCATCAGTGAATAATAAATTGTGCAGTAAATGGTAATTAATGTTGATTCCCATTCCCGTACATAACTTATTCCACTTCATTAATACATCTTCTAAATATATCTTGAACAATGATGGTGACATCCCGCATCCTTGTCTTAATCCTTTTGTTATATCAAATTCTGAGGATACTCTTATTTCCAACCTTAATACTTGCTTTACAATCATTTCTTTTTACAAATTGTACAAGAGATTTAGGTAGTCCAAAATTCTCCATTGTCACCCAGAGCTTGTTGATGGGTACAGAGTCATAAGCCTTTTCCAGGTTTATAAATGCCATATGCACTTCTTTTCCTTTAGCCAACATATTTTCCATAATCTGCCTAATCACAAATATATTATCAAGGCGCGATTTACCTGCTGTGAAAACTGTTTGTTCTTCTGATATTTTATTTTGTATTAGTTCCTCCAATCTAATTTTAATAATTGTACTTAACATTCTACTAATTGCTGCCATAACACTGATCCCTCTATAGTTTGCTGGATCTCATTTATTCCCTTTATTTTTGTATATTGCACTAATATACGATAACTTCTACTCATCTGGAATAGGATCTCCTTCTATCACTCGGTTAAAAAGTCTAGTTAAAATTCTTATAATTCCTGAACCACCATATTTAATTAGTTCCATGGTTATTCCTCCTGGACCTGCCGCTTTTCCATTTTTTTCTTTTCTCAACACGTTTCTTACCTCGTCTTCTGTTATAGGTTCTATTAGTCACCCTTTCCATTATCCAGTGTAGCATAGTCTATAAATTCTCTCCTAGTTTCCGTTAAAAGCATTTTAAAATATTCCTGAAAAGTTTTCATTGGTACTAAATTAAAACTCTTTGTAATATTATCATTTCGCATGCTTGTAATTGTCCTCCATGCTTGGGCTGACTTTGAATAGCCTACTGTATGCTCGATTTCTCCACATACCCTATTCCACATTTCTTTTTTATGTTTCCTGACTTCTGCTTTAACTTTGTTTTAAGTATGTTATAACTTTGATAATCTTCATCTTTCTTGGAACTTAAATATTTTTGATATGCATTTTTCTTTTCTATCATGATATCAAGTATTTCCTTATTCACCCAATGGTTTTGATGGTGTTTATCATTTTCCAGACCAAGTGCTTCTCTTGCTGCTTTATGTACATATTTTTTCAAATGTTCATAAGTAACGACATAGTTCCAATCTTCATCAAAATTTAATTTTTCGGTGAGGCGTTGGGTATATAGATTTTTAATGACTATTTAACTCATGCCCCAAATGGGAGTCAATGACCAATCACGTTTCAATGATTTCTGTTTTACAACCAATCAGAGTCGTGTTTCACCAAATATTTATCAGTGTTATAATTACCATATTAAAGAAAGATCCTCCTTACAATATTGCGTTCCTTTGGCAATAAATAGCATGATCTGGTTGCAGTGATAAACAAAAGAAGCAGTAGAAGCGTACCTATAGTTTCTCATTTGTTTTCAAACATCGCCGTTTACATTAAATATATAAATATTTTAAAATAACTATAGTTAAATAATGATTTGTGAGTAAACAGCTTAATTTTATTCGTTAAATAGTCCTAACAAATGCCACTCTTGATTTCCAAATTCTCTAGATAAATTCACTCCTCACTTCGTGAGTCGTGAATTTATCGATAATTTGGAAATCACTCGTGGCATTACTTACGATAAACATTTTACATATAATTTTCGAAATTTACATGAATATTGCAGCAGAATAAAGGAAGTAGACTATTATGGAATCTTAACCTGTGGGAGAAAGATAAAACATTCAGGTTGAGAATATCAGATATAACGGTTAGGAGACCCGACATGTTGACTACATGTCACCTCTACATTGGCAGAATGATTGTCTGCCTCTGTGACTGACACATGTGGGCGAGGGGTCAACAGCCGGCTTGGTAGATTTAAGACCAAAATAAAAAATTAGAATTCGTAATTGTAAACAGAGTTAATTGCAGACATACAAACACTACATCTTTTCATTAAACATAATTTAACTTTTTTTTGAAAATACATATTTCAAAATTTCTCCTTTATAATCGATTCATTATAATAAATAAAACATTCAAACATTTCTTCCACTTACTTGTGTTTTGCACTCTTTTAACTTTACTATCTAACCTCTCTTGGTTAACTCTTGTTATTTCTTCCATTTCATGTTTCCTTTATTTTATTTTCTTCTCCAGAAAAGCCTGACCAGAGGCTATAAGATGACATCCCCATCACTGGTCTTGCCTTCCTTTGGCCAGCAACCAATCGAAGGGACTATTATTATGCTTTCAAGTCTTATACGAGAATTTCCCAGGAATTTTCTATAGGATCGTAACAGGCCTTGGCCTAATACTTGGAAGGAAGAAGAAGAAATATAACATATGGACTTGATCTGCAAATTTACATGCCCCATAGTGGATTAGCAGATGAAGAAGTGGAGGAAAGATATGACAAGACAGAAGAGATCGTTGAAAGAGAGAAGGGGGCATGTGTTATCCTAATGGGTGACTGGAATGCTGTAGTTGGAGAAGAACAAGATGGTAGTACAGTTGAAAGATATGAATTAGGAAAAAGGAATGAGAGAAGCTAATGACTGGTGAGTTTCTATAAAAAGGAGTTCAATGATAATTGGAAATACAATGTTTCAATAGAATAAAAGAAGAAGAAACACGTGGATAAGCCCTGTGGACAACAAACGATACCAGATCGACTACATACTGTTACAGAAAAGATTCCGAAATTGCTTGAAAAATGCGAAGACCCTACCAGGAGCAGATATCAATTCAGACCATGTCTTCCTAATAGACGAAGTAGATATTTGCCTGAACAAGATAAGAAGAAGACAGGCAGCAAAGAAGTTCGACTTGGAGAAACTTAAAACTGAAGAGGAAAGGAGAAAATTCCAACATTTTCAAGAGAAAGCCTCTAACTTAAAAATCTCATCCGGCAATAAAAAAACGGACACTGGAGTCATTTGAAAAGCTCTATACAGACAGCTGCAGAGGAAACAATAGGACACAAAGAGAGCAAGAAAATTGAAAAATCTTGGGCCACAGAAAAAATGTTGAAGAAGATGGAAGAAATAAGAAAATGGAAAAATAGCAATACAGCCAAAACAAACTACAGGAAACTGAACAATTAACTTAAAAGAGAAACCAACAAGGCAAAGGAAGAAAGGATGAAGCAGAAATGTGAAGAACTAGAGAATCTGGAGAGGAAAGGAAAGTATGATTTAATGTACCAGGACGTTAAATGCTTGGACTATGGAAAGAAGAGCAGGAAAACTATGTGGCTGATTGAGGACGAAAATAATGAAGAAATAACAGACAAACAGGGAATTATGAATACTTGGGAGAAATATGTAGAAGAGCTATATGAGTCAAGAATCGTCCGGCTAATTTGGATATAGAAAATGAAGAAGACGTATAAGAAGGTGAAAAAGGACTTTTAATTCTGAAGAAGTTGAACTAGCAATTAAGGAAATGAAAAATGGGAAAGAACAAGGGTAGATGGAATCCCCATTGAATTGGTTAAATGCTTGGGTGAAGGAAAGAAGAAAATTCTGCTTTTTATGCAACAAGATATATAAAGAAGGTGAATGACCCGAAGAATTGACTGAGGCAGTGTTAATACCAATACCGAAGAAAAATAATGCGAAGAAATATAAGGAGTTCAGGACTATCAGCTTGATATCACACTCTGCAAAGATTCTCCTGCGAATACTGAATCGACGTTTACGTTCTACAATGGAAAGCGAATTGGAAGAAGAACACTTTGGCTTCAGGAAGGGAAAGGGTACGAGAGATGCAATTGGATTGATACGAACAATATGTGAAAGATGTATAGAAAAATATAAAGTAGTTTATGCAGTATTTTGTTGACCTGGAAAAGGCCTTTGGAAGAGTGAATTGGAATAAACTCATGAGGATATTGAAGAAAATTGGCGTGAACTGGAAGGAGAGGAGGCTCATAAGTAATCTTTACATGAAACAGCGAAAAGTGAAGATAAGAGAAGAAATGTCAGAAGGAAAAGAAATTGGAAGGGGGGTACGGCAAGGATGTCCTCCATCACCTACTCTTTTCAACATCTACCTGGAAGATCTAATGAAGAACTGCTTCTGGAATACGGGAGGCGTAAACATGGGAGGAAGAAGAATTAAGTGCATAAGATTTGCTGATGATATGGCTTTGCTAGCAGAAGATGCAATAACACTGACGAATATGTTGATGGAGCTAAATGACAAGTGCGATGATTATGGAATGAAGATAAATATAAATAAGACGAAGGCCATGATTATAGGAAGGAAACCAAGGGACATAAACATGAGGATTAAAGATGAGGTCGTCGAGTAAGTGGAGAGCTTCAAATGCTTGAGTTGTACAATCAGTAGTAAAATGAACTATGGCCAAGAAGTAAAGCAGAGAATATCAATGGCAAAATAAACTTTTAATAAGAATATAAGAATATTCTGTGGACCTTTGGAAAAATAAATACGGAAGAGGTTAGTGAAGTGCTTTGTGTGGAGTGTAGCAGTGTATGGTGCAGAGACTTGGACATTACGATGGAATGATGATAAGCGACTGGAAGCTTTTGATATGTAGATATGGAGAAGGATGGAACGTATAAAATGAACAGACAAAATAAAAAAAATAAAGATGTGCTAGGCAGAGTGGGTGAAGGAAGAACAATGCTGGAACTCATAAAGACCGAGGAAAAAAAAAATTGGATTGAACACTGGCTAAGAAGTAACTGCCTGCTGACGGATGCCCTAGAAGGAATGGTCAACGGAAAGAAAATTAGAGGCAGAAAAATACATCAGATGACAGTATTAAAATAAATGGTTTGTATGCGGATACGAAAAAGGAAGACTGAGTTAAGGAAAGAGTGGAAAATGCTAAGTTTGCAGTGAAAGACCTGTTCTTGGACAGAACACTATGAATGAATTAATAACATTACATTACAGATCACTTTTGTCTTAAGTTCTACATGTCCTCACAAGATAAGTATTTTATGTTACTTTTTAAAATATATATTTCCATTACCTGTAACAAAATTACAACAGCAAAACAAGCCAGTCTAGACGATCAAAGTGGTGATATAATTTCATGTCATATATTAATATGTTTCTTCATCTTATAGTGGAATAACTTTTCAATGAAGCTCCATTCGAAGTAATTAATTATATTATGTTTACATATTTAATACATCTTCATTTTAGATAGCAACATTTTTAATGAGGGCCCTGCCGAGACATAAGAGCAAGCTGATATACTTTGGCACTAAAAAGTTTTCTATAATCTTCCAAAGTTTTTCCGATTAATCTATCAACTTCTGCAAATCGTGAAGGATTTGTATCCATCATCTTCAACATACCCATTCCTTCACGTATTTTTCTAAAAGCTACAACCATATCTTCCAGACTAAAAACTTTAACACAACCAATGCAATCTTTCTCGGTTGAATCTTTCTGTTCTACTTTTTCCACTCTAAATCGAAGATCTTTATTTGTCTTCTCGCCACCTACAGCCTCGACAATCTTTTTTACATTTTCAATCGTGAAACATATGTGTAATTTCTGAGCTAGCTGTACTATTATGTTGAAAATGTCTTCTAACTCTTTGCCTTTATCAAAAGCATCAAAGAATCTTATAAATGAGTTATAAAGAATTTTCTTTAATTTGGCTTTCATATAATTAATACTTACATCCTCCCAAGCAGCGGATATATTCGCTATTGCTTCAAAAACGTATTTATCCCAGAAGCTATTTAGTGTTTTATTATACTTTTCAGCTGCAACTACTGCTTTTGTAAATATGTATTGTACATATCTTGCCTTTATGACTGAATTGGGTACCTGGCTCATAGGCTGTACTATTTATGTTATTTCTGGAGGTATGAAGCCAACTTGAGTGTCAGGGTGAAGGTCGTTCAAGTTTTGAGGAAAATTTGGAGTGCTGTCTAAGAGGAAGAATATTTTAAAAGGTAGTTTCATATTTAGGCAATATGTATGGACTTCAGGAATAAAACAATTCATGAACCAGTAATCAAATATTTCTCGATTAATTTCACAGTTGTTGTTAGTTCTATAATAAACTGGGAGGGTTGCTTTGATAAAACCTTTAAAGGCTTTTGGATTTTCTGAATGATATACTAGAAGAGGCTTCAGTTTATAGCCTACACAATTACCTCCAAGAAATATAGTTACTATATTCTTTCAAAGTAGGGATGACCTGAGTTTCATTATGATTGTAAGTCGTTTCTGGCAACCTTTTCCGGAAAAGCGATGTTTTGTCAACATTGAAAACTTGTTCTGGTAAATACTTTTCTATGTTGAACATTCTTTGTAATTTTTTTGTTGTTGTATTTTTCACAAATTCTAATATCTACACCTGGAGGTTCTTGACTCAGATTAAAATGCTGTAAATTTGTACTTCTCTTGAACTGGTCGAACCAAGCAGGGCTAGCAATGGAATCTACATCCCCATCATTTCTATATTTCGGTTTAATTTCTTCATATATATTACGTGCTTTTGCTTTAATATTGAGGAAGTGTGAGGATTTATTCTCTTATCTAAGCAATCAAGAGCTTCTGCACTCTGTTTTATACATTTTTATATGCAACTAGATTATTTTCTGTTAAAAGAATATGTTCTGTTTCCCTCAAAATTACATAAATCGTATTACTTTTAATATTTTAGCAATTTTATCTCCGTTTTCAAAAAGTCTGATAATCTCCGTTCTGGTTTCTATATCTAGTAAAGTAGTTATTTTCACTTCACTAGTATCAAAGCTTGCACTTGCCATAGTGTCAGGTTTACTAAACAGAGTGTACAACTAATGCGTTCACTCCACTCTCCTCTAACAGACTGGTTCTGCACTTGGGCTGAGGGGGATATTAGAGCAAGTAATGAATAGGCTACGCCTTCTCTTCACTATTGGTCGATAGTCATGTCAATGCAAAACAAAACTGGGTTTACTTTACTCTTCATTTATGGAAGAAAGACTACATATAACTAACTGTTGGTCTTATTATTTTATTTTAAACTGTCACATTAATTATATTTAAATACAGGAACCCATTTAAAGTCAACAGACGGATGACAATAGTTTGGCGACTGATGCCCAAATATTATCTGGGGAAAATATAGTCTAAATTTATCAACATTTGTTTTATTCATAACGGAAACCTATTAATAACTCAATCAGGGAAATAAACTATATAATGTATTATACCACCAAGTTAATTTCGCACGGGCGGAGGGGAAGAGTTTTAGAGCTAGTGTCGCCGAACTACTGAATCTGTGGAAGGGATGTAGGAGAAGACTTGTACATCCGATCACGTATTGAAATGGTTCAATTTTAAGTATGGGAGGAGAATCCCTAAACACGTGTGAAATACCTTAACATGGTCGTCAAATTAGTAATTTAAGCACGGAACGCTCAAGAGGTCGGATCATTTAAAATCACAGTATTTGTCGTCACTCCGTTTTCAGCCTCACAATAAATCACAAGTGACAACATGTAACGAGAAGGGACAGCCCATTCCTACACGTAACTCCAATAGTAACAGGAGGGATTTATGGAGAGCTTATGTCCGCGCGGCCGTGAACCTCGGGTTCGATAGTGCCAGTGAGTTAGTTGTCAAATTAGTGATTTTGCCAATGACCGCCTAGAAGGACGGACCATTTAAATCCACAGTATTTGTCAGCTCTCTACCTGCCAGACAAGAACATATACAGAGGACAGGAAGTGGCAACATAGTAAGGAAGAGAAAGAGAAAGACATCATGTTAGTTAACATATTTTCCGCTGCGCAGACTACTTGGTGGAGTAATAGAAATGAACGCAATTACTTCGTTTATAGAACTCTCCCTAAGAGAGGGAACTGAAGCCTGGTATGAGAGTGTAAGCCTATTAGCAATTCAATTAAAAAACTTCAGTGCATAAAACTGGAATCTATGGTTCAAATCCTAGTACATGTGGAAGATGTTTAAATAAACCCAACAGGTGACTAATTTGGAAAGGAATCGAGGGTAACCTTAAAGTAACGATGTTAATATTAATAAAATATGTATTTTAGCAGTAGGCATATTATAAATATTAGTTTAATAAAGATGTGCAATAAAATTTTACGGTATAAAGTGAATATGTTTGCTCACATGAATAAATATATATTATTAACACCATTAAGTTCGAACTGTAAGCAAATTTTAAGGGGACCAAATGGTGAATTTCAAATTTTCTTTTAGTTTTCATCTGATTGCTTTGAAATGTTTATCACATTCATTATGTGCTTATAGAAGCGTTTCTGTGAAGTTTGGTGTTTATAAGTAAAATAGTTTCAGAATTAAGATTTTTTAAACTATTTTTTTTAATATTTACTAAAAAATGCTCCTTACGATGCATTTATAATATTCTTTGTTGAAATTTGAGATTCAGAGTCTTTATGATTCCACTAAACACATTTGCTATGCAAAAAAAAAAACATAAAGGGAGGATAATGCTTATTTTCATTTTTGAAAAAAAAAAGTTTTATCACTCATTATTTTTTCCATCTCAATTTAAAAGAACACATGTGTCTTAGACAAGTAACTGCATAACAAATTTGAATTAGCATTTGTTGGAGAGTCTAACCACAAAATTTCACTTTGATAGTAAAGGAATTGCATCGTAAGGAGCATTTTAAGTTTTGGAAAATGTCAAAAAATAGAAACAAAAAAAACGCATATTAAATTCTGAATAGTAATGCTGACCATATGTGCATGGGGATTTAAACTCTTACGTCACAGAGTAAATTTTTCTCCTATAATAATTTGTTTTTACATGAAAATGATCCTAAAGAATCAGAGTTATTAAAAGGCAAATAAAAAATCAATTTTTTGCCATTTTTCAACATTTTCACCAGTCGGCCCCCTTAAAGGAGAATAAAAACATTCCTCGTTTAATTGGATCAAATATTTCTAGATGTAATACAACGGAGGAAGAATGATCCAGAAAGCTGATT
Source organism: Diploptera punctata (assembly GCA_030220185.1). Taxonomy (NCBI): domain Eukaryota; kingdom Metazoa; phylum Arthropoda; class Insecta; order Blattodea; family Blaberidae; genus Diploptera; species Diploptera punctata. The sequence continues at coordinate 583,177 of JASPKZ010005718.1, forward strand.
ATTGATAAGTGTAAGGAACAGAAAATACCTATATAATAAAAAATAATGAACCGGAAAACAGACAATTATAGATAAGTAAAAGTAACAGCAAATTATATCAGTTCTGATATAAAATACAAGAATAGTTTAAAATGGAACATAAAAATAAAAATGTTAGTTTCAGAACAAGTCATAAACCCACTACATATTGCAAGTTATTTACTTCAATTCTTGCACCTATTAAATAACACCTGTTTAGTCGAATCACGTAGAATACTAATCATATAAGTCAAGGTTCAAGAAAGTCAATTCTAAACTAGCTACAATAATTGTATACCTACTTCATCGCTATGGCAGATACTATATATGACATAATGTTATAAATATGAAAGTATTAAGTCCAATGCAACTTTTAATATGAACTTACATTATAAAAAGGATCTTATAATACAACGAATTTATTAACGGAATTTTCGTATTTATTACTTGAACAATAGTAATGAGTTTTAATTAAACTTTTCGAAAAAGGTAAAGTGATTCCACTGCAGAACTTCGGAGGCCTTTTGTGTAATAGAAGATTAATGCTCCCACCTTTCTAAATCAACGGCACGAGATATCAGCCCTGCGTGACGGCCGCCTTTACCCACATAACAAATGGCATACTCATTTCAGTTATAGGCTGAGTCGACCCTAGGGTCATGTTGCCGCCAGAAGGTTTTATGCCAGTTTAAAAATCCTGACACCATCGGGACTCGAACCTCCGATCTTCCGGTTTTACAGTAGTTCAATTATGTGCCAGAATCTTTAATAATAAATACAATGTTATTTATATATAGCTAATTTGGATCAACATTTCAAGTTTAAACCTTTTATAAACGAAATTGCCTGCTGGATTCAACCAAAAAAATTCTAGACGCGATATTATATTTGCGTAATAGCGTCTGTAAATTATTATGATTATTTTTATTATTGAGTCAGTTTACAATGTAGGTAAGTTATATTCAATTTCTGACTTTGATTAAATCACCGTTCGTCTTGCTCGGGATATGGCTCCTCCTCTAGTGGGCAGTTTCTTTAACCAGACTAATTTAGTTACGTTCATTTCCCTATAAATGTCAGCGAATGATATGCGATAGAACAAAGAACATCGCCGCGAGACATCTAGAAACTAAGGTATTACTCGGATGAAGGAAGATCGGTGAAATTTTGCTCAGATGCTTTTTATTCAGGCTTGAGTTTCTTTTACGAGCCTGAAAATAATGACAGAATCCAACATCCAAGGAGTTACAGATTCATATGGGGCTATACCAAGATTTTTTTTTGTTTGAGTAAAAAATCCGGAATGGTAGGCACTTAGACATGTAAAGAGACAAGGTCCTCGAAATAAGAAGTAGCGAAATCCAGTTAACAAAACTGAATCTACAGCTGAGGGATTACTAATTATTGATTCCCTGTATTCTCGTTTTTATCTAGTAACAGCAACCTCTTTAGCTCTTCGCGGTTTTCACTAGTAAAATGTTTTGAAAAATTAATGTTGGATCTGTCATAAAAATCTCCTTCGATCTATTAAAAGCCTGAATTCGAATATTTTATCATATTGTAGCAAAATTAAGGATAAATGTCAACAATGTTAAGAAGTCCAAAATGACAGATTCACTGAGACATGAATCGTAATTTCTGCCAGGGAGAATTTGATAGGAAGTAACACTATGAGGTAGATAGGCCAAGAATGAGGTAGGAGAATGACATTAACCATGATTTGAGGTAGATAAATTATACAGGGGATGATTGGAAAACAATGGTTCAGGATAGGCATGTATGGAGAACTTACGTTAGCGCGGCTATGAACCTATGGATGCCAATGGTAATATAAAGCAACAGTCGGATTCTAGTTGAGAATGGTGGAAATATTTAAAGAAACATGTCCAAGTGAGAAAACAAAATGAGGTGAATATTTTAGATTCAATCTCCTACCAGGACTACATTGAATATTCAGATTTATTAAATTATTTACTTTTTCAGTTTATTTTCATGTATTTCAATTAAATACTAGAAATAAATTATTAAATGTAAAGTGGGCATTTAATAACAAACGAGAGAAATTTTGAATAAGTTCAAGCACTAGGAAGATAATAAAAATAAGGCGCAGAAATAATAAACACATCTTAAAATCCGAAAACGCATGCTATATGTTCTACAAGGACTCTTGTCATCCCTAATTCACACACACACACACACACACACACACACACACACAAGTTAATTTTAAATATAGGCTACTTAGCGAATATACCAATTATATTATGGATGCGAAACATGGTATATTCTTTAAGAGAGGAAAAATGATTACGAGTATTTGAGAATAAAGTGTTTCGAATTTTTTTAATCAAAAAGGGGCGAACAGACAGGTCTCATAGATTGCGATAGGCAGGATATATGGAACAAATGAGAAAAAGAGGATCTCTCTAACTTTCTGAAAGAAACCCAGAAGGAAAGGCTCCAGTAGAGAGACCGCGAAAGAGTTGCGAGAATAACATTATATTTATTGTTTAAGGGATGTGAATTATACAGAGAACGACTGGAAAATATTAGTTCAGGATAGGGCGTATTTCCTCAGGTTCATGCACTTTTAAGTTCTATATTGTCAATGAGTTATAAGTGTGGATATTTCCTATTGAAAAGAAATGTTTCTTCTTCTTCTTCTCCATAATAGTTTAATTTTTTCACTCATAAGTACTTTTATATGTCCCACGTCGCCTGGCCTTGCAATGTAAGGAGAGGGATTTTAAACTTTGGATCACACGCGTACTTCTTTTCCAAAAAATGACATGGAGGGCCTGCCCGAACGAGTGATTAGCTCAATCCAGCGCCTCCTTCATACAACACTAAGGCGAAACACACCATTCACTCATATTTATACTAAATATGGCGAATAAGATGACAGTGACTATGGTGGCGAGATGATGGTTCGGGGAACGTTTGGACCTTCACGTTTCCTGACACTTGTCTTACAAGTAAGGAAAAACCGCGAAAAAAAAACAATCAGGAAACTTGTCCCGATCGGGGATCGAATCTGGGGCTGCTGCGTACAAGGCAGCGACTCAGCGATTGACGGATAAGGAACATTAAAAAAAATGATGATTATAATCGTAAAATTCTATACCAGTATTTCAGTAAAATAATGGCCTATGTCCATGTTTGGTGTATTTAAATTTACAATGTGTTTTGTGGTAGTTCAAGAACATACATGAAAAATAAAAATAGAAACTACACGTTTGATTCAGTATACTTATAGAGTGGGGATAAACAAATGCAACAATTATTTTCTAACTTTGAGTATTAAAAAACTGAATTCAACTCATTGAATTGTTGCATTTGTTTATATCCACTCTATATTACAGTATAAACGCCTAGTCTTGTACAACTTAAAAAAAAAAACCCAACTCAAATGAGTAAAGACCTCTTAAATAAGGGGAAAAATCCATAATAATAAAGACAAAAATAAACTAAAAACAGGAGCAAAATAATAAGAGGAGTAATTAGAAGTTAATGGAAATGTCTGTTCCTGAATAGAAGTTAATGGAAATGTCTGTTCCTGAATAGGGTGTAAATTTCATAGAACAATACATCCAGAAGCCCCATTGCATATCAACAGCCCTCATATCCATACGTTCAATTTTCAAAAGTTGACGATCATCCAGTCGTGGTTTATTGTCGAGTATCATAGCCGTTATAGCTGGTTTTCTCAACCCGGAGCCGCTACTTATTATAGCTACCCAAATTCCTCACGAACTGGGAAGGCACCGGTCCCACAATGGCAGAAATTTCATGAGAAAATTTCTTTCCTCGTGAAACTCGAACCGACGCATGTCCCGTAGCTCTGCGTCAAGGCACGGTTCCTAAGACCACTCGTCTAAGGCGCTGGTCACAAAAAAAAAAAAAAAAATTCCAAAAATACAAATTTTCCTGATATCTGACATTATGTTGCATTCGTACAGTAATAAATTGTCTTTAAATTGTGTTCGTGTTCCATTTTTTACTAACGAGCAAACCTTCACTGGGGTATTACCGTTTGATTAAGCATTAAAAATAATGCAAAATGCATACGTTGTACAACCCCAATGCAATTAACACCAGAGATACAGACCAATGAAGATGTAAGTTGACGGGGCCATCTTAGGTTATGGGCACGTGTAACATGCACTGTGGAATAAGCTAGAATGAACACAGTACTGTTCTAAGCGTGCTGTCAGTTGTGTTGTCCTATTTCGATGTTCTGTTTGCTTTTAGTAAGTGGAGAAGACGAATCCTGTAAATATATTGGTTAAAATTATCGCTAAAACTAACAGAAGAAGGTTATAAAGAGACAAAATGTGAAATGACGCGAAAGGAGCTTGAAGTTCCTGGTGTTACGTATGACCTAATAAAGAGTTATGGGAATCATTTGAAGAAATTCATACTCTGGACATTGATGAAAATGAACCACGAGATGATGATGGTGACATACCTCATGTAGAAGAAAGCGAATCAGAAGAAACAATTTCCTCGTCAGAAGAAGAATCGAGTACTTCACAGCATTCTGGTTCTCTTTATTGTCCGTCCCTTCCAAAAGCATCCCGGGTCATTACTTTTGAAGAAAAATGCAAGGTAATTGAGTATTGGATTCTGCCGGGTACACCAAGGGATAAAAAGAAAACCTTTAACCATAGGTCATGGAGCTGTATGAAACACAGATTCTCAATGCCGCCGGATTTGACCTCAAAGGAGACAGCACATGTAACAATTTACCAGTGTGAATCGCTCTTCAAAACTTTTAGCTTTCCACCATCAAGAGTTGCGCCATAATTTTTTTCAAAGGCTGTACATAACACGACAGTTATTCAAAAATCAATACTAATCTTCAGACATTAGTGCACATCGCTTATGGAAAAATACACTGATGAACAGGTTTTTAATGCAGATGAAAGTGGTATCAATAAATATATTTCTTTCTGCACAACGTTAGAATGTCAAGGAACCAGTAAAGTGTATGGTGTTGTGCAATCAAAAGGGGTGACTATTCACTCCTGCACTGTAATGCCAGTGGTGTCAAGAGCTAGAAACTGATGTCAGAGTTACTACTGATTCTTCACCAACCTCAAGGTATTAACGCAAGGGTTGTGGAACGCATGTTCCAGGCTGATAATCTTGTAATAAAGTGGACTACGGTCGGGAAAAAGACAAAAAAACAGTATGGAGAGAATTTCTACAAGAATTATTCCTTCCCAACTCTGCAACATGCAATCTATTGCTGTTGGACCCATATGGTGTTCATTTCGACGAAAATATAATGAGACAACTGTTAGAAGAAGGGGACTATGACATTGAATTACGTAGTGGTGAAAATCATACCACCAAATACAACAAATGAGTTGCAACCTTTGGACACATATTTTTTTTCGAATGTACAAGCATATGATTCTACACATCTCCCATAATGTAGCTATTGGTGATCCTTCTTATACATTGCTGCAATGCAACATTGTAATAAAAATACAATCACTTGTTTACCAGCAATTTCTTCCTCCAAGATTCCAATAGGCGCACCGGTATGGTTGGGTGCTAGCTGGATTGGTACCCAGGGATGAACAAAACTTCCAAAACACAACGGAATACTGTATCCGAAATATACAAGCAAAGTGTCAAAACTGTACAAACGCAGCCATTTTAATGTGCGGGTGGTGTACTGGAAATTTCCAATATTTTTCATTTGATTATCAATATCTATTGTTGTGCCACATATGTTACTGTATAAAAACAAAAAGATAGTACGGAAATATGATGCAGGAAGCAATAACATGATCACAAGATCGTTTTTCATCCTGTGTGTGAACTAGTCACTGACAGAACGTAAGTTTTCTTATTGCTTAAAACTCATGTTCTGTGCCCTGTATTGCATGTGTCTATTTTAGTGGGGGTTGTGAAATTTAGGGAAAATCAATATTTTATTATACTGATTCCAATAATATTAGTTTAATCTCCATTTTTTGTTTTACCCTAGGTGAAGGTTTGCTTGTGCGAGTTGATATATTATTATCATTCCAAGTATGAGTATTACTGTTATAATAAAATAAAGACATCACGCATTTAATATCAGTGATCCTTTTTCGTATGTGACAAATACATATAATCGAGATTAAATTCTTCGATCTACTAATCCAATAAGAAGCTAAAATTTATGGGCACTCCTGTATAACGCCGAAGTTGTGATGAGAAATCTAGTCACGTGATCATGGAATGAAGCTCTCAGTATTCTATCCAGACCCTCATCTTTAGCGGCCATCACCACTTCCACCCTGGACCGCACTCATCTTCAAACTCTCCGGAGTCCAATCCCCCCGAGGGAGGGCTTAACCGAAACACTCGCCGGCAAAGTGCTCGTATATTGTGATAATCACGTGACCAGAAACAGAAATGCTTTACATTTTACCAATTCTCTTTGGTTATATCCAGTGGCAGTAAAGGGGTGGAGGGGATCTCACAGAACGTGTTCTGTTTGGAACAATATCCTGGATACATGGTGTACATATTATATTAGAATGGATTCGCTAGATTGGCAATGAAATAATCCCAATCATCGATAGATCCGTTGTACACTTAGAGTGGGTTATAAGAAAACAAACCCAGGCAATTCTATGTGAGATTCCAATCTATGAATCTTATAAGTTATAACGGATCACTAGTACTAACTGTAGTCCACCACTGTAGTCTCGAGGTAGCGTGCTGCCACGTCACGCAGCGGGCCCGAGTTCGATCCTCGGTCGGGACAAGTTTTTTGAGTGAGGCGCAAACGGTGCCCGAACACTATCTGACCAGCATTATAATCACTATCATATTCGCCTCGTTTAGATTAAGGACTCTCCATCACCATCACCTTCCATATATTATCGGGGCACGTAATTCCGCCTTCCAGTCACCCCAACTCCAGAAGTGGGTTACAATTGCGCCAATGCCGGGAGAGAATACCAGAAATGTCGTAATGACAACCTGGTGACATTGATTAAAAAGTACTAACTATATAGATAATTATCCATACCGGATTTTTCTCTTTGTTGTATTAACTATTGCATGCGTAAAGCAAGCCTAATTAAATTACTTTCAATGTTATTTTCGTAATTAGCTGATAAGGCTCGGAGCATATTATATCATAAAGTCCCTTCTTAGTAGAAGCGACCCTGTTGTAATGTGAAAAATAATTCACCAAGTAAAGTATAAATTAATTCCTCATATACTAATTTAATCAATAGAGGTAAAAGGGGATTTCAAATAGAGAAAAAATTGTGTTTTTCTCCTGGATTGCCTAAGTAGCACAAAGGTAGTGGGCCAGCGCGTAAAGCTGGAGATCATGGGTTCAAATCACGGTTTAAGCAAAAATTTGTCTTTTTTAGTTGTATCGGATAACATTCATGCTATCGACATGGTTGCCAACAATTTTATCACGTTTCCACTATAGCCAATGAGCAACGAGTTTATTCAGTTTAGGTTGGTAGGTTATTAGACAACATTAGATAGGTACTCCGCGACTTTCATTTTTTGTTAGTGCATTTTTCATAAGTTGGTTATTATATCTCAGCAATGATAAACTGATGTTCCATGGCGTATTTTAAGTTATTCTTCAACTTTTCATTCAATTTGACATTTTCTGGCTAAAAAACGCATACATTGTTGAGGTAATAATTTATATATGTAGGCCGATAACGTAATTTATGTGTTTTTCTTCTAATTTATGTAGACTGGCATCACAGATGGAATCCACCAATCTACAAATATTCTTTCATTGCTTATTGTTATTGGCCATTAACTTTATCGGATTTCGGGAGTTGCCAACAACAATAACACATTTAATGGGCCACTATTTAATATTTCGAATTTATTCATGAAACTTGTAATTTCATTAATGACTACGGCCCTCTATTTATTATCGACAGAATACATAAGGAGGTGCATATAACGCAACTTTCTATTAATTTGTTTTCACAGTTTATGCCGTTGGCTACCAATAATGAAACCCATCCATCCATCCATCGACTGATTGGCTCAAATTCGAGCTTTGGCTTATAGTATATTATATTTAATTATGAGCTGGAGGAGAAAAAGAAGCAGATTTTTTTTTTCGAAAGAGACAAGCATAATATTGGACCTTGTGAAGGAAGGATGTACATATTATTATTATTATTATTATTATTATTATTATTATTATTATTATTATTATTATTATTATTATTATTATTATTATTATTATTATAGCGGATTATATATAAGATGGAAATCTAATGGAGCAACAAATATTTATAGGTGATTTGTATTAACTTGTTTTCACTCTTTATGCCATTTACCAAGCAATAACATAGGCCTATACTTTTTACTGATGTCTCAGGTTGTCATTCCGACATTTCTTGTGTTCTCTCCTGGTGTTCACTTGTTTTCACTGTTTATGCCATTGGTTACATAATCCATCCATAGTAATTCTGCCCGAAGGCAGGTCTTTCATTGCAATCATAGCATTTTCATGCCATGCTTGCAGCTTTACTAGGGAATTGTAGGTGTGGTAGCTTCCCGTTGCTTTCCACACCGGTGGAGGGTGATGATGATGATGATGATAATGATAAGGATGATGATGATGATGACCATATGATTTCGGGGACCGTTTGGGCCTTAACGTTTTTCTTACATTTGTCTTACAGGTGAGGAAAAACCCCGATAAAAACCTCACCCAGAAAAACTGCTCCGACCGGGGATCGAACCCGGGCCCGCTGCGTTAAAGGCAGCACGCTACCTCGAGACCACAGCGGTTGACAGTTGCATAATAATAAAATAATAGATTTATTTATTCACTAAACTCTTGAGCTAGAGGAGAAATAGAAGCAGATTTTTTTCCCGAAAGAGATAAGCATATTGGATGTATTTATTATTATTATATATTATTATTATTATTATTATTATTATTATTATTAGATTATATATATGACATGATAAGAAAAATAAATGCCTGAACGGGATTTGAACCCGGATCTCTGGGTTGGTACCCCAGCGTGTTATCCATTACACCACCAGGCGAATCCAATTCAAACACTTATTTTTCTTATATATATATATATATATATATATATATATATATATATATATTCTCCATTATTACTAGATGTCGCGAGAACTGCCACTTAGTAGCTGACTATATCAAGTAAGCAAATTATATATATATATATATATATATATATCATCATCATCCTAACAGGTCATAGTCCTCGAAGGACTCTTACGATCTACCGAAGCTTTTCTTTCACATCTTCATGGGTCGTCCCAATGATCTCTTCCCATATGGGATATTATTTACAATTGCCTTGGGGATTCTTCGTCTGGGCATCCTATTAACATGTTCCTTCCAATTTTCTTGATAATTATGGATATGGTTAAGTTCCTGAAGGATGTCGGAATTCCTTTTCACATCCGACTTGTTATATATAGCCTGCTGTTCGGCGCATGAACTTCATTTCACTTGCAACCCACACTTCAGAGACATTAAAAGTTATTGAATCTGACATTACTAAGAACCAGCAACAACGGAAGAATGAGGGTGTTTATACAGATAGGACTATGCGCCTACTTTCACCTAGTCCAACCAGTAGTTCTCAAACCTTCGGGGTCCTAACTTGAATGATACTGAATTTCACACGACCCATAAATTAATGAATCAGTACACCATATTCACTGATGAAAATGTAAGTACTCTAAGACGTTATTAAGAAACAAAATTGATTTAATAAAGCACATACTAAAATTCACTCACCGATCCAATGTGATTGTTGGGCATAAGTTGGTGTTGGGTTCAAGTGAGTCAAGTGCACATGGAACGAGAGAATTGTACTCATTATTGAATCAACGCGATTAAGGAAGGTTAAATTAGAAACGTAAGAAAATGAACCTGAAAAAGTACTAAAACAGACATAGACATAGATTTAATTAAGCTCTTCCTTTCTCTGTAAGATTTTTTGGGCTCTTTCTCGCACTGAGGACTTCTAGACCACATCTGAGATCGACTCAGCCTCTAAAAAAATGGGAGATAAAGGCGGTCGTGATACTGGGTCGACAATCCGGATAATATATCGAGCTAATTGTCTAAACATGCAGGAGCTTTAACGTTCTAGTACCCTAAGGGGCTCCTAAAGCCTATAGTGTCACCACTTTACCTTACTGTCAAATATAAAAATAGCCACAAGAGAGACCGGAGAACAGGACATGACAAGATTTAAAATATTGTAAGGTATAAGATATAAGATAGAGCTATGGGACTAGGGCTGAACCAAGTATCATGGAATTTCAGCCAGTATAGCACCAGTACGCCATCCAGCATGGAAGGAATTTAGGCAACTACATAAGTAATTAAGTCAAGTTGAGAAAATCAACTACATCGGCGGGGAACCGACATTCTAAATACGTCACCCATCTACCCAGATGATCATCCATCTCTGTGATTAGCCGCGGATGTGAGGTCAGCAGCCGGATTGTAAGCCAAGGGCCTTCTAATCCTTAAGTGGCATGCATTTTTGAGATTGCCGAGTAAAAACCCGAGAGCTGGTTTCTAACTAACTAACTAACTAACTAACTAACTCACTCACACTGGCACTATCGAATCTGTAGGTTCATGGCTGCGCGTACATAAGCTTTCCATACATCCCTATCCTGAGGTAATGTTTTCCAACCATTCCTGTATAATCTACTTCCCTCAAATCATAGTTCATGTTATTCTCCCACCTCATTCTTGGTCTACCAACTGGGCGTTTTCCCTCTGGCTTTCCTACAAGAAGCTTCCATGCACGTCTTTCATTTCCCATTCGTGCCACATGTCCTGCCCATCGCAGTCTACGAGACTTAACTGTTCTTATTATATCTGGCTTCCTATAAAGACAATCGGCCGCGGTGGACTAGTGGTTATGCTCCTTGCCTCTGGCCCCGAGGGTCGCGGTTTCAAACCCGGCCGGGGTCGATGGGTTTTTTAGGACAGAAAAATCCAAGGAGCAAGTCCTCCGGGAGGGACTTTAAGCCGTGGGTCCCGAGTCTGAAGATTTTCATGCTCGTAAAAAATCCTTAAGCCTCAATGGAAAGGCCTTTAAGCAAAATTTACCGAATTTTCCCGTCCTAGTAATACCTTTGTTTCCTAGATGTCAGTATGAGGCTGAACGCTGACCACGGACCACTCAAAATGACATTTATACGAAAACAAGTGTAACTAAATTAATATGGTTCAAATCCTTCCCTGTAAAGGGAAAACATGGGCTTACAATACAATAATGACCATTAATTAACCGTTGTGCAGCCTTCTCCATTCACCTGTCTGTTCATCTCTCTTTGGTCCAAAAATTTTCCTAAGAACTTCATTCTCAAATACTCGTAATCTCCTTTCTTCCCTTAAAATAAGAGTCCATGTTTCACAACCATATATTATAACTGGGAGAACAACTGTTTTATATATTTTTAGTTAAGTTTTTTTTCAAAGGCGTTGAGACGTCAATAGTCTCTGTAACGCATAATAGCACGCATTTCCAGAATTTAGCCTATGTTTAATTTCCTTGTGCATCTCAATCCTGTATGTGTTTATTGTTCCTAGGTATTTGGATTCAGCCACTTCTTCAAAATTTTCCCCATTTGTCATTAGCTGTCCATTTCCATAATATAATGTATTTCTATTTACTTTTATTGATATTTACTTCCAGTCCCAATTTCTTAGTGTTACTCAGTAGTGTGTGCGTGTTGTCCTTTAGTATCTCCTCGCTATCGGCCAATAGTATTACATCATCAGCATAAACTAATAGCTTATTAATACAATTGAGTTGTAGGCCTTCTTCATCCTCTAAAGATTCGATGGCATGCTCTAGTACAAAATTAAACGGTAAAGGAGATAGTACATCTCCTTGCTTCAACCCATTCTGGATTTCAAAAGTGTCCGAAAACTGTTTGCCTACACGCACCCTACTCTTTGTGACATTTAGACACATTCGTATAAGTATAACTAACTTTTTTAGGGATTCCGAACTCTAGCAGGATACTATATAACTTCTCCCTCTTAATTGAATCGTATGCCTTTTTGAAGTCTACGTATAGTTGATATATAGCACCATTATATTCCCATTTCTTTCCTAAAATTTGTCTTAAGCTAAAAATGTGATCTGTTGTAGACCTGTTTCTTCTAAATGCACATTATGATCTAGAATATCATCAATATAGGGAGTAAGTCTGCTTACTAATATATTTGTTAGAATTTTGTACGAAGTTGAAAGTAATGAGATGCCCCTATAGTTGTTGCAATCAGTTTTATCTCCATTCTTATAAATTGGTACGATAATCGATTCTTTCCATTCATCTGGGAGAGCTTCTTTTCCCCAAATCATATTAAGCAAACTGGCGTATCTTGTCCTTCAATTTTTCTTCCCCTGATTTTATCAGTTCTACTGGGATCTCATCTGAACCTGATGTTTTATACAGCTTCAATTTTTCTATCGCCATTTCAACCTCTAATGCACTTGGTTCTGCGATTAGCTTTTCTGCTGTCTATAAATTATCCTCTTCAATATCCTGTTCTGTAAGTATATTTAATAATTGATTAAAGTAACTTTTCCACCTATTTAATATACTCCTGGAATCTGCAATCATATCCCCACTTTCATTCCTAATTATGTTTGTTCTAGTCTGAAACTCTTTCTTCTCTATCCTAATTCCCTGTTATCGAAATTCCTGATAGGAGTCTACATAAATACAGTATTTCATGCAAATTATAAATGTTATTATAAAAGTTCAACACTTATAGGTTATAAAATATTTTAAGTTTTTAAATTTGTAGTTAGACTCTAACATAATTTTCTAAAAGTTTCGTTTTAATATTTAAAACATTCTATGATAGGCTTACTAAATAGACTGTTAAGAATTCAAAATGTAAACAGTTGGTAATTTTACTCTAAGAGAAGAGAGGATGAGGGAAATCAGGGTTTCTATAAGAGTATGAAAAGGAGTATTTATTTACAGGATAATATATTTAAAGTAATAAAAATAAAATTAATATATATCATACAATTGTTAAAAACATCATTACTTATGGAATAGAACTTTGGCCATTAACAACAAAAACAAATAAGTATATTTTGGCATCGGAAATGAATTTTATACGAAGGGCAGCAAGAATTTCAAGAAGAGAAAAAAATTAGGAACTCAGTTATAAGGGAGAAAATGAAGATTGAAGACACTATTTTAGATTATATTAAAACTCAGTAATTAAGATGGTACGGACATGTCCAGCGAATAGAAGAAGAATGGGCACCAAAATCTGTTTTGGGATGGAAACCTGAGGGAGGACGAGGCAGAGGAAGACCTAAAACCTCCTAGAGTCAGGGAATATACACACACACATGAAGGAGAAACATCTACAACCAGGAGGTTTGGATGTACCGACAAAATTGGCTATTGGGAATCGGACGATGTCAAAGTCATTAATCAACCGGTGATCTATCTAATCTACAATGTATTTAAATACTATTCTCTTTCTTTCACAAAAAATATTCATTACATTAGTTTATATTTTAATTTAAAATTTAATTAATCATGTCCCAACAAAATGTGTTATAATTTTCAAGTTTAAAAATTCTAATACAACAGTATAATTAATTACGTTACTTTTTAACATAAGGTGACCAGACGTCCCGATTTCTGCGGGACAGTCCCAATTTTTCACAATTTGTCCCGCGTTTTAAAAAAGTCCCGATTTTTGGAAAGAATGCACAAGTTAGGGAACGGCGGGAGGACGGAAAGGGAATATACAGTTTTCGGCGGCCATATGGCTATTTCGACAGTATATGAGTTTTATATTATTTTTGTTAATTTTATAATGTTAGACTTTAATAATAACAAATAATTATTGAGAACTGATTATCGAGAACCGCGTACCGAAGTTTGCATTGTTGGTCAGTTCTTAGAATTCGACCACCATTGTTTGGTAAATAAAGTGTGGACATCAGAAAAATCACAATTGAGTGTTGAGACTTTGAAAGTCATTTTATGTGTGAATTTAACAAATTCTTTTAAAAATTCATAACATTTTTAACAACGACAGCAATCTACTAAAAAAAAACACTCAAATGAGAAATATGGCAAAGAATAAAATAATACCGGTACTATACATAATTTTTTAACGCATTACATTTGTAAATTGTACTCATGTTGAAATTAAAATAAATATATTTCAATACTATTTTTGCGTTCTACATATTTTTTCCTCCACATAGACAAACTTTTAAATCAAGAACCCCCCCCCCCCGCTTCCCGGTCAATGGTGTCCCGCTTTACCAATGTTAAGATCTGGTCACTTATTTTAACACTAACTTGTTTATCGGAACGACCAGTGCGGACGTCGTAAAATTATCAAAGAGTATCTCCCCATGTCAACAATCAGTAATTATTTTTTTTAAACTATGAATGTTCCCCAACAGCGTTTACTTATCACTTGAAAATGTTAATTGTGTGGTGCAGACATGAAAAGAAAGCTGTATTATATAATTAAATAGTTTTAAGTGGACCTTGTTTAGGACTGAAATTTTAAATATTGTAAGTATAATAAATGCATATTATAAAATCTTGAATATAATGTATTGCTTTTAATATGATTGGTCAAGGAATTTCCAGTAGGCCCTAACTATAATAAAAAATTGGGGCACGCTATTAGCGTAGTTGGTTAGAGAATATTCTTCAAGCTAAAAGGTCTCGAATTCAATTCGTTTTTTTTTTTCTGAATTATTACGAAAATCTAGCCTAAACCTTCCAGCGGCACCATGAATGTGGGGTCGACTCAGCCTCTAATGCAAATAAGTACTAGATGCATGTTCTGGGGGCCACAGTTAAAAAAAAAATTAAATTCTGTTTAATAAATTATTTTATAATTTAACTGCCAATTACAAAAATTAGAATACAGGATTTAAATAATTAAAATTTTATTAAAAATACTCATATTAAATCCCACTTGATGTGAAAACAGGTCAAAAGGCCTAATTTCATGATATATAGAAGAAGAAGATTAAAAATACTAAACGTACAGTATTTATAAAAAGTTCCACTAACGTAATCAATGACAAAAATGTTTCGTGGGATTTTTATTAGAATTTCGGAATCTGGAACTATAAAACTTTTACAAGAAAGAAATGGAAATTGCATTAAAATACTAATAATGTATTTAAAATGGTTTACAGCTCCCTAACGCGACGAATGACAAAATGCTTCCAGGGATTTTTATTAGAAATTTGGATCTAAAACTATAATATTACAAATATAAAGTCTGTATAAATTGGACCAGAGAAGCTACGCCAGTTGTAACAATCTCTAAATAATAATAATAATAAAGTTTGAAACAGGTATGAACTGAACTTTAATGCACAGTGAAATACTAAATAAATACTTTAAGTAAAAATTAAACACTAACGATTGTTTTATTTAATATTAGCATTTTACAACACATTATTATTATTATTATTATTGTTGTTGTTAGATACAAAATAAGATAATCATCGATCACTGGCCTGATTGTTAAAGCCTTGTGATGTCACTCTCTCCTCAATTCTCAATAAAGAAATAAGATAAGTAAAATTTATATATTTATTAATTTAAGATCGTCATAATCGGTTCAATTCCTCTTAATATTGTTCGTTTTACGATATCATTGATAGAATTTATGGAGTATAACCATAGAGAACGATAACGCTTCATTCCACCCAACGAACACTGTCGCGCCATCTATTAACGGAAACTTGAACTGCTTACATAATAAATATGGCCAAAACTATTATGGAATAAGATTATAATTTGTTTATAAATAGGTTGGGCGTATGATTTTGAAATTACTGAGTACGCTTAATATAAAATAAAACATACCAATGAATTATAAATTTTATCTGCATAACATTGATATCCGTGTACAGCTACCTCCATTTCTTTCGCTTCAATTTCGAAGCGCCTCCTTAGCTCAGTGGCAGAGCACTGGTCTCGTAAACCAGGGGTCGTGAGTTCAAACCTCACAGGAGGCAACCATTTTTTTTATTTTAATCAATTTTAATTACAATATAGTAAACAAACATAACAATATTACGATGTTAATATTACATTAATAATTTTATTTAATAAATAAAAATATGTTGTGCAGTCATAAATAGAAAATTACAAATTAACAATTTTTATATAGGCTAAAATAATTTATAATACACATTTGTACTCTTATGTTACAACAATAAAAATGAAATGCCTTTTTCTTAACTTATTTTACAACAATAAAAATGAAACCTTATTTCATTACATCATAATAATTATAATATTCGTCTATCATTAACTAAAAATGGAGAGACATGACAATATTAGCATGTTACAATTTTAGCACATTGTTATCATGTAAGATGTTAGTTTATTTTTAACATTTGTCAATGAAATCGGACCTAATACGTACTAATAATAATAATAATAATAATAATAATAATAATAATAATAATAATAATAATAATAATAATAATAATAATTATTATTATTATTATTATTACTATTATTATTATTCATTCTACTTGATGAATTAACACCCCAAGGTTTTAATTTTCGGTTCACCAACGACAAATCAAATAAATACTCGTACAGTTATGAATAAGCTACAATTAAATTAAAAATGTATATAACGCAATATAAAATCAATAACGAAAAAAGCAAAATGGAAGATGTTGATACCACATATTATTATTTTATCATCATCATCCGGATCATGGCAGCTGCCGCCGTCTTCCGGATCAATATCATTATTTTTAAATAAACCAGCCACATGGGCTAGTGGTCAGCATCTCTAAGTTCATGAGGTCCCGGGTTCGATTCCCGGTGAAACCATGATAATTTTTCCTTAAAGGGAAATTATTCCTGTGGTTGCCCATGGTCTGGAATTTAGGTTAAGAACTCTCCTTGTGCTTCATTATCATTTATCACCTATGACATCATCGTGGTAACGTACCGCCTTCCAGGTGCCGGACCTAAGAAATTGATTACATTTCCGCCAATTCCAGGGGAGAAAGCCAGAAATGTCATAAAAGACAACCTGGTGGCATTAGACAAAAAAAATAGTTTTAAAAACATTATCTACACGTAATTAAAAATTGTCTTGGAATAAGACAACAAACAGTATTAACGTTTTCACGAAATGTTAATTCAAATACTGTTATATAGTCTAGTCAATCTGCTGGAATTTGGGTGGATTTCTCAACCGAAGTCTAAACCACGACCCCGGTATTCCAACTTTTTATTGTTTCCATAACATCTATAAAAATGACTGAAAATTCACAGAAATTGTTATGAAACCACAAGACATGATTCAGACATTTGTTTTTGTAATTAACAGCCGTGGATTTTCAGTTGTTATGGAAACAATAAAAATCGGAAAACCGCGGTCGTGGTTTAGACTTAGGTGGAGAAAAGTTGAAATCTTGCGGTCAAATAGCCTCTTCCAAGCAAAAATTGACAATATTTGTCACTTTTTATGTAATATCACAAGTTAATTGATCAATTATAAATTATTTACAAATGCTTTTATAACTATTCTATACTATATTATATTATTAGGTATTTTAAGCGGTCCAGTCGTATAGGCATCTTTTTAAATTTCGAATTTCAAGTAAACTCCCACTTCTAACGGTCGGATTTCGCTGATTTTGGATCATACATGTACCATGTGGCAATATTTATAATTTCATTACTGTAAGCATAAAGTCAGGTTATTCTAAAAATTAAATACTTTATACAATTCAATATAACTTACATTATTTAAAAATTAGTTCATATATTTTTATACTAGTAAGTAAATACGTACTGTCCACTGCTTGGTCTCATAGTAATGTCGCGTCGTCTCGTACGCAGCGGACCCGGGTTCGATCGTAGGTCGGGACAAGTTTCCTAGTTAAGTTTCCCCCATTTGAGAAACTAATGTCAGAGAGCTTTAAAACTCAAATAGTTTCGAAAATAATTTGATCGTAATAATTACCCTATCATTATCGCCTTGTTTAGTATGAATGTCTTAATGGTGAACTGTCTCAGAGGTCGGTTTGATATTGAGCTAATAACTCATCTGTAGAGAAACTCCATGTTCTTCTGTGAAAAAAAAAAGTATGCTTTTGATCCAGAATTTAAATCCTATCCTGATAGGTTGTGTCCCTGCTAAGTCTGGCAACAAGGATCACGTAAATGTACCTATAAAGGGAGGGGCTAAACTAAGAAAAAGAAAGTTAATAAAAAATATACTTGTTGTATAGGTGGCAAATTATTTATTCCTAGTCTAGATTTTATTTTCCTTGATCAAGGAATAATATTAATAGGCTTGAATTTTACGACGTGGGCAAGCCACAGCGTAGTTAATTAAGGCATAGGTACTATAAGGCGAAAGATTACATGTTCGGAACTGACTTAAACCTTCTGGCGACACATAGCACTGGAAGACTCAGACTCTAACGGAAATGAGTACAATACATATTTTCTGAGACTAAATTCTGCCATCATCCAGAACTGACAACACATGCCGATTGCCTATAAGGCCCCAAAGGCCTATAAATAATGGATCACTTTACTATTTTTATACAATACGACATACAAACTGAACACAAATAAACCAGTGTAATTAAAAATCCATCACGCAGGAACTGCGTAATCTAGGCGAATTCCTGATCAAGTCAAATTTATGGTCCGATTTTGCTGGTTTAGGGTAGGCTATATATTTTCCTTTGTTAATTAATCCAAATGGCATGCAGTTACATTGCGACAAACCAAACATGGTTGCTGCTAGAGGGATTCTTTTTTTTTTTTTTTTTTTTTTAATTTCAGGTTTCAGGTAAATCTCCCCTCTTCTAACAATCGGATATAGCTGTTATTTGGACAATACCTTCCTCGATTTATTGCAATAGCATATACTGAGTTTCGCTGCGAAAAATTGATGACTGCGATCGCTAGAGCGATTTTTAGATTTTCGTTTCAAATGAATTCCTAATGATTCTACATTACGTGTTTAATTAAATGTCATATGCCGAGTTTGGTTCCAAAAGAAACAAAAATTGCTTCCTCTAGATCGTTAAACACGCAAACAAATAAATAAATATGTGTGTATGTGGGTGGGTGGATGGGTGTGTGTATGTCATGGTCATTTTCGGTGTCTACTAAGTAGGGTTGTTAAGTATACGTAATTTTTTAAACATATTTTCATGAGAACAACCTCAATAGCTTTATTATTTCAGAATTCACTAAAAGTCTTTTCTTACTACCTGCGCTTAATGTTTTTTCTCAAATTAACACATATCTATCTTAATATTTTCAACACTTGAATGTCATAACTAACATAAAAGGATCTTTATGGCTTGATAAATAGTAGGACCTACAAACATAATATTTACCAAATTCGCAGTCAAAATATACATGCCCTTTCTTAGGAAAAGAAACTACCCTCATACATAAAAATCTCCAAATAATTCCATTCAACAAATCAAATAGGAGTGTTTAGCGGTTTTGCGGATGCGTGCCGAATCATATAATATCCAGATAGGGGGATGTGTTGAAGCATTCACTAGGATCATTAGTAAACACATATCTCTTCACCCTTTCTCTCACTAAGCCGACATTTTTTTTTTCTCAACCAAGAGCATAACTCGTGAAGAGAAACCGATGTACTGGCTTATGAACTTAATAGCATGTAACCCCCCTTCATCAATTTACAGAGCAGAAAGCTCCTTTTGTTATTACTAATCTGTCTACTTTTCTAACCATAGATGTGAAAATTTTGACAATATCGTTCTCATTGTATTCCTTTCATGAACATTTGCAGAAGAAATGTTAAAAATACAGGAACATCATTTTAATTTATATAGTACTTTTGAATTTGAATTCTGGAAAGGCAAAATACTATAATGCCATAGTTTTCAAACTAATTTGGTTCGCGACACATTGAATTTAGAGAACATCGCTAACGTAACGGCAACCCTGCTTTATTTAGAAATAATTTCGAACACTATTTCTAATAGGAAAAAATTGTGCGGAAGTAAATAAGCCATTTCCTCCCCATTAAGTTGCAATGATAGTGTAGTATTGTTCCAACTTCTTTCAAAAAACGTTAAACTGAAAATACATAGAACAATATTATTCTCCCAGTTATATTATATGATGCGAAACATTGACTCTTAGTTAAGGGAGGAAAGAAGATTTCGAGTATTTGAGAATAAAGTTCTTAGGAACATTTGTGGGCCAAAAAAAGAGATGAACAGAGAGGTGAATGGAGTAAACTGGATAATAATGAACTATATATGTATAGGAAGCCAGATATAATAAGAACTGTTAAGTCTCGTAGACTGCGATGATCAGGACATATGGCACGTATGGGGAATGAAAGAGGTGCATGGAAGCTTCTTGTGGGAAAACCAGGGGTAAAACGCCCAGTTGGTAGACCAAGAATGAGGTGGGAGAATAACATTATCCATGATTTGAGGGAATTAGATTATACAGGGATGATTGGAAAACATTACCTCAGGATAGGGATGTATGGAGAGCTTATGTTCGCGGGGCCATTAACCTACAGGTTCGATAGAGCCAGTTAGCTAGTTCTTAATTTAGAGTTTGTCACATGTTTGCAATTTTCTGAGAATAGTCATTCATTCTTATAGCCTAATGATATAAATTATAATAAATACACATTTGAAGTTTTATAAATCAGTGGCATGTCAATATCCCCATATGGCGCAGAAACATGGATATTAACGAAAGATAAAAGAGAGCTTGAAGCCTCAGATATGAAATTTGTGCGTTCAATATCACAAATTTCATGAACTTGGACATAGATGAAATTAAGACATACGAAACGAATTTCAAATAGAATATATAAACAAACGCATGAAAAATTATAAAGTGTCATCTTGATAGGATGGAGGAAAATCGCTTTCTCGAAGATAGATTTTCATCATCATCAACAACAACAAGGATTAAGCCCAATGGCCTGTTCCGATCTCATTATAGGTCGAATTGGTCCTTCCATCTCTTCAATGGTCTTCCCAACTATCTTCTCCTTTTGGTTTATAATTATACATTCTTCTTGGCATGCGCTGTTCATTCATTCGTAATACGTGCTGAAATAGATTTTTCAGAAGGTCATTTATCCAAAAGGGAGAATAGCTGTTGGTTGTACGAGACTTCAATGGAGGCAACGGTTCTAATGTGTATGGAACGGACCGACAGGTCCATACCGTGCTATTGATGATGATGATGATAATGAATGAATGTAAATACACCAATATATATATATATATATATTGCCTTCCAGTGTTTCAAACTGAATTACCGCCGTATACAATTAAAGCTGTTGTAAGTGTAATTTTGCAACATACGGACAGCTCATGCATCTTTAATGACTGAGAGGGAGTAAAGTAAAGTAAAGTAAAGTGATCCCACAACAGGTCCGGAGGCCCTTGGGGTAGTAGGAGGTTAAGGCTCCCACTTTTTCTAGACAATCGGCACTTTATGTCAGCCGGGTTGTCAGCTCTGCGTGACGGCCGCCTTTACCCCCAGAACAAGCGTCTGGTACTCATTTCCGTTAGAGGCTGAGTCGACCCCAGGGCCATAGTGCCGCCAGAGGGTTTGGGTCAGTTTAAAAATCCTGACCCCAACGGGACTTGAACCCTCGACCCTCCGGCTTGTAGCTCAGTGCCTTAACCACTACGCTAAGGAGTGCCCCTGACTGAGAGGGAGATTTAAGTCTATTGATAAAGTGTAACTTATTTTGGTTGCAGTAGATATTCAACACGGTGTAAAAGACAATCCACATATGCCTTTCGTGGGTTGTGTGTACATGCTGGTACAACTGGAGTATAACATGCAAATAAATTAGTAATTTTTTAAGCGTCTATTCTAAATGTTACATCAAGAGGCAAATTAAGGAATATAAGACAAGAATCTGAAACAATCACTAGGAGCATTGTAATAAATTAACTGTTATAAGGGATGCATATTTTCCAATAATCTCTCATGGATTAAATTCTAAGTTACTACAAACCAACCTAGTTCTATTCAGAATGATTGAAAGTTATTTTAAACTGTTTAAAATCAAAATAGATAATATGGCTGTCTATGTAAGAATCTGATCAAACAGTACAACATTATTTGATGGTACAATATTTGAAAACCAGACTTCCAACTGAAATATGAACTTGACACCGCAATAATAAAATGTATTATTAGGCCCCTATATATTAAATTTAATTTAATACACCATTTTAAATGTTGTGAGACAGAATTTATATGCAATATCAACTATATATGTACACATTTTGTAGTATATGTACTGGTTTTATGGAATTCTGGAGGACTGAGGTTATTGAGATTATCAAGAAAAGGTTTTTGAAAAATGTTTACATATGTTCATCGATTCAACTTATCAAACACCGAAAATTACCATTACAAGAAAGTGTGTATGTATATATATATATATATATATATACACACACCCAGTATATGAAAATAAAAATAAACGCATTCCAGCACAAACATTTATTTTTCTTCCTTATATATGATTCTGTATAATGAGGGGTAGGGGTTCATCGGTCGAGCTGCCATCTCGTGGCTTCTATAACAAGTAAGCATATAAAGAGAATGTTTATTTATAGCAATAATGCTTATTTCGATTTTGTACATAAGTTCTGACAAAAATTAATTACATCATATATATACATCCATAGTAATTCTGCCCGAAGGCAGGTCCTTCACTGCAATCATAGCATCTTCATGCTATGCTTGCAGCTTTACTAGGAAATTGTAGGTACCTTCCCGTTGCTTTCCACACCGGTGAAGGATGATGATGATGATGATGGCCATATGATTTCGGGGTCCGTTTGGGCCTTAAAGTTTTCCTCACATTTGTCTTACAGGTGAGGAAAAACCCCGAAAAAACCTCACCCAGAAAAACTGCCCCGACCGGGGATCGAACCCGGGCCCGCTGCGTGACAAGGCAGCACGCTATATATATATGCGGTGGACTTAATATATATATATAGTTCACCGCTGTGGTCTCGAGGTAGCGTGCTGCCCTGTCACGCAGCGGGCCCGGGTTCGATCCCCGGTCGGGGCAGTTTTTCTGAGTGAGGTTTTTATCGGGGTTTTTCCTCACCTGTAAGACAAATGTCAGGAAAACTTTAAGGCCCAAACGGTCCCCGAAATCATATGGCCATCATCCTTATCATTATCATCCTTACCATTATCATTATCATCATCATCCTTCACCGGTGTGGAAAGCAATGGGAAGCTACCACCCCTACACAATTCCTTAGTAAAGCTGCGAGCATAGCATTAAAATGCTATGATTGCAGTGAAGGACCTGCCTTCGGGCAGAATTACTATGGATGGATATATATTAACGTTCTCTTACTGCCGAAAATTTTGTCTTATCAGAACAAAGCTCGGAATATTAGGAATGAATAATGAAAAGAAAGGTAGAGTTATTTAACCAGCAAAACTGGACTAATAGGAGTGGATAACCTGAAGAGAATATTTAAAAAGTTTTCTAGCGGCAGCAAATATCGATTTTTATAACGACCTCGGTATATGCTGTTGAAATAAAACTAGTATAGTATTCTTAAAAGAACAGCCAAATCAGACGATTGAAAATGGGGGATTACCTGAAACCTGAAATTTTAAAATGCTCTAGCAGCAGCCATGTGTCCTGCGCAATAGCCGAGCGGACATTAGTCACAGTGGTGTAGGATCATTCAACTAATATAGGGGAAACATGTGGTCAGCATGACTGGTCCCTTACCGTTATAAATGGTATCTCAATCTGGAGCCGCTACTTGTTATAACTACCCAAATTCCTCAAGGTGCTGGCTGGACACTTGTACCATACTGGGCGAAAATTCATGAGAAAATTTATTCTCACATGGGCACTTGAACCAGCCCAAGTCCTATAGCTCTGCACCAAGGCATTACGCCTTAAACTGCTCGCTACGGCACAGGACAATTATTGTGTCAGGAGTTAGTTTTCCATCCATGACTTGGAAGTCT
The DNA here is from genome assembly GCA_030220185.1 of Diploptera punctata. NCBI lineage: Eukaryota > Metazoa > Arthropoda > Insecta > Blattodea > Blaberidae > Diploptera > Diploptera punctata. Next base: position 607,270 of record JASPKZ010005718.1, read on the forward strand.
ACTGTATATATCTGATACACATATTATGAATACTGCGGTACATTTCAATTTATGTGTTAGACCATCGTTAATGTATGTATGGTCATCTAAAAAATGTACAGAAGCCATAACGTGAATGTATATGTATATTATTCGGCAGGAAAACCGGCGTTTCTCAGGTTTTAGTGATACATTTCTATTGCTATTAATCTCTGCAGGCTTACAACTTTTTGTCAGGACTATCTAAAATTGTGTTCTCGAATTCCATTAGTAGACTACAACATGGACAGTGACAACACAACAATCTGCCAGAATACAAGCTTCTGAAGTGAAATCCTCTGACCAATAGCAGGATATTAAAAAACATAACACAGAAATAACGCAGCAACTAAAAATTGAGGAATTAAACACAACAATAGTGAAATACAGAACATAGGTTCTACTGGAAAGAACACTTGGCAAGGATGACAGAACAGAATACCAAAAGCAGCATACCACTATTCACCACGAGGAAGAAGAAGCATGCGAAGACAAAAGAAAATATGGAAACAGCAGCAATTTGGAGCCGGAACAGGCTAGTAAAATGCCTAAACCGTGGCGAAGAAGAAAAAGAAGTCTACAACATACTACACCTGGGAATAAGAAACGGATGCATTATTTTAAGCACGTGTTCCGGTGGAAGTAACCAGATAGGCCTATCCTATAGTAATCAGTACAATTGGTAAACAGATGATGCGTGCAGATATACTGCGCAGTTGCAATATAATGAAAGCAATACGGAAGTTAGACGCGTGTCCATTGTCATACTAAAATTATAATATGTGTGTATTTAACTTATACGAGTCATCTGGTATACGTAGCTAAGTCCCCTACTTTACCGAAAGGAAGTGTGTTCTCCTCCATTGCAGAATGTTTTAAACAATCTCTGACCTACATCTACAGTCTTTGTTTCAAATGTCCCAGCTTCGAATGCGCAAATTTCATTTTAAATCAGATAAAAAACTAGAGTAATTTTTAAATTAGACAATTTTAACTATAAATATAATTAATGCTATATACACAATGATGTCCACCGCTGTGGTCTCGAGGTAGCGTGCTGCCTTGTCACGCAGCGGGCCCGGGTTCGATCCCCGGTCAGGGCAGTTTTTCTGGGTGAGGTTTTTATTGGGGTTTTTCTTCACCTGTAAGACAAATGTCAGGAAAACTTTAAGGCCCAAACGGTCCCCGAAATCATATGGCCATCACCTTTATCATTATCATCCTTACCATTATCATTATCATCATCATCATCCTTCACCGGTGTGGAAAGCAACGGGAAGCTACCACACCTACACAATTCCCTAGTAAAGCTGCAAGCATAGCATGAAAATGCTATGATTGCAGTGAAGGACCTGCCTTCGGGCAGAATTACTATGGATACACAATGATATGTCCACTGTCGTGACCGAATGGTCTAAAAGGCATGTTGCCTTGGCACAGAGCTATGGGACATGCGCTAGTTCGACTTCCTATGGGGTAGAAATTTTCTCATGGAATTTCAGCCACTAAGGGAACAGTGACAACACAGCATCATGAAGAATTTGGGTAGATACAACATATAACGTTTCCAGGTTTATAAACAGCTATACTGGCTGGAAGACTCGACATCCTGACCATAAATCAGTTCTATATTGGCTGGATGATCATCATCTGTAGGCTAATGGAAATATGGATGTAGGGCTAGCAGACCGCTTCTAGGCCTGTCGTGCTATAAATTACATTTGTACAGGGCGTATATATTTATATGAATCTACGCCTTGTACAGCTAATACACTAGATACCTTCCACATTTATGTATTGTTAATGACGTATACGTATTTTAGGTTATTTTACCTCAACACTCAATTTTTCAAGCATATATCTATTAAAGGTATATACATACTTTCTTTTGGCAACTTTTTTACTCATCTTCAGAATTGTGATAGTCATTCCCAAAGTAGTCTCCTTTGAATGCAATGCTCTCATCCTAACGTTTCTGCGAATATGCAAAACCATGCTAGAAAGTATTTTTAAACAGGTCTTTTTCTTGCGCGAAGGCGTTTCTGCAGGTTAGGGAATAGAAAAAAGTACAGGTAATACAGGGCTAAATCCGGATTATAGGGAGGGTGAGGGAGGTTATAACCAAATTTCAAATTGTAAAATCCTTACTTATTCATCAATTAATCATTTAGGATGAATAATTATAGCCATACTTCTAGGTGAGAATCTGTGGGATGCACTTCACTTCGATATTCAGCAACTACATTTTCGAAATGCGACCTCGCAATATAGTGTGCAGCATCCAGCTTGTTTTCTGTCACCAAACATGTGGGTGATACCCAGTGAAATATTCATGATTTCAGAGAAAGGTCTTACAATTGTTTGTCCACCGCTGTGGTCTCGAGGTAGCGTGCTGCCTTGTCACGCAGCGGGCCCGGGTTCGATCCCCGGTCGGGGCAGTTTTTCTGGGTGAGGTTTTTATCGGGGTTTTTCCTCACCTGTAAGACAAATGTCAGGAAAACTTTAAGGCACAAACGGTCCCCGAAGTCATATGGCCATCATCATCATAATCACCCTTATCATTATCATCATCATCACCATCATCCTTAACCGGTGTGGAAAGCAACGGGAAGCTACCACACCTACAATTCCCTAGTAAAGCTGCAAGCATAGCATGAAAATGCTATGATTGCAGTGAAGGACCTGCCCTCGGGCAGAATTACTATGGATGGATGGTCTTAAAATTATTCGTTGATCATCTCTCACTACGACAGAGGCGGTGTTGATGTTTTCTTCCGTAAGAACAGTAACTGAAGCGCTGGGTCCATATTCTTTTGAAATCGATTGTCTCCCCTCTTTAAACGATTCATATAATTTTCGAGCTATGATATAGGGAAGAACAATATCTTCATAGGCTTCCTATAACAATGCATAGACATCAGCTGAAGATTTGTTAGATGAAAGAATTTCAAAGCAGCATATTTTTTACCTGCATTGTAGCCGTAAGCGGTTCTGAACAAACTCCATGGCACGACAGGCCTAACAGGCCCTTGGCTTACCATCCAGCTACAAGCCTCACATCCACATGTGTTAATCACAGAGTTAGACGATCATCCAACCGCTGTAGGGGTGACATGTGGTCAGCATACCGGGATCCCTCAGTCATTATAGCTGGTTTTCTCAAACCGGAGACGGTACTTATTGTAGCTATCCAAATTCCTTGCGATACTGGGTGGGCACCGATCCCATATTGACCGAAATTCCATGAGAAAATTTCTTCCCCCATGGAGACTCGAACCAGCGCAGGTCCCGTAGCTCTGCGCCAAGGCATCTTGCCTTAACCACTCAGCTACGTCGCGGGACTTAGTGGTTCTGAATGTCTCGAATTACACACCACTCACAGAAAGGAACCGGGAGGAATGACCTTGAAAGTTGTGCCACATATATATGACGTATTAAGGTAAGAACTATCATAGAACCAAACTTTGTTTGTTAAATTATAGTTGTAAAAATGATCATTCTTTATTAAACAGTCCTCGTATATTCTTAAAGTAATTATTATGATAATGCTACAATATTTTTTTGTGATTTTTTGTTTTTTATGAGTTTATGTAGGCTACGTCATATACGTATAATACCCCAAAATAGCTTAAAACTGTCAAGGGCTGAAGGACCTAATATTGATACGAATAATTATCTGTGTGTGTGTGTGTGTATATATATATATATATATATATATATATAGAGAGAGAGAGAGAGAGAGAGAGAGAGAGAGAGAGAGAGAAATATGGAGATTTATGCAATAGATGAACTGAAAAACAAAGCCACTATAGAAATTCCTAAATCCCTCTACAGGAACTATTGGACGAAGACATTTGTGGATAGTAGACATTTTGATGTCAGGATATAAATAAAGGCATGTAGTGTTTTATTTAAGCAGAAATGAGCAATCAAATTAATTTGTAAATTCTACATTTAAATAAGACATCAAATCTACGTAAACCGCGAATTTAATGTCACAGTGAAATATGTCTATATAAATCCCTTATTTTAAAAGAAGATTTCTGCAGTCTTCGTCATTTTTTTTCTTTTTTCGTTTTTTTTTTATTTGATGAAGGTAAATAAATTTAAGATTATCCGCTGAACCAAAAATAACCAGAATAAGAACAATATACGACAACCAAAATGGATGACATCGGAAAAACTACGAAATAAATTTCATAAGATCGCCTGTCCTTTTAACAAGATTCAAACCTACCCATTAAGATGTTCAAATAACCCTCCACGCAGAAGACTAAACATTAATTATTGTATTATTTTTATTATAAGTAGATTATATAATATACAAACAATTACATTGGAATGGGCATGTACGACGAATGCAAGAAGAAAGATTACCAAGAAAAAAAAAAACATTGGAATTGGTGTCCACCTAGAAGGAGGAGGAAAAGAAGACCTTGAAACTCGTGGATCCAAGAAATAAGAACTGGAATGAGAACAAGAGGTCACGGAGTGGATGGATAGAGACGAATGGAAAAGGAAAATAAAACTCTAGGCGCGGAAAGATGTGTAAACATTGAAAATCTGTATATAAACAAATTTTAATATAATAATAATAATTATTATTATTATTATCTAAACTCTACTTGAAAACTGAAAACTTTTTAATTCGATTTTATTTTATTCAAGTCGTAATAGACTAAATTGCATAGAATGAAAATGACAACTCTTTAAATTTGAGTTTACTTGTAAATAAATAAATTCTACATTTACTGATTTTGGCTTATCACACTTTCTTGAAATTCCGCATAAGGGAATTCTACAAAATTCATATTTGAATACTTGCCAAAATAAATATTTTTTATAGTGAAATACATTACAGATATCCTGGACCCTAATTTGGATGTTGTTTATAAACTCATGTGAAGTGAGGCCAGCAGCCGGCTAGTAGACCAAGGTCTTCTATACCTGTTGCGCTATGGAGTTTTTTTTATAAGCTCATTGTTTTTATCTCCCCTGCATAATTTCATATAAACCTACCTCAAGACATGATTGTTTACCAATGGGCCTTATGTTCTTGATCGTTTAGGCCTAGAAAGAAGAGTAACCAACTTTTCTAAGGCTAAAATAAAAACGTCCAGCATGGTAGCCAAGTGGTTAAGGCAAGATATCTTGACGCAGACCTACGGGACTTGGGCTGATTCGAGTCATCAAGCGGAAGACATTTTCTCATGGAATTTCGGCCAGGCACGGGATCGGTTCCCATCCATTATCGTGAGGTATTTGGGTAGCTACAATAAGTAGCCCACCCATTATCGTGAGGAATTTGGGTTGCTACAATAACTAGCTATAACGGCTGAGGGACCTTATTATTTGTTATTTAAGAGCCCCACCACCACCCCCAGGTTACCTCGGGCATAGTGCCCTTATCCCCGGGTCTGCTATTGTTCCTAACTACTATCTTATCTTTATTTATCGGCTAGGGGGCCCGACATACTGACCACATGTCACCCCTAAACTGAGAGGATGATCGTCTACTTCTGTGATTAACACATGTGGATGTAAAGATAGCAGCCGGCTGGTAGCCAAGGGTCTTCTAGGCCTGTCGTGCCATGGAGAAGAAGAAGAATAAGAAGAAGAGGAAAATAAAAAAAAACAATATGTGGCAGCCTCAGTGGTCGATTACTCTGCTAATTATTTCTATGATTCACGACCGTGTCACATCTAACTCAAGATACAATTCCCCAGTCAATGAGAATTGAGAAGGAAGTAGCTACTAAATACGAGACTGGCCACCTCTTTTAATGTAGCACATGCCATTTCCTGTCTTTATGCGTAGTAACTGCATAACATTAACCCCGCAGGACATAAATACGCAGCTGACGAGCACGAGTTCGTAAGAAATGTACGTAAGACACGTGGCATTCACATAAAGAAATAAAAAAAAATCCCTTTCCGGGCCCTCCCTCACACGCTTTTCAAAGTCTTTAATGCCTTCTTTTGATGGTTTTTGGCGGGATAAGATTCTCTTTCATCCCCTAACTCAAGTCCAACGTATAAGATTTGTTCCACAAAAGAGATTGGGCAGAGGTTCTTGCGTCATAGTGAAATCGCCTGTTAATAATTTAGAATGGTCTTTCGCTCTCCTGCGACGTCAAAGACCAAGGACATCCCCTTATGGTGCACCCTACCTTAAGAGTAAACACAATAGATTCGCAATACCATTATAAGAGATGCAACGGATTTCCTAGAACCCAAACAGGATTGCAGCTGAAGACGTAAAAATAAGATAAACCGTTACAATCAGCTGGAACTAAAATGAGGGAGAGTGGGGACAAGTGTAGTCGTCACTGCATAAAAAAGTTTTAAAAAAAGCCGAATAAAGAAAACCTAATATTTCATAATAGATAACTAAATATTTTATACAAGCTGATAACCAAATAAAATATAAATTATGACTGTAACTTATTATTTTCTACTTTATTTTAGGGATTTTATTTCAACGGTTTAATGATTACATCATCATCATAGTACATTCACGAATTTAGGCCATTTGTTGACCTGGTTTGGCCTCAAGAGAAACACCATCCAGAAGTCTTTTGAGTGGACGTCCTGGTCTTCTTCTTCCTGCAGGTTGATATCTTAACATTAGTTTGGGTATTCTGTGATCTTCCATTCGATGAACATGTTGTATCCATCTTGACTTATAATCAGAAATTTTGTTTTCTAAAGATTCCATGTGTAATTATTCTAAGATGTCTTCATTTTTTTTGTGATCTAGTAGTGTGTATCCTGCAGTCCTCCGAAGATATCTCATTTCAGCAGATCTAAGTCTCTGTATATCCTTCTGTTTCAACGTCCATACTTCGCTACCATACAAAAGAGTTGGAAGAGCCAGTGTTTTATACACTTTCAGTCTTGAATGCTTTTGGACTAACTGTGGCTTGAAGATAGAATTTATTAATCCTAAAATTCTTAAAAATTTAGATATTTTTGCATTTACATCCTTTTCTTCTTCATATGAGATATTGCATCCTAGATATGTAAAATTATTCACCTGCTCCAAATTTTATTGTCCAGTACAATTTTACTTCTGACAGGATCTACACCTTGAAATGCCATAATTTTTGTTTTTTTCTGTAGATATCTTTAATCCATATTCTTCTGCAATTTTGTTAAGTTCATACAGACCTTTCTGTAGATTATCTTCGGAATTTGCTATTATTATTTGGTCATCTGTAAACAATAGGGTGTTTAATTTTCTATTTTCTGATATTCTTATTCCAAATTTATATGTTTTGTTCCAGCAACATATTACTTCATTGATATAAATTGCAAAGAGTGTTGGGGATAGGGGGCAGCCTTGTCTCACACCACGATTTATAATTCCTTCTTCAGAAAATCTGTTATTTAATTTAATCTTTATGGTGTTGTCTTAGTAAATATTTTGCATGTTCTGGCGAAGTAAATTTGGTATATTTCTGTCTTCCAATATATTTAAGAGTTTTGATCTCTTGACTGTGTCGAATGCTTTTTCAAAATCTATGTAAGCAAAATGTGTTTCTAAGTTGAATTCTCTTCTTTTTTCAAGCAATAGTTTAACAGAAAATGCTGAATCAATAGAAGATCGTCCTTTCCTAAATCCATTAAAAGGCAAATATCCAGAATTGTTAATCTACTGAAATTCTCTATGATAAGAAATCAAAGTGTAACTGGATCTTACCAACTTACTAATTCACTCGTAGGCTTATGGCAGCGAGGATATAAGCTTTCCATACGTCCCTATACCGAGCTAATGTTTTCCAATCATTCCCAGTATAATTTATCTCTCTCAAACCATGGTTAATGTTATTTTCCCACCTCATTCGTGGCCTACCTACTGGGCGCTTTCGTTCTGGTTTCTCTACAAGTTTTCATGTCCCTCTTTCATTCCCTATTCGTGTCACACGTCTTGCTCATCGCAGTCTATGAGATTTAACTGTTATTACATCTGGTTTTCTTACATCATGTAGCTTACCGTTGTGTAATCTTTAACATTCACCTGTCTGGTCCAAAAAAATTAAGAATTTACACTTTTCTCTCTTTCTCTCTCTCTCTCTCTCTCTCTCTCTCTCTCTCTCTCTCTCTCTCTCTCTCACACACACACACACACACACATATATATATATATATATATATATATATATATATTGTGCATGCCCACCGCTGTGGTCTCGAGGTAGCATGCTGCCTTGTCACGCAGCGGGCCCGGGTTCGGGGCAGTTTTTCTGGGTGAGGTTTTTATCGGGGTTTTTCCTCACCTGTAAGACAAATGTCAAGAAAACTTTAAGGCCCAAATGGTCCCCGAAATCATATGGCCATCATTATCATCATCATCATCCTTCACCGGTGTGGAAAGCAACGGGAAGCTAACACACCTACAATTCCCTAGTAAAGCTGCAAGCATAGCATTAAAATGCTATGATTGCAGTGAAGGACCTGCCTTCGGGCAGAATTACTATGGATGGATGGATATTGTGCATCATGGTTCTTAATATTTATTTTTATTATTGTTCATAACAACTTTATGTTGCTCATATAGATTTTAAATAAAATATTTAATAGTTGTTCGTTAATCATTTTACTTAAAATCTATTATTAGTAGGTCTTGTAGTTGTTGATATAGTTTCATAACACTGTACAAGTTCGTAATGGAATTTGTAATATAATGACTTATAATTAAAAGATAAATCCTTGTCAAGACAGCTCAGAAAAAAAAGCCGACTGAAGAGGTTGCTGTCATTAACTAATAGATGAAAATACATAGCCATATAAGTGTGATGCAATGCTTAGAGATGAGCTAATCCGTACACCCATAGATATGGTCATTATTTATAATGTGTTACCAACAAAAATGTAAAGTAAAGGTTATATTCATTCTAACTTTGATAAACCTTGTGATCGGAGCTTCGAATTTCAGTTCATAACGTTCCGGGTTCAATCCCGCTCAGACCAATGGAATTTTTCCTTAAATGGTCGTCCATAATCTGGAATTTGGGTTAAGTTTAGGTTAAGGACTCTCCTAGCACTTCATTACAAAATTATCACCCATCATGTCATCGAAGTAACGTAATTCCGCTTTCATACCAGGACAGAATGCCAGAAATGTAGTAAGACAACAAGAGTGTGTGCAAACAAATTAAGTTTAGTTTCTTTAAATAATTTAAAAATATTTTGTTAAAAACAACTTCACAAACAAACATTTAAATTTAATAGATGGGAAACTGTATGCAAGGATTTAAAATTTATAAGCACTGTAGAAGAAAAAAATAAAAATTTCGATTAAAACTCGCATTTAGACTTATACACGAGCGTACAACTGCGCATGTTAAAAAAAAAACAGAATATTAAATCTTAAAAGTCATACAACTACAATCCAAAAAAGCATTAAGAACAGCTTATAAATCTTGGAATGGATCAAGACATCCCACAACATGAAGATGATGGTGGTGATAGAAAACAGAGAAACTGTGAGAAAGTTCGTTAAACCATACAATCTAACTATGTGAAAACTATTTTTGTGCTACTAGGTATTTTATGTAACGATAATAGGCACAAATATAACAAAAATAATGACTAAAACGTATGTGTATATTTCTGCCTGAACCAGGACTTGAACCACCTTTATGTGTCGGTTCACTTACCACTTGAGCTACTCAGGCTATCCTGGATTATACACTATTTCTATTCAGACAATTCAGAAGCAGACACTACCACTTGAGTTATTCACGCAATCCAGAAACACGCAAATCTTTCTCTTTTCAAAAATATTGCTGAGTAGCTCAAGTGTTAAGCAAAACGATGGATAGATTTGTACCTATTCCTGGATTGGAAGAGTAGCACCAGCGCGTAAAGCTTCAAATCCCGATTCAGTCAGGAATTTTTCTCTTTAGTTGAATTAGCTAGAATGGTTTGCCTGAGCATATTAACTTCAATATTATGTTCATACTTCTATGAAATTTTCATTGCTAATCTTTGCTCAAAATTTAGAATGGCGCATTCATAAAAAATTCGGTAAAAGTAGGTAAACTGTTTGAAATAGACAGTTAATGACAAATGATAATTCTGAAGTGGCTGAATTAAAATGCCTGGGAACAATACAAACAAGAATGAGGCGCAGAAATAAATTAACAAACAGGAATTAAACATAGGCTCAATTCTGGAAAAGAATGATATTACGTATTACAGGAACTGATGTCATCCTATCTTCTCTAAAAAAAAAAGTTACGTTAAAAATATATATAACTCAAATTATTTCAGTTATTTGGATGTGAAACATGGACTCTTACTTTAAGGGAGGAGAACAAAATTAAGAGTATTTGAGAATAAAGTTCTTAGGAAAAAGTTTTGGACAGACGAATAACAGTGGGTTATATTATATTATACTGTATTTATGGGAAAACATGTAATAAGAACAGTTAAGTTTCGTAGACTGTGGGGCAGAACATGTGGTACGAATTAGGAATTAAAGAGGGCCATGGAAACTCCATGTAGGAAAACCAGAGGAAAATAGCCATATAAGTAGGCCAAGAATGAGGTGGAAGAATACCATTTACCTTGATTTGAAGGAGGTAAATTATTCAGGGAATGATTGGAAAACATTAGCTTGGGATATGGTTGTTTGGAGAGCTTATGTCCGCGTGACCATGAACCTCCAGGTTCGATAGTGCCAATAGTTGATGTATTTTTTATGAAAAGTAAAGTACCGGTGATACGAAATAATACATAAACATAATCCAATTTAATATTCTTAATAATTCGCATAGACGATCGTCTTTTGGGTTGTTTTGGTTTAAAACTGCATTTTAATATAATCTATGCAAGAAGCGTTTTATTAATCCTCTTTGCTTTAAGCCATAGGGGTAAGACAAAAGAACACTTCCTTCTTGCCACATACGAACCCCTTAAAACTAAAAGCGACGTCCCCTCCCATTAATGTAGAAAGCAAAACAAAAGCTTCCTTCATATTCCACACTCTCAGCTAAGTCCCCTTCAACAAGAGCAATTTCTTACTTGCATCATCTCCCTACAAGAAAGTCAATTGAAAAGGAACCCCTCCAGACATGAGGGTTAACAAATCAATCCTGGAGATCAAAAAGGATCCAAGTACTCAAGTGTCATAAAAGTGTTAACTTACAAGATCAATGTTCTCATATCAAAACCTACCTAGAAATTATTATGACAGCATCTCCGTATTATTTTGAGCCAATAGACAAAAAATTAGCTGCGCGCTAAATAAATGCAAATAACCGACATCAAAACCCCCAATGTTTTGAAAAAAAAAACAGTAAAATTAAAACGTTAAACTTGAGGAAGGTATGAGTGCGAGAGAACACAACAGACAGCGAATGCGGTTTTCCAAAACTACTGAAGCTGCCATGATACATAATATTTCGGTATTGATCTCAGGACCTAACAGTTGGAACTCGCAGCTGTTTTTGGTACATAAGATCTTTACTAAGTCCCGTGCCATAGCTGAGCGGTTTAAGGTCTTGATGCAGAGCTACGGTACTTACGGTGGTTCGGGTCCCCATGGGACAAGAAATTTACTCCAAGATGAGAAAACCATCTATAACGGCTGGGGAATCCTAGCTGAATGTTCGTCCACTTCTGTAAATACCAATGTATTGAAAGGTCAACAGTCTGCTGGTAGAACAAGATCATTCTAGACCCGTCGAACAATGACGTTTAGATATTAGGTAATGTAGCTTCAATGACTGGTATAATAACTAATTTACTGGCACTATCAAACCCGCAGGTTCATTACCGCGTGAACATAAGCTCTCTACACATCTCTATCCTGAGATAATGTTTTGCAATCATCCCTGGAATAATATACTACCCTCAATTCATGGTTAATATTATCCCACCTCATTCTTGGTCTACCAACTGGGTGCTTTCTTTCTGGTTTTACAAGAAGCTTCCATGCGCCTCTTTCATTCCCCATTCGTGCCCGTCGCAGTCTTACGAGATTGACTATTCTTATTATATCTGGTTTCCTATAAAGATCATGTAGCTCACAAATTGCGGAACACTTCACTTAGTCCATTCCTATCAAACAGCTCATCGTGAGGGAAAACCTGTGGGGAAAAGACCATTTGGAAGGCGTAGGTGGAAGGACAATATTATGATAGATCTTAAGGAACCGGCTATTAGAGATACAAACTGGATTCAGTTGGCATACACGGGACAGTAGAGAGATTAGTGAATGCATTCAATCTATTTGTTCTATAAGCCATATAGTTAATTTTATATCATAACCATTATCATAAATAATGCCACGAGTGATTTCCAAATTATCGATAAATTCACGACACACGAAGTGAGGAGTTTACTCACAAATCATTATTTAACTATAGTTATTTTAAAATATCTATATATTTAATGTAAACGGCGATGTTTGAAAACAATGAGAAACGATTGTTACGCTTCTTTTGTTCATCACTGCAACCAGATCATATTATTTATTGCCAAAGGATCCCAATATTGTAAGAATGCACCCTAGTGGAGAAATTTATAACCAATATTATAGGTACTAATTAATTTCTGATGTCCTATGATGTAAATATGTCAATTATAATTTTCTGCAACGTTATTACCTGGAAATAATTCGTTTAAGAAACAGTGGTTTTTTTTGTGGTATAATCAATTGCTACAAATGCTTTTATATTATATCCCGCAAGCAATATGTGTTAACATTCGTGCGCTATATATACTATCTGGTAGCCACATTCACTTCAAAATAATACTATGACCGATTCAGAATGTTAAAAAGGAGGAGCCTGATTTTAAAGTGATAAAATTAAACTGATAAAATCGATGTGAAAAAGACTGTGATTGGTTGTAAATAAAAAATCATTTTGGTCATTGACTCCTATTTGGGGCATGAGTTAAATAGCCTAAACTAAACTTTAAAACGAAGTTCAGAATAATATATTTACTGGACATGTTAGCCATGAACTCGTTTCGATATTAATATTAACAATACAATCATCTTAATTACATTAATAATGGAATAATTAAAAATAATTAAGGTACGTTTAATCAACCACAGTGGTCTCAGGGTAGCGTCGTTGCCCGGATTCGATCCCAGGTAGAGAAAACTTTCCTGGGTCATTTTTTTTTCGGTGTTTTCTTCACCTATGAGACATGTCAAGAAACTTTAAGGCTATAATGGTCCCTAAACATAATCTGGGCATCTTATTCATCATTATCATATTTGCCGTGTTCAGTATAAATTATATTATAATTTTTTAAAATTATTTTTCACTGAGAGTAATTATAATATTCAGTATAAATGTGTGGGTGAATTATGTGTTTCGTCTTAAATCTTCGCATTATCTCGGAGGAGGCCTTGAATTGAGCGTATGAAGAAAAGGGCCTCCATCGTGTCCTTGTGTGGTCAAAAAATGTGTGTGTGAATCAAAGTTTCCCTCTCAGACAGGTTGTGCCACTGTAAGACTAGGGTGGCGTGGGGGACATGAAAGTACCTATAGGTAAGAGGTTAAACTATGATGGAAAATAAGGCATCGTTTACAACGCCTTACGTAAACTAGTAATTTCATCAGCAATTTATTATACAATATAACTAATTAAAGTATGGTTTTTATAGACTAAGTTTATGCTTTCTTAATGTATAGTTATAACATCTGAAAATGATAGGTGTATAATTATTTATGATTATTATGGGAGTAATTACTAATTTCAATATTTTAAATTTAATTGAATATTTAATATAATTTTATATCGTAGTGCCATTAAGAAGTACGTAGTTTATCGTGCATAAATACTGCATTTACATTAATAGTATTCATATATTTCTTGACGCAGGTGTAAAATAAGAATAACAATACCATAATATAGGAAGTATTTTTCACCTTCTCTACCTGTAGGGCCTATTAGTTTGCTATTCAAAAGTGCTAAGAACTACCGTTACCACATATCAACCGTAAACAAATAAAGCTTGACATAAACAGGATATTATATTGGAGAAATACTTAACTTGTACACTAATAAATAATATGTAAATAGGGCGGTTTCATAAAAAGCTTTCACAAAATGAAACAAGTCATATCCACATTCACAGATGTATGTTTGATTAAAAATAATAAGTTGTTCAGGCGGTAGCGTTTGAGACATGTATTCATGAGGTCCTAGGTTCAAAGTCCGATGCCTATCAACATGACTTTTCCTCATTGTCAAAGCATTTAATTACTGATATTTATTTCATCGTATTCACCAATTCACAGAATACATAAAATTTAAAATAATAAAACTCGCATATGACCCTAGATGTTAAGTCGTCTTTAAAATAAGAATAAAAACTTTTTTTTTTCACGATGAAACTAATGTTTAATATTTACGAATAATGTTAACTTGGGCTTTTAGTTGTCATTCCCACGTGTAATTTAGTCCCCATGAAAATAAATCTCAATTTTAAAATACTGAGTATACTATATAGTATATCCATCCATAGTAATTCTGCCCGAAGGCAGGTTCTTCACTGCAATCATAGCATTTTCATGCTATGCTTGCAGCTTTACTAGGGAATTGTGTAGGTGTGGTAGCTTCCCGTTGCTTTCCACACCTGTGAAGGATGATGATGATGATGATGATGATAATGATAAGGGTGTTGATGATGATGATGGGTGGCAACTGAATCCCTGATTTTCGGCGGACCGTTTTGGCCCTTAAAGTTTTCCCTGACACATTTTGTCTTACAGGTGAGGAAAAACCCCGATAAAAACCTCACCCAGAAAATCTGCCCCGACCGGGGATCGAACCCGGGCCCGCTGCATGACAAGGCAGCACGCTACCTCGAGACCACAGCGGTGGACCTATATAGTATAAAATACTACTAAATACTTTTAGTGGTGCCATAAATAAAATTATGCGAAAAGGAATTTATAAATATGTTGTTATTGCAATAAAATATACACTATTCAACTTGAAATCTCTCTCATTATAATAATTGAGTGAACTGACTCAAACGGTAGCGATTGAGAATGTATTTGGAAGGTCCCGAGTTCAAATCCTGGCGCCGATCAATCTGACTGAGGTTTTTATTTCCCGTTTTCCTCAATTGTCAAGGCTAATGGTGAGTATTTTTTCAAACTTTGTAGGCCTAAATATTATAGTAATAGTATTTTATATTATTTTAGTTATAAAATATAACCCTAAAATACACGATGTGAAATAGGGTATCGATAATAAATATAATACAATATATTTATATACAATAAAACATTTTCACGTATTTTTAACATTGACAGTTTTCCATATAAACATAAAATAAGTCATTATTTTTCATTTAAGAGCCCCACCTCCACCCCCTGGGTTACCTCGGGTTTAATACCCATATCCCCAGGCCTGCTCTTATGTATTTTATTTATTCTCTATTTGATACATACACTACAATATAAGAACAGACTAAACACATTAAAAAAACACAAGACAAGTCTTTAAGACTGAGAAAATTAAGATTTTAAAATCTCATACACATAGGCAAGGGCACTACTTGCAGATGACAATTCCAAAATATTATACAAGTTGAATTCGAAAACTGAAGGGCCATAGTGCCGAAAACACCAGTACTTTTTTTATTATTTTTTAAGAGCCCCACCTCCACCCCCTGGGTTACCTCGGGATTAATGCCCATACCCCCAGGTCTGCTCTTATGTATTTTATTTATTCTCAATTTGATTTCTTAGTCCTTGTTGTAGTTGGGCATAATGGATTACAACACAAAACTTATGTGCAATTATTTACAATTTAATAACGTACAACTAACTTATTACTAATTTATACCTAATCCCAATTGTCAAGGCTAATGGTGAATATTTTTTCAAACTTTGTAGGCCTAAATATTATTGTAATAGTATTTTATATTATTTTTAGTTATAAACTATAACCCTAATATACACGATGTGAAATAGGGTTAATCATAAAATTATGGGTATCGATAATAAATATAATACAATATATCTACATAGGCTACAGTAAAACATTTTCAGGTATTTTTAACATTGACAGTTTTCCATATAAATATAAAATTCTGAAAAATGAGTCTTATTATTTTTCATTTAAGAGCCCCACCTCCACCCCCTGGGTTACCTCGGGCATAATATCCATATCCCCAGGCCTGTTCTTATGTATTTTATTTATTCTCTATTTGATACAAACACTACAATATAAGAACAGACTAAACACATTAAAGAAACACAAGACATGTATTTAAGACTGAGAAAATTAAGATTTAAAATCTCATACACATAGGCAAGGGCACTCCTTGCAGATGACAATTCCAAAATATTATAAAAGTTGAATTCGAAAATTGAAGGGCCATAGTGCCGAAAGTACACCAGTAATTTGTTTTATTATTTTTAAGAGCCCCACCTCCACCCCCTGGGTTACTCGGGCTTAATACCCATACCCCCAGGTCTGCTCTTATGTATTTTATTTATTCTCTATTTGATACGTACATTTCTTAGGCCTTGTTGTAGTTCGGTATAATAGATTACAATACAAAACTTATATGCAATTATTTACAATTTAATAACTTACAACTAACTTAATACTAATTTATACCTAATCCCAATTGTCAAGGCTAATGGTGAGTATTTTTTCAAACTTTGTAGCCCTAATTGTTATTGTAATAGTATTTTATATTATTTTTAGTTATAACTATAACCCTAAAATACACGATGTGAAATAGAATTAATCGTAAAATTATGGGTATCGATAGTAAATATAATACAATATATCTATATACAATAAAACATTTTCACGTATTTTTAACATTGACAGTTTTCCACATAAATATAAAATTCTGAAAAATGAGTCATATTATTTTTCATTTAAGAGCCCCATCTCCACCCCCTGGGTTTACCTCGGGCTTAATACCCATATCCCCAGGCCTGCTCTTATGTATTTTATTTATTCTCTATTTGATATAAACACTACAATATAAGAACAGACTAAACACATTAAAAAACACAATACAAGTCTTTAAGACTGAGAAAATTAAGATTTTAAGATCTGATACACATAGGCAAGGGCACTCCTTGCAGATGAAAATTCCAAAATATTATAAAAGTTGAATTCGAAAATTGAAGGACCATAGTGCCGAAAACACCAGTAATTTTTTTTATTATTTTTTAAGAGCCCCACCTCCACCCCCTGGGTTACCTCGGGCTTAATGCCCATACCCCCAGATCTGCTCTTATGAATTTTATTTATTCTCTATTTGATTTCTTAGTCCTTGTTGTAGTTGGGCATAATGAATTACAATACAAAACTTATATGCAATTATTTACAATTTAATAACGTACAACTAACTTATTACTTATTTATACCTAATCCCAATTGTCAAGGCTAATGATGAATATTTTTTCAAACTTTGTAGGCCTAAATATTTTTGTAATAGTATTTTATATTATTTTAGTTATAAACTATAACCCTAATATACACGATGTGAAATAGGGTTAATCATAAAATTATGGGTATCGATAATAAATATAATACAATATATCTATATAGATTACAGTAAATCATTTTCAGATATTTTTAACATTGACAGTTTTCCATATAAATATAAAATTCTGAAAAATGAGTCTTATTATTTTCATTTAAGAACCCCACCTCCACCCCCTGGGTTACCTCGGGCATAATATCCATATCCCCAGGCCTGCTCTTATATATTTTATTTATTCTCTATTTGATACAAACACTACAATATAAGAACAGACTCAACACATTAAAGAAACACAAGACATGTCTTTAAGACTGAGAAAATTAAGATTTAAAATCTCATACACATAGGCAAGGGCACTCCTTGCAGATGACAATTCCAAAATATTATAAAAGTTGAATTCGAAAATTGAATGGCCATAGTGCCGAAAGTACACCAGTAATTTGTTTTATTATTTTTAAGAGCCCCACCTCCACCCCCTGGGTTACTCGTGCTTTATGCCCATACCCCCAGGTCTGCTCTTATGTATTTTATTTATTCTCTATTTGATACAAACACTACAATATAAGAACAGACTAAACACATTAAAGAAACACAAGACATGTCTTTAAGACTGAGAAAATTAAGATTTAAAATCTCATACACATAGGCAAGGGCACTCCTTGCAGATGACAATTCCAAAATATTATAAAAGTTGAATTCGAAAATTGAAGGACCATAGTGCCGAAAACACCAGTAATTTTTTTATTATTTTTTAAGAGCCCCACCTCCACCCCCTGGGTTACCTCGGGCTTAATGCCCATACCTCCAGGCCTGCTCTTATGTATTTTATTTATTCTCTATTTGATACAAACACTACAATATAAGAACAGACTAAACACATTTAAAAAAAAACACAAGACATGTCTTTAAGACTGAGAAAATTAAGAATTAAAATCTCATACACATAGGCAATGGCACTCCTTGCAGATGACAATTCCAAAATATTATAAAAAGTTGAATTAGAAAATTGAAGGACCATAGTGCCGAAAACACCAGTAATTTTTTTATTATTTTTAGGAGCCCCACCTCCACCCCCTGGGTTACCTCGGGCTTAATGCCCATACCCCCAGGTCTGCTCTTATGTATTTTATTTATTCTCTATTTGATACAAACACTACAATATAAGAACAGACTAAACACATTAAAAAAAACACAAGACATGTCTTTAAGACTGAGAAAATTAAGATTTAAAATCTCATACACATAGGCAAGGGCACTGCTTGCAGATGACTATTCCAAAATATTATAAAATTGAATTCGAAAATTGAAGGGACCATAGTGCCGAAAACACCAGTAATTTTTTTATTATTTTTTAAAGAGCCCCACCTCCACCCCCTTGGGTTACCTCGGGCTTAATGCCCATACCCCCAGGCCTGCTCTTATGTATTTTATTATTATCTATTTGATACAAATACTACAATATAAGAACAGACTAAACACATTTAAAAAAAACACAAGACATGTCTTTAAGACTGAGAAAATTAAGATTTAAAATCTCATACACATAGGCAAGGGCACTCCTTGCAGATGACAATTCCAAAATATTATAAAAGTTTAATTCGAAAATTGAAGGGCCATAGTACCGAAAACACCAGTAATTTTTGTATTATTTTTTAAGAGCCCCACCTCCACCCCCTGGGTTAACCTCGGGCTTAATGCCATAACCCCCAGATCTGCTCTCATGTATTTTATTTATTCTCTATTTGATTTCTTAGTCCTTGTTGTAGTTGGGCATAATGAATTACAATACAAAACTTATATGCAATTATTTACAATTTAATAACGTACAACTAACTTATTACTTATTTATACCTAATCCCAATTGTCAAGGCTAATGATGAATATTTTTTCAAACTTTGTAGGCCTAAATATTATTGTAATAGTATTTTATATTATTTTAGTTATAAACTATAACCCTAATATACACGATGTGAAATAGGGTTAATCATAAAATTATGGGTATCGATAATAAATATAATACAATATATCTATATAGGCTACAGTAAAACATTTTCAGGTATTTTTAACATTGACAGTTTTCCATATAAATATAAAATTCTGAAAAATCAGTCTTATTATTTTCATTTAAGAGCCCCACCTCCACCCCCTGGGTTACCTCGGGCATAATATCCATATCCCCAGGCCTGCTCTTATATATTTTATTTATTCTCTATTTGATACAAACACTACAATATAAGAACAGACTAAACACATTAAAGAAACACAAGACATGTCTTTAAGACTGAGAAAATTAAGATTTAAAATCTGATACACATAGGCAAGGGCACTCCTTGCAGATGACAATTCCAAAATATTATAAAAGTTGAATTCGAAAATTGAAGGGCCATAGTGCCGAAAGTACACCAGTAATTTGTTTTATTATTTTTAAGAGCCCACCTCCACCCCTGGGTTACTCGGGCTTAATGCCCATACCCCCAGGTCTGCTCTTATGTATTTTATTTATTCTCTATTTGATACAAACACTACAATATAAGAACAAGAATAAACAGATTTAAAAAAAACAAGACATGTCTTTAAGACTGAGAAAATTAAGATTTAAAATCTCATACACATAGGCAGGGCACTCCTTGCAGATGACAATTCCAAAATATTATAAAAGTTGAATTCGAAAATTGAAGGACCATAGTGCCGAAAACACCAGTAATTCTTTTATTATTTTTAAGAGCCCCACCTCCACCCCCTGGGTTACCCTCGGGCTTAATGCCCATACCCCCAGGTCTTCTCTATGTATTTTATTTATTCTCTATTTGATACAAACACTACAATATAAGAACAGACTAAACACATTTAAAAAAACACAAGACATGTCGTTAAGACTGAGAAAATTAAGATTTAAAATCTCATATACATAGGCAAGGGCACTCCTTGCAGATGACAATTCCAAAATATTATAAAATTGAATTCGAAAATTGAAGGACCATAGTGCCGAAAACACCAGTAATTTTTTTTATTATTTTTAATAGCCCCACCTCCACCCCTGGATTACTCGGGCCTTAATGCCCATACCCCCAGGTCTGCTCTTATGTATTTTATTTATTCTCTATTTGATACAAACACTACAATATAAGAACAGACTAAACACATTTAAAAAAACACAAGACATGTCTTTAAGACTGAGAAAATTAAGATTTAAAATCTCATACACATAGGCAAGGGCACTCCTTGCAGATGACAATTCCAAAATATTATAAAAGTTGAATTCGAAAATTGAAGGACCATAGTGCCGAAAGTACAACCAGTAATTTGTTTTATTATTTTAAGAGCCCCACCTCCACCCCCTGGGTTACTCGGGCTTAATGCCCATACCCCCAGGTCTGCTCTTATGTATTTTATTTATTCTCTATTTGATACAAACACTACAATATAAGAACAGACTAAACACATTTAAAAAAAAACACAAGACATGTCTTTAAGACTGAGAAAATTAAGATTTAAAATCTCATACACATAGGCAAGGGCACTCCTTGCAGATGACAATTCCAAATATTATAAAAGTTGAATTCAAAAATTGAAGGACCATAGTGCCGAAAACCACCAGTAATTTTTTTATTATTTTTTTAAGAGCCCCTCCTCCACCCCCTGGGTTACCTCGGGCTTAATGCCCATACCCCCAGGTCTGCTCTTATGTATTTTATTTATTCTCTATTTGATACAAACACTACAATATAAGAACAGACTAAACACATTAAAAAAACACAAGACATGTCTTTAAGACTGAGAAAATTAAGATTTAAAATCTCATACACATAGGCAAGGCCACTCCTTGCAGATGACAATTCCAAAATATTATACAAGTTGAATTCGAAAACTGAACAGGCCATAGTGGCCGAAAACACCAGTACTTTTTTTATTATTTTTTAAGAGCCCCACCTCCACCCCCTGGGTTACCTCGGGATTAATGCCCATACCCCCAGGTCTGCTCTTATGTATTTTATTTATTCTCAATTTGATTTCTTAGTCCTTGTTGTAGTTGGGCATAAATGGATTTCCAACACAAAACTTATGTGCAATTATTTACAATTTAATAACGTACAACTAACTACTTTACTAATTTATACCTAATCCCAATTGTCAAGGCTAATGGTGAATATTTTTTTCAAACTTTGTAGGCCATAAATATTATTGTAATAGTATTTTATATTTTTTTAGTTATAAACTATAACCCTAATATACACGATGTGAAATAGGGTTAATCATAAAATTATGGGTATCGATAATAAATATAATACAATATATCTATATAGGCTACAGTAAAACATTTTCAGGTATTTTTAACATTGACAGTTTTCCATATAAATATAAAATTCTGAAAAATGAGTCTTATTATTTTTCATTTAAGAGCCCCACCTCCACCCCCTGGGTTACCTCGGGCATAATATCCATATCCCCAGGCCTGTTCTTATGTATTTTATTTATTCTCTATTTGATACAAACACTACAATATAAGAACAGACTAAACACATTAAAGAAACACAAGACATGTATTTAAGACTGAGAAAATTAAGATTTAAAATCTCATACACATAGGCAAGGGCACTCCTTGCAGATGACAATTCCAAAATATTATAAAAGTTGAATTCGAAAATTGAAGGGCCATAGTGCCGAAAGTACACCAGTATTTGTTTTATTATTTTTAAGAGGCCCACTCCCACCCCCTGGGTTACTCGGGCTTAATACCCAATACCCCCATGTCTGCTCTTATGTATTTTATTTATTCTCTATTTGATACGTACATTTCTTAGGCCTTGGTTGTAGTTCGGTATAATAGATTACAATACAAAACTTATATGCAATTATTTACAATTTAATAACTTACAACTAACTTAATACTAATTTATACCTAATCCCAATTGTCAAGGCTAATTGTGAGTTTTTTTTTCAAACTTTGTAGCCCTAATTGTTATTGTAATAGTATTTTATATATATTTTTAGTTATAACTATAACCCTAAAATACACGATGTGAAATAGAATTAATCGTAAAATTATGGGTATCGATAGTAAATATAATACAATATATCTATATACAATAAAACATTTTCACGTATTTTTAACATTGACAGTTTTTCCACATAAATATAAAATTCTGAAAAATGAGTCATATTATTTTTCATTTAAGAGCCCCATCTCCAACCCCCTGGGTACCCTCGGGCTTAATACCCCATATCCCCCAGGCCTGCTCTTATGTATTTTATTTATTCTCTATTTGATATAAACACTACAATATAAGAACAGACTAAACACATTAAAAAACACAATACAAGTCTTTAAGACTGAGAAAATTAAGATTTTAAGATCTGATACACATAGGCAAGGGCACTCCTTGCAGATGAAAATTCCAAAATATTATAAAAGTTGAATTCGAAAATGAAGGGACCATAGTTGCCGAAAACACCTAGTAATTTTTTTATTATTTTTTAAGAGCCCCCACCTCCACCCCCTGGGTTACCTCGGGCTTAATGCCCATACCCCCAGATCTGCTCTTATGTATTTTTATTTATTCTCTATTTTGACTTTCTTAGTCCTTGTTGTAGTTGGGCATAATGAATTACAATACAAAACTTTATATGCAATTATTTACAATTTAATAACGTAACAACTAACTTATTATTACTTATTTATACCTAATCCCAATTGTCAAGGCTAATGATGAATATTTTTTCAAACTTTGTAGGCCTAAAATTTTTTGTAATAGTATTTTATATTATTTTAGTTATAAACTATAACCCTAATATACACGATGTGAAATAGGGTTAATCATAAAATTATGGGTATCGATAATAAATATAATACAATATATCTATATAGATTACAGTAAATCATTTTCAGATATTTTTAACATTGACAGTTTTCCATATAAATATAAAATTCCTGAAAAATGAGTTCTTATTATTTTTCATTTAAGAACCCCACCTCCACCCCCTGGGTTACCTCGGGCATAATATCCATATCCCCAGGCCTGCTCTTATATATTTTATTTATTCTCCTATTTGATACAAACACTACAATATAAGAACAGACTCAACACATTAAAGAAACACAAGACATGTCTTTAAGACTGAGAAAAAATTAAGATTTAAAATCTCATACACATAGGCAAGGGCACTCCTTGCAGATGACAATTCCAAAATATTATAAAAGTTTGAATTCGAAAATTGAATGGCCATAGTGCCGAAAGTACACCAGTAATTTGTTTTATATTTTTAAGAGCCCCACCCTCCACCCCCTGGGTTACTCGGGCTTAATGCCCATACCCCCAGGTCTGCTCTTATGTATTTTATTTATTCTCTATTTGATACAAACACTACAATATAAGAACAGACTAAACACATTAAAGAAACACAAGACATGTCTTTAAGACTGAGAAAATTAAGATTTAAAATCTCATACACATAGGCAAGGGCACTCCTTGCAGATGACAATTCCAAAATATTATAAAAGTTGAATTCGAAAATTGAAGGACCATAGTGCCGAAAACACCAGTAATTTTTTTATTATTTTTTAAGAGCCCCACCTCCACCCCCTGGGTTACCTCGGGCTTAATGCCCATACCTCCAGGCCTGCTCTTATGTATTTTATTTATTCTCTATTTGATACAAACACTACAATATAAGAACAGACTAAACACATTTAAAAAAAACACAAGACATGTCTTTAAGACTGAGAAAATTAAGAATTAAAATCTCATACACATAGGCAATGGCACTCCTTGCAGATGACAATTCCAAAATATTATAAAAAGTTGAATTAGAAAATTGAAGGACCATAGTGCCGAAAACACCAGTAATTTTTTTATTATTTTTAGGAGCCCCACCTCACCCCCTGGGTTACCTCGGGCTTAATGCCCATACCCCCAGGTCTGCTCTTATGTATTTTATTTATTCTCTATTTGATACAAACACTACAATATAAGAACAGACTAAACACATTAAAAAAAACACAAGACATGTCTTTAAGACTGAGAAAATTAAGATTTAAAATCTCATACACATAGGCAAGGGCACTGCTTGCAGATGACTATTCCAAAATATTATAAAAGTTGAATTCGAAAATTGAAGGACCATAGTGCCGAAAACACCAGTAATTTTTTATTATTTTTTAAGAGCCCCACCTCCACCCCCTGGGTTACCTCGGGCTTAATGCCCATACCCCCAGGCCTGCTCTTATGTATTTTATTTATTATCTATTTGATACAAATACTACAATATAAGAACAGACTAAACACATTTAAAAAAACACAAGACATGTCTTTAAGACTGAGAAAATTAAGATTTAAAATCTCATACACATAGGCAAGGGCACTCCTTGCAGATGACAATTCCAAAATATTATAAAAGTTTAATTCGAAAATTGAAGGGCCATAGTACCGAAAACACCAGTAATTTTTGTATTATTTTTTAAGAGCCCCACCTCCACCCCCTGGGTTACCTCGGGCTTAATGCCCATACCCCCAGATCTGCTCTCATGTATTTTATTTATTCTCTATTTGATTTCTTAGTCCTTGTTGTAGTTGGGCATAATGAATTACAATACAAAACTTATATGCAATTATTTACAATTTAATAACGTACAACTAACTTATTACTTATTTATACCTAATCCCAATTGTCAAGGCTAATGATGAATATTTTTTCAAACTTTGTAGGCCTAAATATTATTGTAATAGTATTTTATATTATTTTAGTTATAAACTATAACCCTAATATACACGATGTGAAATAGGGTTAATCATAAAATTATGGGTATCGATAATAAATATAATACAATATATCTATATAGGCTACAGTAAAACATTTTCAGGTATCTTTTAACATTGACAGTTTTCCATATAAATATAAAATTCTGAAAAAATCAGTCTTATTATTTTCATTTAAGAGCCCCACCTCCACCCCCTGGGTTACCTCGGGCATAATATCCATATCCCCAGGCCTGCTCTTATATATTTTATTTATTCTCTATTTGATACAAACACTACAATATAAGAACAGACTAAACACATTAAAGAAACACAAGACATGTCTTTAAGACTGAGAAAATTAAGATTTAAAATCTGATACACATAGGCAAGGGCACTCCTTGCAGATGACAATTCCAAAATATTATAAAAGTTGAATTCGAAAATTGAAGGGCCATAGTGCCGAAAGTACACCAGTAATTTGTTTTATTATTTTTAAGAGCCCCACCTCCACCCCCTGGGTTACTCGGGCTTAATGCCCATACCCCCAGGTCTGCTCTTATGTATTTTATTTATTCTCTATTTGATACAAACACTACAATATAAGAACAGAATAAACAGATTTAAAAAAAACAAGACATGTCTTTAAGACTGAGAAAATTAAGATTTAAAATCTCATACACATAGGCAAGGGCACTCCTTGCAGATGACAATTCCAAAATATTATAAAAGTTGAATTCGAAAATTGAAGGACCATAGTGCCGAAAACACCAGTAATTCTTTTATTATTTTTTAAGAGCCCCACCTCCACCCCCTGGGTTACCTCGGGCTTAATGCCCATACCCCCAGGTCTTCTCTTATGTATTTTATTTATTCTCTATTTGATACAAACACTACAATATAAGAACAGACTAAACACATTTAAAAAAACACAAGACATGTCGTTAAGACTGAGAAAATTAAGATTTAAAATCTCATATACATAGGCAAGGGCACTCCTTGCAGATGACAATTCCAAAATATTATAAATTTGAATTCGAAAATTGAAGGACCATAGTGCCGAAAACACCAGTAATTTTTTTTATTATTTTTTAATAGCCCCACCTCCACCCCCTGGATTACTCGGGCTTAATGCCCATACCCCCAGGTCTGCTCTTATGTATTTTATTTATTCTCTATTTGATACAAACACTACAATATAAGAACAGACTAAACACATTTAAAAAAACACAAGACATGTCTTTAAGACTGAGAAAATTAAGATTTAAAATCTCATACACATAGGCAAGGGCACTCCTTGCAGATGACAATTCCAAAATATTATAAAAGTTGAATTCGAAAATTGAAGGACCATAGTGCCGAAAGTACACCAGTAATTTGTTTTATTATTTTTAAGAGCCCCACCTCCACCCCCTGGGTTACTCGGGCTTAATGCCCATACCCCCAGGTCTGCTCTTATGTATTTTATTTATTCTCTATTTGATACAAACACTACAATATAAGAACAGACTAAACACATTTAAAAAAACACAAGACATGTCTTTAAGACTGAGAAAATTAAGATTTAAAATCTCATACACATAGGCAAGGGCACTCCTTGCAGATGACAATTCCAAAATATTATAAAAGTTGAATTCAAAAATTGAAGGACCATAGTGCCGAAAACACCAGTAATTTTTTTATTATTTTTTAAGAGCCCCTCCTCCACCCCCTGGGTTACCTCGGGCTTAATGCCCATACCCCCAGGTCTGCTCTTATGTATTTTATTTATTCTCTATTTGATACAAACACTACAATATAAGAACAGACTAAACACATTTAAAAAAAACACAAGACATGTCTTTAAGACTGAGAAAATTAAGATTTAAAATCTCATACACATAGGCAAGGCCACTCCTTGCAGATGACAATTCCAAAATATTATACAAGTTGAATTCGAAAACTGAACGGCCATAGTGCCGAAAACACCAGTACTTTTTTTATTATTTTTTAAGAGCCCCACCTCCACCCCCTGGGTTACCTCGGGATTAATGCCCATACCCCCAGGTCTGCTCTTATGTATTTTATTTATTCTCAATTTGATTTCTTAGTCCTTGTTGTAGTTGGGCATAATGGATTACAACACAAAACTTATGTGCAATTATTTACAATTTAATAACGTACAACTAACTTATTACTAATTTATACCTAATCCCAATTGTCAAGGCTAATGGTGAATATTTTTTCAAACTTTGTAGGCCTAAATATTATTGTAATAGTATTTTATATTATTTTAGTTATAAACTATAACCCTAATATACACGATGTGAAATAGGGTTAATCATAAAATTATGGGTATCGATAATAAATATAATACAATATATCTATATAGGCTACAGTAAAACATTTTCAGGTATTTTTAACATTGACAGTTTTCCATATAAATATAAAATTCTGAAAAATGAGTCTTATTATTTTTCATTTAAGAGCCCCACCTCCACCCCCTGGGTTACCTCGGGCATAATATCCATATCCCCAGGCCTGTTCTTATGTATTTTATTTATTCTCTATTTGATACAAACACTACAATATAAGAACAGACTAAACACATTTAAAAAAACACAAGACATGTCTTTAAGACTGAGAAAATTAAGATTTAAAATCTCATACACATAGGCAAGGGCACTCCTTGCAGATGACAATTCCAAAATATTATAAAAGTTGAATTCGAAAATTGAAGGGCCATAGTGCCGAAAGTACACCAGTAATTTGTTTTATTATTTTTAAGAGCCCCACCTCCACCCCCTGGGTTACTCGGGCTTAATATTCATACCCCCAAGTCTGCTCTTATGTATTTTATTTATTCTCTATTTGATACGTACATTTCTTAGGCCTTGTTGTAGTTCGGTATAATAGATTACAATACAAAACTTATATGCAATTATTTACAATTTAATAACTTACAACTAACTTAATACTAATTTATACCTAATCCCAATTGTCAAGGCTAATGGTGAGTATTTTTTCAAACTTTGTAGCCCTAATTGTTATTGTAATAGTATTTTATATTATTTTTAGTTATAACTATAACCCTAAAATACACGATGTGAAATAGAATTAATCGTAAAATTATGGGTATCGATAGTAAATATAATACAATATATCTATATACAATAAAACATTTTCACGTATTTTCAACATTGACAGTTTTCCACATAAATATAAAATTCTGAAAAATGAGTCATATTATTTTTCATTTAAGAGCCCCATCTCCACCCCCTGGGTTACCTCGGGCTTAATACCCATATCCCCAGGCCTGCTCTTATGTATTTTATTTATTCTCTATTTGATATAAACACTACAATATAAGAACAGACTAAACACATTAAAAAACACAATACAAGTCTTTAAGATTGAGAAAATTAAGATTTTAAGATCTGATACACATAGGCAAGGGCACTCCTTGCAGATGAAAATTCCAAAATATTATAAAAGTTGAATTCGAAAATTGAAGGACCATAGTGCCGAAAACACCAGTAATTTTTTTATTATTTTTTAAGAGCCCCACCTCCACCCCCTGGGTTACCTCGGGCTTAATGCCCATACCCCCAGATCTGCTCTTATGTATTTTATTTATTCTCTATTTGATTTCTTAGTCCTTGTTGTAGTTGGGCATAATGAATTACAATACAAAACTTATATGCAATTATTTACAATTTAATAACGTACAACTAACTTATTACTAATTTATACCTAATCCCAATTGTCAAGGCTAATGATGAATATTTTTTCAAACTTTGTAGGCCTAAATATTATTGTAATAGTATTTTATATTATTTTAGTTATAAACTATAACCCTAATATACACGATGTGAAATAGGGTTAATCATAAAATTATGGGTATCGATAATAAATATAATACAATATATCTATATAGGCTACAGTAAAACATTTTCAGGTATTTTTAACATTGACAGTTTTCCATATAAATATAAAATTCTGAAAAATCAGTCTTATTATTTTCATTTAAGAGCCCCACCTCCACCCCCTGGGTTACCTCGGGCATAATATCCATATCCCCAGGCCTGCTCTTATATATTTTATTTATTCTCTATTTGATACAAACACTACAATATAAGAACAGACTAAACACATTAAAGAAACACAGGAAATGTCTTTAAGACTGAGAAAATTAAGATTTAAAATCTCATACACATAGGCAAGGGCACTCCTTGCAGATGACAATTCCAAAATATTATAAAAGTTGAATTCGAAAATTGAAGGGCCATAGTGCCGAAAGTACACCAGTAATTTGTTTTATTATTTTTAAGAGCCCCACCTCCACCCCCTGGGTTACTCGGGCTTAATGCCCATACCCCCAGGTCTGCTCTTATGTATTTTATTTATTCTCTATTTGATACAAACACTACAATATAAGAACAGAATAAACACATTTAAAAAAAACAAGACATGTCTTTAAGACTGAGAAAATTAAGATTTAAAATCTCATACACATAGGCAAGGGCACTCCTTGCAGATGACAATTCCAAAATATTATAAAAGTTGAATTCGAAAATTGAAGGGCCATAGTGCCGAAAACACCAGTAATTTTTTTATTATTTTTTAAGAGCCCCACCTCCACCCCCTGGGTTACCTCGGGCTTAATGCCCATACCTCCAGGCCTGTTCTTATGTATTTTATTTATTCTCTATTTGATACAAACACTACAATATAAGAACAGACTAAACACATTAAAAAAAACACAAGACATGTCTTTAAGACTGAGAAAATTAAGATTTAAAATCTCATACACATAGGCAATGGCACTCCTTGCAGATGACAATTCCAAAATATTATAAAAGTTGAATTAGAAAATTGAAGGACCATAGTGCCGAAAACACCAGTAATTTTTTTATTATTTTTAGGAGCCCCACCTCCACCCCCTGGGTTACCTCGGGCTTAATGCCCATACCCCCAGGTCTGCTCTTATGTATTTTATTTATTCTCTATTTGATACAAACACTACAATATAAGAACAGACTAAACACATTAAAATAAACACAAGACATGTCTTTAAGACTGAGAAAATTAAGATTTAAAATCTCATACACATAGGCAAGTGCACTGCTTGCAGATGACTATTCCAAAATATTATAAAAGTTGAATTCGAAAATTGAAGGACCATAGTGCCGAAAACACCAGATATTTTTTTATTATTTTTAAGAGCCCCACCTCCACCCCCTGGGTTACCTCGGGCTTAATGCCCATACCCCCAGGTCTGCTCTTATGTATTTTATTTATTCTCTATTTGATACAAACACTACAATATAAGAACAGACTAAACACATTTAAAAAAACACAAGACATGTCTTTAAGACTGAGAAAATTAAGATTTAAAATCTCATACACATAGGCAAGGACACTCCTTGTAGATGACAATTCCAAAATATTATAAAAGTTGAATTCGAAAATTGAAGGACCATAGTGCCGAAAGTACACCAGTAATTTGTTTTATTATTTTTAAGAGCCCCACCTCCACCCCCTGGGTTACTCGGGCTTAATGCCCATACCCCCAGGTCTGCTCTTATGTATTTTATTTATTCTCTATTTGATACAAACACTACAATATAAGAACAGACTAAACACATTTAAAAAAACACAAGACATGTCTTTAAGAATGAGAAAATTAAGATTTAAAATCTCATACACATAGGCAAGGGCACTCCTTGCAGATGACAATTCCAAAATATTATAAAAGTTGAATTCAAAAATTGAAGGACCATAGTGCCGAAAACACCAGTAATTTTGTTTATTATTTTTTAAGAGCCCCACCTCCACCCCCTGGGTTACCTCGGGCTTAATGCCCATAACCCCAGGTCTGCTCTTATGTATTTTATTTATTCTCTATTTGATACAAACACTACAATATAAGAACAGACTAAACACATTTAAAAAAATCACAAAACATGTCTTTAAGACTGAGAAAATTAAGATTTAAAATCTCATACACATAGGCAAGGCCACTCCTTGCAGATGACAATTCCAAAATATTATAAAAGTTGAATTCGAAAATTGAAGGACCATAGTGAAGAAAACACCAGTAATTTTTGTATTATTTTTTAAGAGCCCCACCTCCACCCCCTGGGTTACCTCGGGCTTAATGCCCATACCCCCAGGCCTGCTCTTATGTAATTTATTTATTCTCTATTTGATACAAACACTGCAATATAAAAACAGACTAAACACGTTTAAAAAACACAAGACATGTCTTTAAGACTGAGAAAATTAAGATTTAAAATCTCATACACATAGGCAAGGGCACTCCTTGCAGATGACAATTCCAAAATATTATAAAAGTTGAATTCGAAAATTGAAGGGCCATAGTACCGAAAACACCAGTAATTTTTGTATTATTTTTTAAGAGCCCCACCTCCACTCCCTGGGTTACCTCGGCCTTAATGCCCATACCCCCAGGTCTGCTCTTTTGTATTTTATTTATTCTCTATTTGATTTCTTAGTCCTTGTTGTAGTTGGGCATAAGGAATTACAATACAAAACTTATATGCAATTATTTAAAATTTAATAACGTACAACTAACTTATTACTAATTTATACCTAATCCCAATTGTCAAGGCTAATGGTGAATATTTTTTCAAACTTTGTAGGCCTAAATATTATTGTAATAGTATTTTATATTATTTTAGTTATAAACTATAACCCTAATATACACGATGTGAAATAGGGTTAATCATAAAATTATGGGTATCGATAATAAATATAATACAATATATCTATATAGGCTACAGTAAAACATTTTCAGGTATTTTTAACATTGACAGTTTTCCATTGAAAATATAAAATTCTGAAAAATGAGTCTTATTAATTTTCATTTAAGAGCCCCACCTCCACCCCCTGGGTTACCTCGGGCATAATATCCATCCCCAGGCCTGCTCTTATGTATTTTATTTTTTCTCTATTTGATAGAAACACTACAATATAAGAACAGACTAAACACATTAAAGAAACACAAGACATGTCTTTAAGACTGAGAAAATTAAGATTTAAAATCTCATACACATAGGCAAGGGCACTCCTTGCAGATGACAATTCCAAAATATTATAAAAGTTGAATTCGAAAATTGAAGGGCCATAGTGCCGAAAGTACACCAGTAATTTGTTTTATTATTTTTAAGAGCCCCACCTCCACCCCCGGGGTTACTCGGGCTTTATGCCCATACCCCCAGGTCTGCTCTTATGTATTTTATTTATTCTCTATTTGATACAAACACTACAATATGAGAACAGACTAAACACATTTAAAAAAACACAAGACATGTCTTTAAGACTGAGAAAATTAAGATTTAAAATCTCATACACATAGGCAAGGACACTCCTTGCAGATGACAATTCCAAAATATTATAAAAGTTGAATTCGAAAATTGAAGGACCATAGTGCCGAAAACACCAGTAATTCTTTTATTATTTTTTAAGAGCCCCACCTCCACCCCCTAGGTTACCTCGGGCTTAATGCCCATACCCCCAGGTCTTCTCTTATGTATTTTATTTATTCTCTATTTGATACAAACACTACAATATAAGAACAGACTAAACACATTTAAAAAAACACAAGACATGTCGTTAAGACTGAGAAAATTAAGATTTAAAATCTCATATACATAGGCAAGGGCACTCCTTGCAGATGACAATTCCAAAATATTATAAAATTTGAATTCGAAAATTGAAGGACCATAGTGCCGAAAACACCAGTAATTTTTTTTATTATTTTTAATAGCCCCACCTCCACCCCCTGGGTTACTCGGGCTTAATGCCCATACCCCCAGGTCTGCTCTTATGTATTTTATTTATTCTCTATTTGATACAAACACTACAATATAAGAACAGACTAAACACATTTAAAAAAACACAAGACATGTCTTTAAGACTGAGAAAATTAAGATTTAAAATCTCATACACATAGGCAAGGCCACTCCTTGCAGATGACAATTCCAAAATATTATAAAAGTTGAATTCGAAAATTGAAGGACCATAGTGAAGAAAACACCAGTAATTTTTGTATTATTTTTTAAGAGCCCCACCTCCACCCCCTGGGTTACCTCGGGCTTAATGCCCATACCCCCAGGCCTGCTCTTATGTAATTTATTTATTCTCTATTTGATACAAACACTGCAATATAAAAACAGACTAAACACATTTAAAAAACACAAGACATGTCTTTAAGACTGAGAAAATTAAGATTTAAAATCTCATACACATAGGCAAGGGCACTCCTTGCAGATGACAATTCCAAAATATTATAAAAGTTGAATTCGAAAATTGAAGGGCCATAGTGCCGAAAGTACACCAGTAATTTGTTTTATTATTTTTAATAGCCCCACCTCCACCCCCGGGGTTACTCGGGCTTAATGCCCATACCCCCAGGTCTGCTCTTATGTATTTTATTTATTCTCTATTTGATACAAACACTACAATATAAGAACAGACTAAACACATTTAAAAAAACACAAGACATGTCTTTAAGACTGAGAAAATTAAGATTTAAAATCTTATACACATAGGCAAGGGCACTCCTTGCAGATGACAATTCCAAAATATTATAAAAGTTGAATTCGAAAATTGAAGGACCATAGTGCCGAAAACACCAGTAATTCTTTTATTATTTTTTAAGAGCCCCACCTCCACCCCCTGGGTTACCTCGGGCTTAATGCCCATACCCCCAGGTCTTCTCTTATGTATTTTATTTATTCTCTATTTGATACAAACACTACAATATAAGAACAGACTAAACACATTTAAAAAAAACACAAGACATGTCTTTAAGACTGAGAAAATTAAGATTTAAAATCTCATACGCATAAATCATTAACCAACTATAAATTCATAATATTTCAACTATTCCTATTTATAAAATATAAACAAGCTTAGCCCCATCTATCTTAAACTAAACTAAAAAAAATTAATTAATAATTAAAAAATTAAAGAAAAGTTTTAAATTAATTTTTTTCCCATAAAACTAGATATACTATTCGTCGACTGACAACTCCTTGCAGATGACAATTCCAAAATATTATAAAAGTTGAATTCGAAAATTGAAGGGCCATAGTACCGAAAACACCAGTAATTTTTTTATTATTTTTTAAGAGCCCCACCTCCACCCCCTGGGTTACCTCAGGCTTAATGCCCATACCCCCAGGTCTGCTCTTATGTATTTGATTTATTCTCTATTTGATTTCTTAGTCCTTGTTGTAGTTGGGCATAATGGATAAACAAAACTTATATCCAATTATTTAATAACGTACAACTAACTTATTACTAATTTATACCTAATCTCTTCTTCTCTGTCTGCGCATAGCTTCTTCTTGGTGTTGAGTGAGAACGCAACAGATGAATTTCTGCATAATTTTGTACGGTAGATTTTCGGTCCAATGCCGTAGGGAAGGCGGTCAGTTC
The DNA here is from genome assembly GCA_030220185.1 of Diploptera punctata. Classification (NCBI taxonomy): domain Eukaryota; kingdom Metazoa; phylum Arthropoda; class Insecta; order Blattodea; family Blaberidae; genus Diploptera; species Diploptera punctata. The sequence goes on from JASPKZ010005718.1 coordinate 641,959, forward strand.
ACATCTAATGAAGTTTGTATTTGAAGGAGACGTGGCCGCTCAAGAGTTGCATCATGTGATGGTTTGGCTTGATCCATGTTTTCTTTAGGACCTAATATTTTGTTTTAAGTCGGGCAGAATTTCGTGTGTTATTCGTCCTTGTTCTGCTTCTTCTCATCGTTCTTGCCATTCCTCAGTACTATATAAATGCAAAACTATGGATGGATAGTTAACTACCTACAAAATATAGGCATAATAGAACGTCTTACAGTACGCATGTGAAGAAGCCGAAATCCGTTATACCCTCTATGAAGTGAGATTTCAACAACTAGTGCAATCCTTAGAAAAGGTATTTAAATTCGAAAGTTGCAACAAACTTTAAGACTAGAGATAAATTTGTAATAGCCTATATTTACTGATTTTAAAATTCCTTGAACTTATTTTCTAATTCAGAAGGATATTGTGTAAAAATATAAAAATGTTCGAATTTTTACAGGATTTGTGCATTATGGAAGATTGATGATTTTTACTGTGTTAAAAAAAATATAATGTAGCCTATGATATGTTAGACTCCACGGCGCGACTGTATTAGAAGGACCTTATATTTACATGTGTTAATCGCTGACGTAGACGAACGTTGAGTATGTACAGAAGTGACATGTTATAGCTGGTTTTCTCAACCTGGAGTCGTTACTTATTGTAGCTACCAAATTCCTCACGATCCTGGGTGGGCACTGTTTTCATACTGAACGAAATCCCATGAGGAAATTTATTCCCCCACGGGGACTCGAACCAGTATCATGCCTTAAACTGCTTGGCAACTGCGCGGGACAATTCACTCCCTCAAGATATCAGGGCGGTTAATTAATTTTTTTCCAGATTTAAATTTATTCTATTCATTAATTTTTTCTCGCTTTTCTAATTAATTTTTTTCCAGATTTAAATTTATTCTATGCATTAATTTTTTTCTCGCTTTTCTATCCTGTGTATATTTTATATTTAATTCCTTAAATGTAGTGTAAATAAACTACATTTTAAATAATAGATGTATTGTAGTTATAGTGTAGGCCCCTACTATGTAATAATTTTGTTTATTGAAATTTAGATGTAACCGTAATTATGTATATTTATCTACCTGTTGAGTGGTAGACAAGGCCTTTAAGGCTTTCATCTGCCAGGTAAAATAAATATATTATAAATATATATTTTTTTCAATGCCCAGGTTGTCATTCGACATTTCTGGTGTTCTCTCCTGGCATTGGCGTAATTGTAATCAATTTCTGAAGTTGGGGCGCCTGGAAGGCGGAGTTACGTTACCCCAATGATATGATAGGTGATACATGATAATGAAGCGCCAGTAGAGTTCTTAACCTAAATTCCAGACCATGGGAACCACAGGAATAATTCCATTAAGGAAAAAGTTTATGGCTTGACCGGGAATGGAACCCGGGACCTCATGAACAGTAGTCAGAGGCTCTAATCACTAGCCCATGAGGCTGGTCTTTTTATTATTATTATTATTATTATTGTTATTGCTATTATTATTATTATTATTATTATTATAACATAAGATGCTGCAATATAATTTATAACGAGGAAAAAAGTTTACAATAGGCATTACTTTACTCAGAACTAGACATTTATATTACTGGAACACTATTCATAATTTGTTAACATGTCTGAAGAAGGTACAGTGTACCGAAACAGCTGTCACTGAATTATATAATAAATATGAAAATCAAGTAAAACTACGTTTTATTTTTATTTAATTACTAAAATTATTTATTTGGTAATGTATTATGGATCAGAACTACTTAAACCGCTATCTGTAGGGAAATAAAGGTAACTAAATTAACTTGGTTAAGGAATTCCAATTAGGGGAGAACCCATATCTCCATGAGGGACGTGTGGGGTATGTACTGATTACAGATAGCAGGAACATGTAAGTTCCACGTGAATGATTTGAGTTTCAAAGCTCCTACAATAAAGAAAGTTCACAACACGTCGTCAGAAGAAAAAAACCGCCAAAAAAAACTCCATTCTCAAGGAACTTAACATAAATATACGAGGAAGGAACATTACTAAGGATGATGTAAGAAGCTGTAAAGTATGAACCCGCCAAAAAATATCCACCAGCTGTTAACTGAAAGTTAAGAAGACTGGGGACGTGATACGTAGAATGTATGGGACAGGTTTCTCAAAAGACGACAGAAATAGTGGAACCAGGAGAAAAAAAAAAAATCCAGCATCAGCTGTTTGTCACATCAAATATATGGTACCCCTTCATGGATGGATGACGTCTTCTACTTCTTGTATTACATCAAGGATACTATAGTTCCTGTTAACAATCTTCTTTTTATTATAATCAAAGCGTGAAGAAAATCGGGTTATGATGGGAAAGAATTTACATTATATATATATATATATATATATATATATGGAATGATAAGATAAGACGGGATTCGAACCCGGATCTCTGAGTCTGTACCTCAGTGTGATATCCATTACACTACCAGGCGAATCCAATTCAAACACTTATTTTTCTTATATATGTATTATACTCTCCATTATTACTAGAGTATAATACATATATAAGAAAAATAAGTGTTTGAATTGGATTCACCTGGTAGTGTAATGGATATCACACTGAGGTACAGACTCAGAGATCCGGGTTCGAATCCCGTCCAGGCATTTATTTTTCTTATCATTCCATATTAAGCTTGCATTGCTCAATGTTAAACATTTAATTATAACATATATATACATATGAACTAAAACCTGGTATTGAATGCACTTATTCAGGAACAAAATTAGACCATTCAGGCGATAACACAGCGCAAATTAAAAATTGAATCTCACAAACAAACCAAGCAATAAATGCTTTAAACTCTGTTTTGTGGAGCAAAAATATTACAAAAAATAGAAAATTACAAATATATCAAACCATAATTCAGAGCATTTTAACATATGGAGCTGAAGTCTAGCAAATTCCTACCAGGGAAATGAAAAGAATTTTAAGTACAGAAATGGATGTTTTAAGAAGATCAGCTGGAAAATCTAGAAAGGATACGAAATAAAGAAATAAGGGAAATTATGGGTGTACAAGAGGAGCCGGACATCATAGACATTATAGAAAAGAAAAGATTACAGTGGTATGGTCATGTCAAAAGAATGACAGAGCAAAGATTGCCAAAAATTGTTATGGAATGGATCCCAATGGAAAGGAGGAAAAGAGGAAGACCGAAGAAAACTTGGATAGAAGGAGTACAAGCAGCTATGGGGGAAGATCAATGGGTGGACAGAGAGGAATGGCGTTTGGTTTCCGGAAGACGGCGGCACCTGCCATGATACAGGATGATGATTTTATATATATATATATATATATATTCTTGACGATACAAAACTCTTACTTAAATTTCTCATTTGCCCTTATGTTATTGTGAAAATTAGGGCTGTTTGACATACTATAATTGTTAGAAAACATTAAAAAAATTGAGGTGCTTGTTGGAAAAACGAACTCAGCTCAGTATTGCCGTTTTTCTTTTAAATAATTTTACCCTGTGTGGAGCATGCTTCGTCAAAATTTTGTCACCTTATTGAAAACTCTCTACAAAGATCTGATATAATAGCTATTGGGAAACATGGAATGGCCAGGAAGTTCAGGCCATAAGAATCTATTAAAATACAACCAAATTACCATTTAAAATTTTAAAATATGTCAATAAATATGTACCCAGCAAATTTTAATAATAATAACAATAATTAATCATTGAGAATTTTCCTCATCAATGAGGTTTCTCTCCAACCTATCTTAATAATTAACATGAGTTAAAAAAAATACATAAGTGACTACGGTCTTAGAGATTATCAGTTTATAAAGTTCTCCATCGTTCTCTGTACTCTGTGTCTTGATCCGTTACGCCAAATTTCCTCATTGAATGTTATTCTTCCAGGTTGTTCTTGGTCTTCCTTTTCTGTTCCTTCTTTCAATTTTCCATGTATGGATGGCCTTTGGGTAGTCTTCCATCCTGCATTATTCTTACATGTCCATACCATATTATGATATTAGCATTCTGTGTTCAATTTCATCTATTATACTTCTTTCTGCATTCATCCATTTTCTAATTTCTGTATTTCTAATATAATAATAATAATAATAATAATAATAATAATAATAATAATAATCATCATCATCATCTTCTTCTATTCCTCTGAGCGATGCGAGTAATATATTTTTGGGCGGGCTACCAACCCGTCCGCAAAACCCCCTTCCAGGAGGACCAGGTGATTTGTGATCGAAGTTTTCTTCCTCTAGAGCAGGTACCTTTACACGGTTAAAGAGAGTAATCTTCCCTTTTGCTGGTTTTCTCTTCCACCTTCTTTGCCGTTGAGAACATATTGTTCTTCTTCCGCCTCTGAAAGTCGTTGGAAATTCCCGCGTTGGAACTAGTTCGTTTCCCTTCATCTCTTAAGCTAGCAAAAGCCAGACTTCCCCGACCTGGTCGTCTTGTTAATAATAATAATAATAATAATAATAATAATATGTGGTCCTAAAGCCTTTTAGTTTAACTTTGACCTCCTTAAGAATTGCTGCCCAATCCTCTCTTTCCAAAGCTGCCTCCATCTCTTAATTCCTATCGTCACAAGGTCATCCTGGACATCATCTAACCACCGTAATTTGGGTCTTCCAACTCTTCTTTTACCACTTGTTTTAACATCTAATAATATTGTAGGAATTATATTATCGTCCATCCTGATGAAGTAGCCCGGCCACTCCAACCGTCTGATTTTTATATCAGTGGTAATACTTGCGTCCTTATATAATACTTGTAATTTAGAGTTGGTACTGATTCTCCAAACTTCCTTATCATAAACAGGACCATCATTTTTTTTTTAAGATTTTCCTTTCCCAGGTGTTTAAAATAGTTATTGCCCGTCAGGTAGGGTCGAGGTTTCACTTCCAAAAGTAACCGTAGGTTTAGTAAGTGTCATAAATTCTCACTTTAACTTTTCTTGAGATGTATCTGGCTCTTATATTTTTGTCTAGTGCTCTAAGACATCGATTACCAGTAGCAATTTTTCCTTTATCTCGGTTAGCATGTTGTTTTCATCAGTAAGTGTCGAGCCAAGGTATCGAAAACTAGAAACATTCTCAAAAAATATATAATTTAAAACAATAGTGTCTACGGAATTATTTCTTTTGATTGTATTATTCATGTATTTTGTTTTGGTGCTATATTTCCTGACCTGATGTATTTGTCTCATGCTGTATCTGTTTTAGAACATCTTTAAGAGAGGATACATTTCGCGAAAATATAGTGACATCATCAGCATTATGCAAATTAAATATTGTTCCACCAGGATTTATGATGATCTTCCTGATAATTCGTTCCAAGAATCATAATAATAATAATTTTTATTAGGAATATTCCACAATACAGTGTTTCTCCTTCAACCCAAAGTGATTTATCGCCAGAGGTTCCTGTCTAAAGGATCTTCATCCCTCAAATATCTAGCTTCCATATTTCTCCTTACTCCATCTGTCCAACGTTCTCTAGGTCTGCCTCTTCCACTTCTTCCATTAGATTTCCAATAAGGATCTTCTTTGAATAATAATAATAATAATAATAATAATAATAATAATAATAATAATAATAATAATAATAATAATAATAATAATAATAATAATAATAATAAAAATAATAATCTTTCTTCTTCTTCTTCTTCTTCTTTCTTTCATGGGATAGACCTAGTGGTCTGTTATGGTCTCAATCCAACGTTTGAAGGGCCTACCCAAAGATCTCTTGCCTGGTGGCTGGTAATTTAGGATTTGACGTGGTATTCTTGTTCTGCTCATTCTTCTTACCTGAGATTTTCAGTTGTTTCTGTATTTTTGTACATATTCCATGACTGATTCTGTTTGTAATTCTTTGAGAATCTCAGAATTCCTTTTACGGTCTGTTCTTGAGTAACCTGCAGTACGTCTCATAAATTTCATTTCTGCCACAATTAGTCTTTGTTCATCTACACTGCGAATTGTCCAGGCCAAACTGCCGTAACATAATATGGGTCTGGTCAGTGTTTTATAAATGAAGATGATGATGGTGATGATGATAATAATAATAATAATAATAATAATAATAATAATAATAATAATAATAATAATAATAAAGTCAAATTAGATTAGATTAAATTTACAATTACTGTGAGAAATTACGTTTAATGTACAGTCGTAACAAAAATTAAAATGGGTTAAATATCCAGTTAACACATTGATTAAAAATATTATATTTTTATTTTAGAAATCTACACTATTAATTTCTATACAATAACAAATGTGCTTAAAGGTGATATCATGAAATGTATTATGTATTACAAAATATTATCTATCATAAAAAAGCAAACGTATAAATATACACAATATAAAATCCAGTAAACTTTAATGTTGATTTGTGAAGATAATTAATCAGCAATTAATTGCAGCAAGTAGAAAAATTATATCCAAATATTTAAACTTAATAGTCCTAGCTAAGGAAACTTTTTAATACGAGATCAAATAAGCATTATCCAAAGTGAGCTAAAAAAACGATCCTGTATGCAAAGAGATCTCTGGGAGTACCTAGACTCCAACGGCATGACCAAGTGAAGAATGATCTTTTCACACTAGGAGAAAGTATTAATGCAGCCTAAGATAGAGATCAATGAAAGATTTTCGTGAATGAGGCCAAACACTGACTCGGTTTTAAATGATGTTTTATTATTATTATTATTATTATTATTATTATTATTATTATTATTACGAGTATTATCACTATATGCTTCTTTTATTTGTTTTGCTGTTGTATCTGTTAATGCGTACAAATGAATTTTAAAATTCTGTAAAAATATAAATATAATTTAGTAATTTAGTTGAAATATAAAATCCAATTTTCAACTTCTTATTTGGCTTTGCAGCTCTATAAGGGCCTTCGATTCCTCAATGGACCTCCTCCAGATATTCTATCCAATGACGTTTGCTCCCAATTACAAAATATTTATTTCACCAGATCTTTATATACGCAATCCCACCATTTATACTTATGATCTCCCTCTAGGTATTGTTCCTTGAGGATAAATGGAAAATATTTCCTCCACTTTTCTATGAATACTCATCTGTTTGCATGACAATCTAATTCAATATTATTTTAATTAGGGATATTATGTACATATCTTGAAGTAACTCCAATAATTACAAAATATTGACAACATTTTATATAAAAATGTCGGGACCTACATTATTATGTATAAAGCTTTGTGAATGCAGAAGAATTGATGAAAATAATATTTTTTCTAACTTAATATCGTAGGACGTTGTGCAATCAAGCTAGGGTGAATCATACAACTTTACTCAGAATAAAGAGTGCAGCTGATGTTATGAACTAGAGGATGTGGAATGGGGAAAGGAAATCATAAGAATGACAGCTATTGAATAAAGAAATCCTGCTTATAGGGATCAAAACCGCGCTCTTTTTTTTTTTTTCAAAGACCCCTTCTTTAGTCTCCCTTTCTTACGCATTTCTTCCTAGTTCTTACGTAGTTCATTGTCCATGCTATACCATACAAAAGCTGTAGTAAACAGAGAGTAAAACTAGGAGGATACATAGGAGTGGAAAGACAGACTGACGAACCTAATAATTAAATCGGTATAAGTAAACTCCTACCATTCGTCTTACAAATGTATTCATGTATGTGTACAGTATTCCATATAAACTAAACTCCATGGCGAGACCGGACCAGAAGGCCTTAGCCAACCAGTCGGCTGCTCGTCTCACATCCACATGTTTCAATTACAAGTGTGAATGATCATCCACTTAGTATAGAATGATACGTGGTCAGCATGGTGGGGTACCTCAGGCGTTAGAACTGAGTTTCTCAATTTTTATGTAAAAAACTTCAAGCGCGACAGGCCTAGAAGGCCCTTGGCCTACTATCCGGCTGCTGGCCTCACATCAACATGTGTTAATCACAGAGGTAGACGATCATCTAGCCAGTGTATGGGTGACGTGGTCAGCATGTCGGGTCCCCCAGATGTTATAACTGGTCTTCTCAATCTGGAGTAGCTGCTTATTGTAGCTACCCAAATGCCTCACGATGCTGGGTGGACACCGGTCCCATACTGGTCGAAATTTCATGAGAAAATTTCTTCCCCCATGGGGACTTGAACCAGCGCAAGTCCCGTAGCTCTGCGCCAAGGTTTCTTGCCTTAATCACTCGGCTATGGCGCGGGACTCAATTTTTATATACCTATCCAAATTCCTCACGAAGCTGTGTAGACACCGGTCTCATACAGTGACCGAAATTTCATTACCTTTCGCCCCTTCCTCAAAGGGAAGTTAAGCCAGCGCAAATCCCATAGCTCTGAACCAGATCGGACATTGTGAGATGTTCCATTATAACTTACAATAAATTATCCGATTTTGATTAAATTTTAATTGTACGTATTTGAATCTTCAGAATCGCCTTTATTTCTTGGAATTGAAATTTGAGTAAAGGGGGTGAATTGAATCCCTATTTGGAAGTGTGAGCTTACTAAACGTACAAAGAATGATTGAACTTGAGATATCCAAGAGAGTTATGGAATGTGAATTCGAAGGAAAAAGGAATGTGGGACGAACGACGTTATTACGGATGGATGGAATTTTTGAGGATCTGAGGAAGCTGAGAATCGAGGGATGGTGGCTGGTTGCCAGAAACAGAGATGCCTGGAAGAAGGTTCTGGGAAGCTGATGCTCGAATCGGGCTGTGGTGTTGCTGATGATGAGCTTACTTACTTACTCACTGGCACTAACGAACCCGTAGGTTCATGGCCGTGCCGACATAAGCTCTCCATACATCCCTATCCTGAGCTAATGTTTTCCAATCATTCCCTGAATAATCTACTTCCCTCAAATCATTGTTAATGTTATTCTCCCACCTTATTATTGGTCTACCAACTGGGCGTTTTCCCTCTGGTTTACCTACAAGAAGCTTCCATGCACGTCTTTCATTCCCAATTCGTGCCACATGTCCTGTCCATCGCAGTCTACGAGACTTAACTGTTCTTATTATGTCTGGCTTCCTATAAAGATCACGTAGTTCACTGTTATGTAGTCTTCTCCATTCATCTGTCTGTTCATCTCTCTTTAGTCCGAACATTTTCGTAAACATTTTATTCTCAAATACTCGTAATTTTATTTCCTCGCAGAAGTTCATGTTTCGCATCCATATAAAATAACTGGGAGAATAATAGTTTTATATATTTTCAGTTTAACGTTTTTTTAAAGGAGTTGGGACGTCAAGAGTCCCTGTACGCATTTCCAGAATTGAGCCTATGTTTAATTTCTTTGTGCATGCATCTCATTCCTATTTGTGATTATTGTCCCTAAGTATTTGAATCCAGTCACTTCCTCAACATTCCCTAATTTGTCATCAGTTGTCCATATTAAAACTATTCTAGATATATGTATCCGAGCGTGGTGTAAATTTAGACATCTTCTATAAGACTAGCTGAAATTGCACGAGGATAAAATCAGTCAAGCTTAACCGAGTTCATTCAATATCAATTTGGAATTTTGCACATACTGAGATACCAAACAAAATTTAATTACAAAGTTTGTCAACCTCCCACACGTTCTAATAAGCTTCCAGAAAACCTTCCCTTCTATTTTACAGTACCCTGACCATTAATAGCTACATAGTTTTATTAATAGAAAGGTGGAGTTCTAACTAAGAAAAAAAATCAGGGGGTGAATGTTTTTGTGTCCCGCGCTGTAGCCAAGTGGTTAAAGCAGGAAGCCTTGGCGCAGAGCTAAGGGACTTGCGCTGGTTCGAGTCTCCATGGAGAAGAAATTTTCTCATGGGATTTCGGCCAGTATGGGACCGGTGCCCAACCAGCACCTTGAGGTATTTGGGTAGCTACAATAAGTAGCTTGAGGTTGAGGAAATCAGCTATAACGGCTGATCACATGTCACCCCAACACTGGCTGGATGATCATCTATCTACCTCTGTGATTGACATATGTGGATGTGAGGCCAGCAGCCGGATGGTAGGCTAAGGGCTTTCTAGGCCTGTCGCGTCAGGAATTTTTTTATGTTTTTGTTTGTGATGTATCGGTAATATTCAAACCATTCTCCTATATCACTGACCGTCGTTAGACAAATGATTTTTAATACGAATAAAGATTATCGACAGATAATTTGGAATAATTTGATTTATATATTTTAATATTTCTGAATGCGACCAGCCTCATGGGCTAGTGGTCAGCTTTTCTGACTACTGTTCATGAGGTTCCGGGTTCGATGCCTGGTCAAACCATAGGAATTTTTCCTTCATGGGAATCATTCCTGTGGTTGCCCATGGTCTGGAATTTAGGTTAAGTTTAGGTTAAGAAATCTCCTGGCGCTTCATTATCATTTATCACCCATTATATCATCGGGGTATCCGCCTTCTAGGTACCCAACTTCAGAAGTGGGTTACAATTAAGCCAATGCCAGGAAAGAACACCAGATATGTCGAAATGACAACCTGGGGCATTAAAAATATTTATAAATGAGGCCATACATACACACATATATATATTTCTCTCCGGACGTGGCCCCTTATGGTGATGTAATTATGATGATTAATAGCGTAGCCCATTATTGAGCCATAGTCTCTCCTTTATCAGGAGTTTATAGACCAAGTTCATTTTTAGTTACCTTATTTGTCCAAAGATGGCATGAAGTTAACACACCGACTCAATGACACATCTAAAGGGCTTCCAATATAAAACCGGACCGGCCTTACGGAGTTTCACCCGGCACGCAGTGCTGTCTCTTCCTCCCGCAATTCACCCTGCCTGCCACCCGTCCTTGAACTGTTTCTTACCTTATAGAAAATGCTGGGATCACCTTGGTTTAGACAATGAACACGCGTACACCTCCAAGGTTTGAGTTTTAACAATTTTGTTGCTGTATGTGCAGAAGATACTGAAATCCCAACTTGTTGTGCTAATTTTGGTAATGATTTTTGTGTTGAACGTTCCAAATTTTCGCCAATTTCGTCTAATTTTTCTTCGGTGAGAACCGTACGCCTTCGCGTGTGTTTCTTATTTTGTACTAAACCAGTGGTCTCAAATTTAGTCACAAGATCGTGGATTGTCGATGTGGAAGGAGGTAATTGTCCAGGGAAGTTCCGAATAAATTCCTCGCGAACGCGACGAGCTGATTCGTATTTATAATAACATTTACACACATAAATGCGCTGCTCTAATGTCAGCTGAAGTCTCATCTTGTCGAACGATAGTAAACTGACTAGTTCAAGGACGAGCGGCTGGCAGAGTGAAATGCAGACGAGGAGAGAGCGCTGCCTGACGGGTGAAACCCCGTAAGGCCGGTCCGGTTTTATATTGGAAGCCCGGTAGTAAGGAACTAAGGCATTGCTAGGATGTTTGAGATCGATCGGTAAATTTTGCTTAGAGGCCTCTTTATTAAGGCTTGAGGATCTTTTACGAGCCTGAAAATCTTCAGACTCGGGACCTACGGCTTAAAGTCCCTCCCAGAGGACTTGCTCCTTGGATTTTTCCATCCTAAAAAAATCCATCGACCGCGGCCGGGTTTGAACCCGGCGACCCTCGGAACCAGAGGCAAGAAGTATAACCACTATTCCACCGCGGCCGACTTGCGATGTAATTAACTATTAATTATTAAATACATTTTATTCTCAAGGGCAATAACACAAGAATTTTCATCTTGTCAATAAATAATAACCAGATTTTAGTGACGCAAGTGAAATGTCCAAAGATATGAAAATTCGCATGGTAATTTGAAATTTAGTGAATAAAATCAAAATATAATTTAATGAAGGAAATGTTTAATAAATAATATATTAATGAAATGGAAATAAGTTAAGTATTTTATGTAATGAGTTTATTTCGTAACAATGTTTTGGTACAACGACTTTCTGTGTTCTGTAGCTTACAAATCAGAAACATTTGCGAGTCAGGTTCGACAATTTCCGAACAATTGTACATCGGTCTGACAATTTCACTTAGACAATATTTCAGCGATAGTCGACAATGATTGGTTAAAACCGACACGGGCAGTAAATTGGATTTGTCAATATTCACTGCCTAGCGTGTGAACAAAATAATATCTGCAGTTCTCTGTGTCAGTCGCTAAAATAACTCTTCAGGGATCGGGTGATTGTGTTCAGACAGAAGTACTATACATTTTCAAAACATACCGAACATTAAGAACAGAACAGTAAAACTTGAGTTGTCGCAACGTTTCTGGATTAATGTATACGTCTTCCATGCAGTTGTACTAGCTCCCCAGTGATAGTTTGTTTACGTTCCCTCCCCTATAGCAGGTTGTTCAGCTCAGCATATAGCAATATATTCTCTGATTCATAAAGAGCCGTACATTCTCTAAAATACGAAACTCTTCATTAGAATACATTATTATGATTAGAATCTTTAAAATTAAAAATTTGAAATTATCTAGAAACGATCAATATTGTCATAACATCTCATTTATAAATGAATGTGTTACATTGAAAATTAAATACAATATGCATCATCACCATCACCCAAGTCAAGTAATAGCTGCTTCCCATTCTTCAAGGACTGGCCCATAGATATTTTTCTTTGAAGTAAGGTATGAACTGTACATGGATTCGGGTTATGCCTATAAAATTCTTTTGTGATCCGATATTTTCTTTTACTAAGATGCTGTATCCACCAATTCTCCTTAAAAATTAATGTTTGCAATTCCTAGGCGTCTTAGCTAGGATTCAGGCCTCACTGCCGTATATGAGCACGGAGTTTTAGCCTGGTGTACTCTATACACTATTTGTTGTTAAAATTTGATTAATGACTAAGGACATTATTAAACATTTTAATTTTATCTATTTTTAACATTTCAGCATGATATTGTGCTGGCTGTAGCATTATTACCGCATATACTAATTAATTATTGCACTGTTAGCCAATAGCATAGAATCCATATATACATTAAAGTATTGAATTAACAATCAGAATGTATTTATATTATATTATGAAGGGAAATTGCGTACTGGACACTCTAATATATAATAATAATTACATGTGGATATTCAAGTTGAAACAGGCAAGGGCGTTGAGTTTGGATAATATTACTCACCATCCCCCAGTCTAATACAGGGGCTTCGAGTCAAGATAAGATTACTCTCCATCCCCTAGTTGAATACAGTAAGATAACATGGCTGGAAAATTCCAGTCTTCATACGTAACTTTAGAAGAGATATGTCCTTATTTGGAAATGAGGGTGAAACATTCCAACTCAGCGTCCATGCCACGACCGCTTATCAGAGGGGTTATAACGGCTGATGCCCTTGGCATCAGGGCTTATTCTTCATGGTTCCGACCTCGTCTCTATGACAGTTAGAGACACAATATTGTAACTTTTTAATCATCGTCTTTAATAAATATATTAAATCAAGTTCTGCATTCACTGGAGTTCTTGGACTCACAACGAATCCTGCCTTCAAATTGTCTGATCTACCCGAGGGCCAGGTCACGACAATATATTATTTACATGGTAGACTAATTATGAAAACGAAAGTTCCAAAATTGAGTTTGCAATGTCAAATATTACCTCTAATCGGAATGTTGTCTTGATAAGCCACGATTTTCTATTTTCACTCCAGATATTTAATGTTAAATGATTGTTACATACTGAGATGTAAAATTAGCATTGTTTAAACTATAGCCTTCGTAAGTGAATACAATTTGAATACGCCAAGAGATTAAATAGAGTTGTGATTTGAGATTAAACTGTTCTTCATAATCATGTTTAACCCATTGAGAGATAAGTATTTGTAACTCAAATAAGGCAATGTAAAACCTACAGGCTTATACCAATATTACTAATATTAGCTACAATAAAGTTAATACTTTTAAATCTGATATTAGATATGCTATAAAAATATTAAAGAATCTAAGCATTGTGATTCAGATTCGTGATTGTTGCGGAACAGATATTATAATACAGCATCACGTCATCCATAAATTTGTGTATTAGTAATTCAAAATATCTCTGCAAGCGGACGCATCGCGAAGCACTATTTGTTGCTATACGTAACGTAATATAAGGCAGTGTACAGTGGACAAAGAATCACAGTTGCCTTTTAATAGCACTTGTAACCACATCGTTCGCTCTTGAACAGTGATTTCGTGTCAATACAACAATTTGTATTATAAGACCTACGTTTGTATTGTATAAGTATGGAGACTCCTAAATGTCTCCAAGAAAAGTGATTAGTTCACAAGGCAGAAAGATAATTTACATATTTGCAATGTGCACCGCTAAGAAACATTCTACTAGACCTGCACTGTCAGCTCCCACGTCCCATTCCCCTCTGCACTTCATAGTTAGCAGTGTCACATGTTCTATACCTGTATAAACACGACTGCAGCTCCCTCCGTCAACAACTGCGCTTACTCCTTAAACGGGTAATAACTACAGAATAATAAACAGTAATGAAGAGACAAGTTATCTTACCATGAATTCCCGATATACAATCATGCTATATGTTCCCAATTGATCAATGAACCCCCAAGAAAGGCAATTCAATTGATTACAAATAGTGAACAATTGTAATGACAAATAGTAGTCTTGTTTTTTAACAACTTCTTAAATTTTTTTTTTTGAATCAGTAATATATTCTATCGCGGAGATATGCGCAGGCAAGCTCGTGTCTTGGAATTAGTGTGTTGGCTTGGAAGTGATGCATAGGGCGAGAGAAAAGATTGCCGTGTCTTGTCACTGGTGTCCGAATTCTAGCAGAAAATAATCAATCCAAAAGTCCCGTGTTCTAAGCGTTGTTTTGATGGTAGAAATAAATTTAGATTATTGAAATGACATTTGTTTATGCACGCTATTAAGTTAATGTTTAAGAGTAGTTAAGTGAAGCCCCAGTAAGTTTAGTCAGGAGCCACCACTGACTCAACATGAATCTCAATTATTAACCATAGCTTTTCTTTTAATTTTACAATTTTGATCAAATCTCTGATTGAAGAAAACTACAGGGCATCAATTAAATCAGACGATTTAAATCAAAAGACCATTCCTTTATCTTTCAATATATAAAACCAAGTTAGTGATACAAACCGAAAAGACAAGAAGTGCACGAGAATGTATTCTTATCGGTAGGCCTACAGTAATAGAAGCAAGCAGCTGTTGACAACTACGTCGTTCTATTGAATATAATCAACTCAACCTAAGGAACTTGGCGAGGAGGTGAGGGCGGTACGATGGTAAAGACATGCAAGATCACCACCTGGCATGTGGATAAGACCTCGCAGGCGACAACCACCCCACCCACTTCTCAACGGATGTAAAGAAAAGCAGCAAAAACTAACAACACAGTTATCTTCAATATAAACCTTCAGGAGACGTAAAAACTGCACAATGTAATCTATTCAGAATTTCATCCTACTATGAGGAGATTTTACCGCTCTAAAGATTACAACGCCAGATATAAGGAACTGTGATATTCAAGAAAAAAATAGGTCTAAGACCTGCCAAAATACTAAGCTTCAGCTGGCACGTGACGTCAATAAACACATGTTTTAACCGAGCTTATATTACATGTAATTCGGTTCAAAATGAAACAATTCCAATGTTCATATTAAAAATGCAACAACATTAATTGGAAAAATTAATAAACACAGGATACGATCATTATACCTTAATCAAAAAAAAATCTATATAAAAAGCGAGTACATACAGTACAGAAGTCCATAATATGTTTAAAAATATTTAAATAAATAAAACATGCAACTATTTATATTGCTTGCATAGTTTTTTTATGTTTCAAATAAAATTGTATCCATAATTACAGGGATAATTGAAATTTTAAATTAGAAATATAGTTATTAATACAGTACACAATCTATTGCTCTTGAATTATTATATGAATATATAAATCAAACTTTTTGAATATGAAAATGGATAATTCTAGTATAAAGTCCTATTCGTGATAACACAATTCTTAGAACCGCATCAAGTTTACGAGTTTCGGTTACCTTGCATGGAAAGAGCTGAATGACGTAACCCATTATTGAGTATTCGCATAACCAATAACAACATACCTCAAATACTAAGATATGTTATTAGATTACTGATTCTGCGAGTATTCAAGAATGGACTATGCCACTCAGCACTTTCCATGCAACAACTGAGACCCGCAAACACGATATGGTTATACAATTGTAGCATTAGTGATAAGTGTCAAAATATTAATATATACCCATGAAGCAATATGAAACATTCATCTAGCAACTCTACATCAAACTACTGAGTAACTACAGAAAGTTCATACTACATTACATGCTTTTACAATTTAGATTTTAATAGCATGAAGTCTTTAGAACGTTCGTAAAGACAATGATATTAAATCTAAAATTGTATTTACATTAACTAAAATTACAATGGTGTAGTGTTCGTCTTCAAATAGGCCTAATAAAACCAAATCTTTTGATAATAGTAGCCTAATGCAAGATGTACGCCAATGGTGTATCGACATAATTACTACAACTTTGGCATTCTTTTAACGCGGATATTTGGACCATATTATTATTATTATTATTATTATTATTATTATTATTATTATTATTATTATATTTATTATAACAGTGGAGAAAAAAGATCAGTTACATATTACATTACACTTCGTTAAACTCCAGAATTGAGCGGCAAATGTTAGATACATCGTTTTTTTTCTTTTTTAATTATATGTAACTATGACTACTTATTTCATTTGTTAGAATTCTGACGTCAGATTTCTGTTTATTCTACTCAATTTATTTCGTTAATTGAGAAAATGGTCAGTTAGGAGAGATAAGGGGCAAGATGATGTAGGATACACCAGATAGTTTACAGTTTATTGAATAATATGTATGACATTTATTTCGTTTGGTTAGGGTGGGTCAAGTTAGTGTATTTAAAATTGAGAGAATTTAATCACGAACCAGTATGGCGATATTGTAATGTAGTTTAATGAAAAAGTGGCATATGTACTTCCATCCTATTCTGGAGTCGCTCCTTATATATAAACAATTTTAAGTAATTTTTTAAGAAACATACTCAAGAAATATAATCTGGTTCAACAATGGCTAGTGTGATCAATGCTTCTTCATAATTTTTAGGATTTTTATCCTGTTTATTTCCAAATTACTACTCGGAGGAAGACGTATTGGATGTGAATACACTGTCTATCCATCTGGATGGTCTTCCTCTTGTTCTTCTCCCGTGATCGATGCATTTTGTATAAATTGTCACATCAATGAAGCGTGCGCGAGAATTTGTGAAATAAATATTGATAAGCAGAGAAGTAAATGGTGAGATCGCCAATAATTTATTTCTCGGAAAGAGCTTCTTGTATGCAAGGAGTTTGGGGACCACTGTTTAAGGGTTACGATTTTCTTAGAATTATGTGCACAATTTCGTTTAAAAACTTAAGCATTTAAATTACCCAAGTCGTGTTTTTTTTTATTAGGCCCTAATGAATAATTTATGTAATTTTCATTGTTAAACTACTCCCAATATTTTACGAATGCAATATAAAAGTTGTATTTGGCTAACAAGCGATTAAAAATCTATTAATGAATAAAGAAACGAACTTACTTTTTAAAGTAAATTTGCGATATTTTTGCACAAAATTAACGCCATAATTTCCTGCTATGACCTCATGTGCGCTGTGCACCTGTTTTCCAAGATAAAGGAACTTCCACTCCCGGAAGTGAATACGCTAGAGTTAAGTTAATGTCAAATTAGTAACACCGGATATTATAAACATAGACAGATGTTACTAAAGTACAAAGGAAGATGAGATCATGTCCATAGTGGATAATTATACTATTAATTTCAAGCAATAAAGAAGATTGCAAGTTGTGGTTATTTAAAAAAATATAATATTAAATAATAATTGTTTGGGAATTAATAACATACCAGAAACATGAAATAATAGTAACACACGGGTTTCACAAATTCTTTCGTGATAAATTACAGAAGTAATTTTAAAGTAACAATCAACTAACTGGAAACAAGATAAAAAAATTAAGACAACTTTCTTGAAAATAGAGCACATGAATTGATAGCCATAATATATCGTAAAAATGTAATAATCTAGGAGCCATTAATTTTGTTCCCAATGTAATCAATTGAAGGGTGACGACTAAAAACAATCCGTCCATTAAAAAAAAAATTAAAAAAATTGTAGTGTCATTTCCATATATATATATATCCATATTAATTCTGCCAAAGTGTAGGTCTTTCACTGCATTCATAGCATTTTCATGTTATCCTTTGCAGCTTTACTAGGGAATTATAGGTGCGGTAGCTTCACGTTGCTTTCCACACCGGTGAGGGAGGGTGATGATAATGATAAGTATGATGATGATGACCGAATGATTTTCGGGGACCGTTGGGCCCTAAGCTTCCTGACATTTGTCTTACAAGCGAGGAAAAACCCCGAAAAAACCTCACCCAGGAGCCTGTCCCGACCGGGAATCGAACCCGAGCCCGCTGCGTGATAAGGCAGCATGCTACCTCGAAACCACAGCGGGGTGAATATATATATAATGTAACAGTCCAATGTTGGACTTTAGCTTCTCCTTTGTTAGGAGTTACTAGACTAGGTTAATTTAGTTATGCATATTTCCCTATATATGCCATGAATGAATGCGGTCAACATACCGACCCAATGAGACATTTAGTAGGCAACTAATGTATTACAGTATTAGGATGAAGGAGGTAGGTAAATTTTGCTTAGAGGCCTCTTAAGGATCTTTTATGACCTGAAATCCCGGAGAATTTGCTCCTTGGATTATCGACCCCGGCCGGATTATATATATATATGTGTGTCCACCGCTGTGGTCTCGAGGTAGCGTGCTGCCTTGTCACGCAGCGGGCCCGGGTTCGATCCCCGGTTGGGGCAGTTTTTCTGAGTGAGGTTTTTTATCGGGGTTTTATCCTCACCTCTAAGACAAATGTCAGGGAAACTCTAAGGCCCAAACGTTCCCCGAAATCATATGACCATCCATCATCATCATCCTTATCATTATCATCATCACCATCATCCTTCACCGGTGTGGAAAGCAACGGGAAGCTACCACACCTACACAATTCCCTAGTAAAGCTGCAAGCATAGCATGAATATATATATATATATATATATATATATATATATATATATATATATAGGCCTATATATATATATCATACAATTGTTAAAAGAATCATTACTTATGGAGCAGAACTTTAGTCATTAACAACAAAAACAAATAAGTATCTTTTGGAACGGAAATGGATTTTATACGAAGGGCAGCAAGAATTTCAAGAAGAGAAAAAATTAGGAACTCAGTCATAAGGAAGAAAATGAAGATTGAAGACACTATTTTAGATTATATTAAAACTCATCAATTAAGATGGTACGGACATGTTCAGCGAACGGAAGAGGATCGACTACCAAAATCTGTTTTGGAATGGAAACCTGAGGGAAGACGAGGCAGAGGAAGACCTAAAACCTCCTGGAGTCAGGGAATATGTTTATACATGAAGGAGAAACATCTACAACCAGAAGATAGGATGGACCGACAAAATTGGCTATTAGGAATCGGACGATGTCAAAGACATTAATCAACCGATGATCTATATTTGCCTTCACTTTATCTGTAATAAAATGAGTTTATTGTATTTAATAATTCATTTTAACATTCTTGTAAGATTACATTACACATTTACCACTTTAAGAGAGAATACTGAAAAAATAACAATGTGACTCCTGGAACAGGAGGAAAGTTAAACTACTCAAAATACTCACTTTTCTGCAACATTTTGATTCAAGAGGTCATCTATGTAGTATAAGAATTTGACAAATGATTTAATAATAATATAAACAAAAAACAGGCAATGGATTTAGAAAAGGAAAAGACAAATACCACACTCGTGGAGAGTAATTTTAAGAATCTAGGGAAAAAAAGAAAGTTCCTTATTAATCTTCCAGCCCAGCCCATTTCTATGAACTGCTATCGGATAAAAATATACTTTTCATAGTGACACAAAACTGAATGGGTAGGAGAGGAAAATGAGTCATCAGACTTTAATGTCCACGACTATTTTAGAAATACTGTCATTCAAAATTTATTATAATAAAGAACAAATAAAGCTATTGCAAAAACGATTATTATGACATGTTTTTCTGGTTATGTTTACTTTTTATCAATGAATTCGGTTACTGGGTCATCGAATTTCCAATTTAAGGTAAATACAACAACAGAGCTGACTTTTTTAAACTCTATCCTCGGTAAGAAATGAGGCAATCATTATTTATTTAAGAGAACTGTAGGATCCATTTACAACCACCTCCACACAAGACATGCCATTCAAAGAAGAACACTGCACCACTGTTTCCTTATTTCTACATTTTCTTATCTTAAATCCTCACCTCGTGCACCTGGATTTTCCTCTTCAGATTCGTTGCTTATTTCATGGATTACGTCAATCACGATGTAAATATTCCACAAAAAGCTGATTGTTCACTAACTTAAAAGCTTCACCAAAACATTAAAACATAAAATAAATATAAAAAATAACTTGAAATAAAGAAACGAAGACTTGAATCGATTTCTAACGACATAGAAACTAGATATATGACTGATACACTATTTTTAGTTTTTTTTATGAAATGAAAAATTCAAAATCTTTTAATTAAAAAAAAAACATTTTTATAAATACACTATTTATTAATATTTTTAACTATAATATTAACTCTAAAGTAGATTCGTATTAAAATAACTATTTCTCCGTCGCTCCAAAATTTCGCTATTCGAAGTTAAATTAATATTATTAAAATATTAATTAAACTTGACGAAAAAAAACTTTGACAGAAATGTATGTTGACATAAAATATCAATAACGGATAACTATAAAATGACCTATAAAACCTAAAGTCGAATTCAACGATATTTGACGTCCACCTGGAATATCATATTAATAAAAAAATATTTATGTAAAAATTACCAAACAAATAACTAAAAGCCAACCATGCAAAAATCATAACAAATTGGCATCTTAAAATCCAACATCAAACTTCATGCTGTTACTGCATGATTAAGTAAATTTTAAATGTAGTAAGTAATAACTTCATTTTTCATTACTACGTATAATTCAAATAATAATGTACTTAATAATTACATTTATTTCTCTCAAATCGTTTAAATACTACTCATATGGGGAACTCACATTTAAATATAGGTTATTTTTATTCTTTATTTATGAGAATCTCTCAATGTTTTTAGAGATGGAATATTTTTATTATACAGTACATATCATGCTGTTAATACAAATTCTATGACAAACAGATATGATATAAACATATTTACATTTAAATTTGGAACCTCACATTTTAAAACTCTGTAATAAACTAGCCCCTATTATGTTGTTTTTAAACAATAAATAGGAATTTTGTCAATCTCTTCTAAGAAATCTTTATACAGTATTATTTCCTTATTCACTCACATTTAACATAAATTAATTTTATTTGGGGTCACAATAAAATCGATCTACGATCATTAAAAATCCTTCAAAATAGAGGGATTCGATTTTTATTATGTATGCACTATATAACTCCTAATGTACTATTTAAAAGTAAAAAAAATGTTTAAAAGTATCAATTAAATTCAGAGCATGTACAAATTAACTGAATGTGTTACATGGTAATTTTTACATACAATATCATGAAAATATATATTTATATGATGAGATAAAATTATGATATATTCTCTTCATTTTAATTCAGTTTTTATGGAATTATAGGTCTTAGATATTTTTTAATTAAAATTTATGACTAATCACCAAAAACTATTTAATTTTAAAAAATAATCTCTAAATACTATTTTCGTTATCATTATATATATTAATCTTAATTATAAGTGTTCATTATTTATAGTAATACATTTATCTATTCTAAAATTAATTTACAATTATGCATTACTTTAATTTCTTATATTGCACCTATAAGTGAGCTTAGCAAGGTGGAGTCTTTGAACGAAAGAAAAATGCAAGTAATTAGTTTGACAATATAATTATCTAGAATTAACTAATTCATCTCATCAGAAGTAAGCGCTAATTTATATAAACTAGTTTAAGAATCATACTTGCTTTTAGTTAGCTAATGATTCTTTGTGGAGAGAGCCGATTGCAAATACAAGGGCTATAGATACATTGCGTTTAAACAATATATTTTAAGGTTAATATCCTGAACATTGTCCTGTATTTAAATACTTCTTAAATAGGCCCACCTTTATTGCAATAAACAGAGAAAAACTAAAAAAAATCATTATACTCCGGGGACGAAAATGAAGTTAGAGGAAGAAAACCCCAAGCGTTTGGGAGGGGGGAGGGGCAGATTGAACATGTGATCAAGACTTTTTACATATTGATAAACTGCATTTTTTATGTTAACAGGAACTTATAATTATTTGCTGTAATTACGAATTTATAATTTGAAACAAATACAAACACAGTTTACAGCAATTCGAAGAAAAATAATTTAAAAAAACGCGAGAAAAAAGTGTGTCAGCGTTTTCAAGAATTTCGCAAAGAAACGAATTCTGGTGAAATCGTACGAATTAATTCGAAAATTCAGTGTTCTGAAATATTATTCTTACATTGAGAGTATGTATGACGGCAAAATGAACGAATAATAATAATAATAATAATAATAATAATAATAATAATAATAATAATAATAATAATAATAATAAATGATAATAATAATAACTTCAAGAATTTCAAAATCACTTCGGTTATGGACCATATAACTACATGTAGAAATAATTGGCTACAACCTTCAGCGTATGGATCGATTTTGCATCCCTCGTCAGATTTTGAATTATCCCCGAGGAAGGACATCTTTGGGAAGACCACTCAAAAGATGGCAAGAGATCGTAACAGGCCTATAGGCCTAATACATAGTAGGAATATGATGATAATAATAATAATAATAATAATAATAATAACAATAATAATAATAATAATAAATTATTTAAATTGGCAGAGTTGGAACATGAGGTCTTCTTTTCTACTCAACCAATGTAATATGTTGATTACAGAAAGCAATACATAAGATAAAACATAAAATAAATAATTATACAGATTAAACTAAAATTAAAATGAAACATTTCAATATTATTAGGGAGGAGAAAAATCAGAAACCATCAATTAATCCGCTGAAACACCAATTACAAAATAAATATATTTACATTTCTTTTAAAGGTAGCTAATGTCCAGCAGTTCTTACTATCTTGTGGTAAGGAGTTCCAGAGTCTAGCGCTGGATACGGTATATAAATTAGAAAAATGGGAAGTTCTGTGTTATGAGATGTGAAGTATAAAGTTCTGGTGCGATCATGTACTCGAATAATTGTGATTGAAATATAGGAGATGCAAACGAGGGGATAAGTAACTTAGTGTGAAGGTATGTATAATTTTGAATAGAAGAATAAGAGAATGCATTTATCTACGTTCATGGAAATGAAGAGAGCACAGTTAGCAAAAACATGAAGAAATAAGATCATATTTAGGAATGTTAAATATATGTATACCTGATGTACATAATATTATTATGAATAGGTTTATACAAGGCAATAGCAGTTCCTATTATTACTTACGGATACGAAACATGGTCAGTGACAACACAACAATCTGCCAGAATCCAAGCTGCTGAAATGAAATTCCTCAGAACAATAGCAGGATATCAAAGAACAGATAAAAAAACACAACACAGAAATAAGACAGCAACTAAAAGTAGAGGAATTAAATACAAAACAAACTGCAACGAACACTTAGCAAGATGAGTGAGAACAGAATACCAAAAGCAGCATACAACTATTCACCAAGAGGAAGAATAAGTTTGGGGAGACCAAAGAAAAGATGGAAAGAGCAGCAATTTAGTGCCGGAACAGATTAGCAAAAAGCCTAAACCGTGACGACGAAGAAGAAGAAGAATAGGTTGCAATTTATATGCTAGTCCATCGTTAACATCTGTCGATAAGATGTCACAATAATACAATTCGGCATGACGAGAGTTTGAACTAGAACTCTTTTGAGATCAGTCAGAAGAAAATGATTGAAATACATTTTTGGTATTATTATTATTATTATTATTATATTATTATTATTATTATCATCATCTTATTGATAAGTACTATTCCACGATTTATATACTGTCATTTGAACTAGAACAGCCAAAAATGTTGTTGAGAATTTTAGTTTTCTGTTTCAAAACTCATATATATTTGAAGTGAGAAAATGCGGGATAATGATGCCATATTTGTTACAATTTCAATCTACAATAATTGAAAAAATGCCATTTCTCTTCAACTTACCCTTGTTGAGATGCTGGCGATGGTGGTGGCGCTGAAGTCGAGGAAGGTTGCAGCTCTGAAATTAAAGAAAAATAAAATTTAACACAAACACACTAGTTCAATTAAGAAAAGATATCTTGAAATAATATTAGTTGAACGTGAAAATTCTGTTTCTAATAAAATTTTAATCATGCTACAAACAAAACTATTCAATAGTGAGAATTAATAAATTCCCAAATTTATAAGGTTCTTGAGTCAAATAACCCTATATTAAGGTTCAATAATTTATATAAATTTATATAAATAACTGATAGACATGAATGCGAATTTTTTCATGACTTAATATTTAATTTTTCGACATAAGATGACAAATTGTAAATTGCACTACATTTTAGTAGAATATAATATTGGTGTTAACCATATATACATGCAATTAGTTGCCTTAGGTAAAAAGTAGTGCTCCACTACAGCCTTGGGATAGTAGGAGGTTAAGGCTCCCATCTTTCTACACAATCGAAACAGGATGTCAGCCTTGCGTGACGGCCATCTTCACTTCCAGAGCATTTGTTAGAGGTTGAGTCAACCCCAGGGCTATGGTGGTATCTAACTAACTCACTGGCACTATCGAACCCGTAGGTTCATGGCCGTCCGGACATAAGCTCTCCATACATCCCTATCCTAAGCTAATGTTTTCCAATCATTTCCTGTATACATTAACTGTGATTTGAGGGAAGTAGATTTACTTCACTCAAATCATAGTTAATGTTATTCTCCCACCTCATTCTTGGTCTACCAAATGGACGTTTTCCCTCTGGTTTTCCTACAAGAAGCTTCCATGCACGTCTTTCATTCCCCTCATTCGTGCCACATGTCCTGTCCATCACAGTCTAGCTATGGTGGCATCAGAGGGTTTAAATCAGTTTAAATATTTTGACCCTAACGGGACTCGAACCTCCAACTTTACGGCTTGTAGCACATTGCTCTAACAAACTATGCTGCGGCACGGCGTTTCCCCCACTTGGTTCAGGTACCTTATTTAAAATGTAAAATACTGAAATTTCGGAAAACTTCAAAATACAGTATTGTACTATGCTGATGAATATTTTTTTATAATACCTCGATAATTCAGCTTCTAACCAGAGCGCTATCATAGAACAAAATCGATAAAAGGAGTGCTATATTCTGAAGATTAGAATAAAGTGACATGTTACTTATGACACTTTTCTTGTTATTTTGAAAGTTTACAGGTCGCTATGCATCTATTAACTATTATATAAATTGAAACAATATAGTAAGCCTAACACAAAAGGGCGTTTGTGAGGCAAATTAGTTTGTATACTACAATGAAATCTCACCGCTTGATTTTTAGCTACTTCTAAGATGGCGATGAATTTGCGCGTAATATTGCAAAATAACTCTTAGGAGTATTGTGGGGCGAAAAAAACTCCTGGCGCGACAGGCCTAGAAGACCTGCCAGCCGGCTGCTGGCCTCACATCAACATGTGTCAATCAGAGGTAGATGATCCAGCCAGTGTAGGGGTGACATGTGGTCAGCATGTCGAGTCCCATTGTGGGGCGAAGGTTAGGGTGAATTATTTTGGTTAGCTTTTTAAGTTTAAGGCTGATGTATGTATGTGTAATGTAAAACTCAAATATTATTGTGGCATTTATAAATATGGCAGCCAACGTAACCATTGGTTACACCATAGGTGCTACAGTCTGTTACCGGCTTGACCGTCCCAACAATATGCCTCCAATCTCTTACATCTTCCGCGTTCTTTCTCTATTCATTTATTCCCATTAACATATTCCACCTTATCCATCCATCTGAAGGAAGGCTATCTCTTTTTTTCCCCTTGGCTATTCCATCTCATCTCCCGAAATGCATATATATATATATATATATATATATATATATATTATATGTGTGTGTGTGTGTGTGTGTGTGTGTGTGTGTGTGTGCGTGTGTGTCCACCGCTGTGGTCTCGAGGTAGCGTGCTGCCTTGTCACGCAGCGGGCCCGGGTTCGATCCCAGGTCGGGGCAGTTTTTCTGGGTGAGGTTTTTATCGGGATTTTTCCTCACCTGTAAGACAAGTGTCAGAAAAACTCAAACGGTCCCCGAAATCATATGGCCAAACATAGCATGAAACTATGATTGCAGTGAAAGACCTGCCCTCGGGCAGAATTACTATGGATATATTCTATTCATCCATCCAATGGCTGATTGGCTCATATTCGAGCTTTGGCCCTCTTTAACTTCTGCCTCCAATCATTTCTATTTTGCGCAAAATGTTTTCAGTTGTTTCAGCTCTGTATAATGAGATCACATTCCAGGTTCCAATTCGCAATACCTTGTTATTGCTGGGTCATCGTATGAGATTCTCAAATTTTTTTGTGGGATGGGATCATTAACCCCACGCCTAACCCCCAACCTTACGGACCCTTTTTTTTTTTGTCATCACCTGCCACCTGCCTAGGAAGGGAGACCCTACTAGTAGCAAAGGTATGGAGTATAGAGAAAGATACATATACAGGTACATTATTACGTGGGGCGAGAAAACGGCGGATGGCCTATTGTTTAACGTGGTTCCCGATGAGTGCTTCAACAAACTCGAATCACAATGTATCTGTAATAGCAAGCGAATTTATTATTTTTTATTTTCGTATAAAAATATTAATGCAGAACTATCATAGATTACCCGCGAATCCTAACGTTATGTTTATCATAAGCAATGCCACGAGTGATTTTCAGTTTATCTAGAAAATTTGGAAATCAAGAGTGGTATTTGTTAGGACTATTTAACGAATAAAATTAAGCTGTTCACTCACAAATCATTATTTAACTATAGTTATTTAAAAATATTTATATATTTACTGTAAACGCGATGTTTGAAAACAAATGAGAAACGATTGGTACGCTTAATTTGCTTCTTTTGTTTATCACTGCAACCAGTTTATTTATTGCCAAAGGATCGCAATATTGTAAGAATGTACCCTAGGGGAGAAATTTATAACCAACATTATATGCATTAATTAATTTCTGATGTCCTATGATGTAAATGTGTCAATTATATTTTTCTGCAACGTCATATCCTGGAAAATAATTCGTTTAAGAAAGTGCAAACAGTGTTTTTTTGTGGTATAATCAATTGTTACAAATGTTTTTATAATTATCAACCGCATGCGCTATCTGCTGACATTCATGCACTATATATACAATCTGGTAGCCGTATTTCTTAGAGTCAGTCGCTGCAAAATAATGCTATGATCTATTCAGAATGTTAAAAAGGAAGAGCTTTCGATAATATGGTAAACTTCAGTTCATAAATTCTAGGCGAAACACGACTGTGATTGGTTGTAAATAAAAAATCATTGAAATGTAATTGTCATTGACTCCCATTTGGGGCATGAGTTAAATAGTCAACATAATAATACTCGTACATGTTTCCGTTATAGCCAATTAAGTCAGGTTAGTAAGATGATTACGTGTTTTTAATTCAACAGCAACTGAGTTAGTGTATTAGTGTACTTGGTGACCTTTATTTGTTTGTTAGCGTGTTTCTCATAAGCTGGTTATTATGTTTGTACAATGACTAATTCACATTTTCCATTGTAAATATGGCGATTTTAGTTCCCCCTCAACTTCTCATTCGATTTTAAGGCAATTCTCGCGCGCGCGTACACTCACACCCTTTTTCTTCTCAGATAATTATTCACATACTGCTACAATAATTTGTCTTCGTTTTTTTCTTTTTTACTTCAATTGATGTAAACGCTCCTGGCATACAATCCCCGAAAGTAACATCTACATGATATATAACTCACTGGGACTATCGTACTCATGGCCGTGCGGACATAAGTTCTCCACACATTCCTATACTGAGCCAACGTTTTCCAACCATCGCCTGTGTAAGCAACCTCCCTCAAATAATGGTCAATGTTATTCTCGCACCTCAATCTTGGCCTACCAACTGGGCGCTTTCCCTCTGGGTTTCCTACAATGCTCCTCATTAATTTCACATTCGTGTCATATGTTCTGCCCATCGCAGTCTATAAGACTTAACTTTCTTTATTATATCTGGCTTCCTATAGAGATCATGTAGCATAACATGCATAAGAGCTGAAAATGTAAACTTTAAAATATCTGAAGCCAGTAATCATATTAACTTACGAGTACATCTCCATATCCCAGAAACATCATGCAAATATATCTGATAAAGATATTTAGTAACGATATTGTAAAAAAACACAATAAAAACAGAACTAATGTCTTGGAAATGTTTACACAAGAATTTAAATAAACTTGTAAATTTAGAAGAACCAAATTCAATCCTATATTGGTGGCCTATCGATTAAACGGTTGTAAAACTATTCATAATCGATCATAAAAACTCAACAATAGTGTAATAGATAAATGACTGCAATGAAGTCGATTTGCATATCTGCATGGAATATGGATATCATTAGATTCTGTAAATAGGAAATGTTGTTATAGATAATACGTGCAGTTGCTCCAATTAACATTGGGTCTAGGTTTGAACTTAGTAGCCTGCATGTTATTCCTCATCCTTATGCCTACAGATTATATTACCCATACGAAACTGATTTTGCTTACAAAATAAACATCAATCTATACTTTACATTAATTGTCCAGTCTCGTGATTCTGTTGTCATAGCTTCTGACTATAGCTCATGATGTCTAGAGTTTGATTCCCGTTTAGACCACAGGAATAATTTTCTTTATTTTGAGGAGATGATTTGCGTAGTCGCCCATGGTCTGGAATTTAGGTTTAAGGACTCTCCTGGCGCTTCGATATAATTTATCATCGATCACATATCGGAGTAATGTAACTCCGCCTTCTTTGCTCCCAGATTCGAGAGAATGCAAAAATGTCGTAAGATAATTGGCACTGGATAAAAAAAATTGTTATTGCTTATGATAAAATGAAGTATACCTATGGTGCCGGCATGTTATCATTTTTTTGAATTTATGCAACAGAGATGATTATTTTCGTGTTATACATTTTTTTATTTCAATCCCACATTACAA
Organism: Diploptera punctata; assembly: GCA_030220185.1. Classification (NCBI taxonomy): domain Eukaryota; kingdom Metazoa; phylum Arthropoda; class Insecta; order Blattodea; family Blaberidae; genus Diploptera; species Diploptera punctata. The sequence goes on from JASPKZ010005718.1 coordinate 671,394, forward strand.
AATAGTTTAAAACTTCATATTCAAGATATATTTTGAGATAAAATATATCTAACTAATAGGTTAGTGGAAGAAAAAAAAAATTGAATTTATTATTTTATAGCTTAGTTTTGATAAATGATTCATGTAAAAAATAATGCCGAAACCCGGGATCGAACCAGGGACCTTTAGATCTTCAGTCTAACGCTCTCCCAACTGAGCTATTTCGGCTACGATGATGACGCTTTCCTTTACAACTGCTTTTAAGTAGTAGGTAACTGAAATTAATGAAGTTTAATATGAAAGTTGTTTTAATTTTATTATTGTTATAAATTTGCATTCTACTATTCATATGGATGGATTTTAACTAAACATTATTGAATATTAGACAAATATTTTTATTCAATCACTTCTCGACTGCATTGCCATCTTTCTCCTACAAGACAATTTAAAATCTGAATCTGCCACTTCGCCTGCCATCTACTTACTAACACGGGAATTATCTCGCAACCTACTTCGGTGTAATATTTTTATTTTGATATTACCGTATTTCATACTATTAGGCCTCTATACACCTTGTGCACAAGCCTAATTTGCGGAAAAAAAATTATCTTCCAACTAGCTGCGGCAGGTAATAATTCGACATGTAGTAACAATAACGTAATAACTAACAAAATCACTGTCTCTATCGAACCAATAGGTTCATGACCGCGCGGACATGGCACTCCATACAACCCTATGCCGAGCTAATGTTTTCCAATCATCCCACATATAATCTACTTTCCTTAAATCATGGTTAATTCTATTCTCCCACCTCATTCTTGGGCTGCCAATAAGGTTTCCCTAAAATTAAGCTTCCATGTCGCTCTTTCATTCCCCATTCGTGCCACATGTCCTAAACATCGAGACTTAACTAAATAATAATAATATAAGAATGACAGAAAACATTCCCAAGAAGAATACTAAAATGGGTGAGACCAGGTAGAAGGAGACAGCCAAATATAACATGAAGTGATGGTTTTCTGAGCATCATGATTGAAAAGGATTGGAATGACAGAGGATATGGAGGAGAATGACTACATTAATTGGGTGCAGGAAAATGTTGTGAAACCCACTAAATAAATAAATAATAATCTTCAAGTAAACATTTTTAAAGGAGAGTACCGGTATTGATTTGTTTTCTTCATTTGTGAAGGTTATATCATAGTGATCAAGACACAGGAAATATATAATTCTAAAATCAAACAATGTTCAACACATTTCACAGTACACTTCATAAATGCTAATATTTCAGAGAAATTATGTTCATTACATGGCAAAATTTAATAAGAGATTGAATTGAAAATATACACACAGCTCATATTTTGCTTTTTCACTTGGACACATTTTAGCAAAATTAAGACTATTTAAGTAAAATTTTATCACCTCACCTCATATTCTTCTTCTTCTTAGACTGGTTTCATGACCTTATTTGGTTCCATCCTTAGCATTTTCAAGACCATTGTTATGACTTTTGAACATAAAAAAAGAGGAGAAATTAATGAGCTTTGAAATTCCTGCGGAAAATGATTTGATTTTGAGCTTCTTCAGTCTACCAACAGAAAGATCAGGAGGCAGCTCTTCAAGCTAACATAACATAGTCATGAAAATACTGAGGATGGAACCAAACACAGTCCCAAATCCAGTCTAAGAGGAGATGACAAAATCTTACTTAAATAAATAATGCCTCATAGTGTTAATTAATAAAAAATCAATAAAACTATATTTTAATTAAATCCTTTAATAGATTACCTTCTACTGTTATTCCTACCGATTTTGATAATGATAATATATATTATGGACCCAATTTTGTTTGGTTCAGACATCAGCATTGGCACAGAGATTACTTTATGTTAATAAATTATAATAAGAAGTGACATTAAGAGGTTCTACTTATTAATTAATCTGAGTCTTGACATTTTAGTCTGCAAGAGCTGATGATGTTCTCTAGAATGCAATTTCATGAGGTAAGATATCAAGATTCAGATTAATTATTACTTTATGTTCATAGTTAAATATGAGAAAAAACAATATGAGATTCTTAATTCAATGAATGAATGAGTCACTTCTTATCTTACCTATATTCTTTTTTAAACACGGGAACTGCAGTTTTCAACAGGAGTCCCTCTTATCTTCAGCTGACATTATGACTACCGGATTTTTGTTGCTTATATCTAGAGTGAGGAATTTTATGAAATTTCATGTTTTAAACTATTTGTCAGAGAGCGTTGAGACTAAGGGCCGCATGCAAATACATTAGTCTCTACTCAAATTACTTCCAATCACCGGTGAGCTGACTTTCCATGAGAAGTGCAAAGATTGAATTGGCGAGTCGCTGACTGGTCATGCATGAAAGTAGTTTTTTTTCGTAATATTGGCAAGAAATTACCCAGAATTCTCAGCGATAAAACTACTTCCGTTATTTTTTGTCTGTTAAAGGAACGCATTTACAATTGCATCCTGCAAATAATACCATATACGACGACGTCTGCATTGTGCAATATTACGCCAATTCTCCTGTTCTTTCAGTTGAATTCTTTGGTAGACTCTATCAAATTCTTCTTCTCCGTGTATACCGAAAACATGATCGAAGTCTTCAAGGTCCGACATCTTGGATAAAGCAGCAAGGTAGTACGCGGCAAGGTTTCAAACTACATCGGTTCCCATCGGGTTGCTCACGATTCGTTCTCTGCAAAGTCACCTCGCCAGATAGCTTAGGAATTTCGACAATTACTATCGCATGAATAGATTTTTGACGATATTTTTGAGTACGCAAAAACATCTTTGGATGCAACTTTCTCAGCAGAGAACGACTTTTACGGTCTAATGTGTTCATAGATACGACCCTAAGAATCTTTACATTTTATGATATGCAGAATCAAATAAGACCAACACAAACTTCATATTTCATAATATTTTAGCAAAATGTTCATATTTTAGTGAAAATTTCATACTCCTTCATATTTTTCAACTTTCAAATTCTGGTTTTTTTTTCAATAAAAGTTCTAGGAATTCATTAAAATATTTTTGAAATCAATGTATTTATGTAATTTTTGACAGTGTAATGTGGTAGACAAGTGAAAATTCTTCAGTATCCCTTCTGAACAAGATAGATAGATTTTATAAAAGCAAATAATTGGATGAGTAGTCATAGAGTGACCGCGTGTTAGATGGAGGTTTTTGTCCTAAACTCAATCCCCAGAACAAGAACATGAGCCTAGATGAATAAGTAGAAGACCAATGTTGGAATATTCTGCTCAGAAAAATGTCAAAATGACAACTTGGGGTATTGAAATTGTATAATAGCTGTCAGCTCGTTCTTGCTACCTGAGGGCAGTCCTTACTTTGTAAACAGCATTTAAATGTAGGAAAGACTACTGCTGCTGCTAAACTTGAAGCAGTGCTTTGTGAAATTAGTAAAGTTCATGTAGGTAAGGACAACATTTTTCTCACATCAAACTATCAAATATAGCATGATACAAGTATGCTGCCATAACATCGTGTGATATTGAGCATAAGTTTTCATTGTGCAAAACAATTCTGACCGACAGGCCTTAGAGTTTACTATCAGAAAATATAGAAAAAATCTTCTGTGTATTACGAACAGAATTGACAATTGGATTGTTCAACGCGCAATTAGACCAAGACTATAGATCCATTTCATGAAAAAAATGAATAATGTTAAAATAATTCTAACTACATTTCACCATGTTTGTAGTTCAATATTAAATGTAACTGTAATGGCAAATAGAGTTCTGAAAAAATCCCTAGATTGAATTATGGAGTAATCATTTTTAACATCTTGTTTCTCCAAATATGACATACCATAATGGTTTACTTGTATTCTAAATTGTCCAATTTAATGTTATTGTTACATTTGCATCTACAGGAATTTAGTATCTTCATGCAATGTAAAAATAGCAATAATCCAAACTATACCTGCACTAAACTTTGTTAGTGCTATATTTCATGGAAACCTGTTTGTTTTGGTTACAATTTTTTGTTTCTTGCATATGTTTGGAATTCATAATTAAATATCATTCAATACATAATAATTGTATTATATATAACCTCTCAGATTTGATTTATGGAGGTAAAGTGATTCCAATACAGTCTTGGGAAACCTTTGTGGTAGTTGCATGTTGAAGCTCCCATCAACTAGACAATAGGCATAAGACGTCTGCCGAGTTGTCGGATCTGCCTGATTGCCGCATTTGTTCCCAGAAAATGCATCTAGTACTCATTTCCATTAGGATCTGAGTCGACCCCAGGTCCACAATGCTACCAGGAGGTCTGGTCCAGCTAAAAATCTTGACCGTATCGAGACCTGTTTGTACCATGTTTCCTTATACAACTATGCTATGGCGTGATCCGTTAAAAATGTTTCAGATCATGAATATGATATTTTATATTGAGTTAGAATTTATGAAAAAGCTAATTAAAATCGAAATACAGTGAACATCTTGATTTCTTGAGCTATAAATAAGTTCTGTTTGTCTCATTTATGTGCTGGTATGTACACATATAAGTTATAGGGGCCTATGTATATAAATATATGTAAAACGTTTCGAAAATAGCTTCATAATATTTTTGTGTCATAATTTTCATATTTTTCATACTTTCTCTTTAAGATTTCATATTTTCGTATAATTTTCTTCATATAATTCCTCGCTCTACTTATATCTATTTGTACACTTTCAATTTTTAGCACTGAAATTCAAAAATCTGATTCAGTATCCATTCTAATCTTATTATATATCAGAGCTGCCTGCATCATTTGAAATACCCTTACAGTACTGTTTCAAACATGATCACTCCAAAATATGTGAACACAGTGTTTTATTTTGGCATTTTTAAAGTAAGCTTAAATGGAATTTTTCTTTCTCTTGAATATTATTTAATTTGGAGTTACACATTTTCTTGGCTAGATCGTTCTGATATAACCAATGTTTAAGAAGAAAAGACATAATTTTTTCAAAAGAATAACAGTATCCTCTTTTAAAATTGTCACATTTCTTTTTATTCTAACTACAATAACTCTGCTTCCCTTCTATGATGATACTTATAAGTTTAAATTAAAATATAATCCTAATTAAGAATTAAATTAATGTTTTTATTACCTCACCTCATATCCTTTTTCTTCTAGATTGCAGTTTCGGAGCTTATCTCCATCATCAGTAGCCTCTGGTCGACCGGTGTTATGTCGTTTTGTGGCAGTTTTCTTCTTCCTTCTATCGTTGGACGATGAACCCCTGGATCAGGTCAAAATTTGCAGAAGTTTCGAAATTCATGAGTTTATCTTTGTTTTTTGGATTTTTTTTTAACTGCCACAAATTTTGACCTGATCCAGAGGTTCATCGGTCCACCAATAGAAGGAAAAAGAAAGCCGCCAAGAAACGACATAACACCGGTCAACCAGAGGCTACTGATGATGGAGATAAGCTCTGAAACTGCAGAATAGAAGAAAAAGGATATGAGGTGAAGTAATAAAAACATTAATTTAATTCTTAAATTAAACCTCATAGTGTTTTTTCCCTGTGAAAGTTAAATAATCCTATATGTCTTTTTGATGGTCAAATTTTCATTCTGTTCCCTTAAGTCTTATAATTATGAATTTGTTAGTAGGTACGCTTGTTGTTGAAGATGTTAGGTACTGGGAAAAAACCAAAATGTTTATTTTATCACTGCTTCATTCTATTATGTAAATCAAACTTTTTTATTAGATCATGAAATAGTGCAATTGGTTAGTTCAGCTACAATTTTATTACTTTATCAACTCTACAATTTAATAATACCACTAGAGATGACACTATTTAGAGATCGCCGACAAGTCTCTGCTTCAGGATACCTGCATTTTTAAGAGGAAGAATATATAATAGTTTTAAATCTCTGTTTTATTCCAGATAAATTATATTCCTTCATATAAGAAAAATGAAAGATCTAAAAAATATAGAATGTAGATATGTGATTACAGTTATTTGTGTGCATACTATTCACCTTGCAATACCCCATGTGTGATTCAGTTTTGTAAAAAGAAGAAAAAAAAGCTTATATTCATTTCAAGTTTCTCTCACAACTACATGGCTAATGTATTACCCATTTCCTGGTTGTCAGTCCTGATATATTAGCAGTTATCATGCCTGTCTCTCGTTTTGATATTCATGGCTTTAATGGATTTTTAAGTATATAAAAATACAAAGAAAGACTTCCTTTGAAAGGTAAGTAAAGCCATAAGTTCCATATAGAACATTCATAGCACATGAAAGTATCTTGAACCTGAAATAAGAGGCCTCTGAGGAAAATTTGTCAGCCTTTTGCACCATTAAATAAAATACTAACAACTAACTAATTAATCTTTACAGGCTCAAAACCTCAAATAAGTATGAAGTAACTCTGATCCATTGGCGATAAATTACTTATGCCAGGATCTATTTCCCTACGCTCTTTTCAGTCTTGCAGTGTGGATTTTTTTCCAAAATATATATTATTTTAATTTGAGGTTAATTATTTTCTTTTTTAAATTTCCATTCAGGCCTTGACATTAAGAAGTTTTAAATAATATCAATATAATTTTAACCTCAACATTTTGATTGCCTTTTATATTGATCATCAACATCATCAAGATATGGGCCTATTGAGCAGAATGGGTCAATAGGCCCATATACCTTGAAGAAGATGATCATTATAAAGGCAATCAAAATGTTGAGGTTGAAATTATAGGAAATACATTGGCCACAATGGATGATGCAGTGGCATGTACTGGATATGTTACAAATTTTCTTATGAAAATTATCAAACTCAGGGCTAGGAAAGGTATAGTGTAAAATTTATAATCATTAGTCTGTTTACCGGATTAAGTTTCAAATAATTTTATAACTAGGGAGATACATGTAACTGTTGAAAATGGATTTCTAATCAGACAGAGGTGTAAAATACTTTATGGCTTCCTTGATTCTATATATGGTATCCAGATTTATTTTTTCATTTCCTCATCATTTTATCTTACACAACACACACACACTCAAAGTCAAACTTCTTCCTATATGCAATAGAGTAATACACAATTTTCCACATTTGCAAGTACAAGTGTCATCAACACTGCATGGAGCCCAATCATGAAAAATAAAGTGGGTTGGTAAACAACTACACAAATGGCATGCCCCTACCTCCAAAATACAGCTTCCTAAAGCTCATTTTCCCCCCAAGGATTTTCCAACAAAAAATTAAAAAAAAATTACCATCACTTAGAGATACACAAGCCTGTTGGTGTTCATCCTACACTTCTAGACTTGATAACTCTGATAATAATAAAACAATATAAATTAAGTAGTTCCTCACTATGAGGCTTCCTTTATTCTCATCCCTAATCAAACCAAATATTCACCTCAGGATCCTATTTTCAAATACTTTAACCTTATTTATTTTCCTTAACGTAAGAGACCATGTTTCACCCCATGGAGTTCTACAGGCAAGGTTGTCATTTTATAAATTTTAAATTTTAGTTTCTTAGACAAAATCTGAGAATATAAGTTCTAGTAAACATTTGTCGGCAAACGAACCATATGTGAGATAATTGCAAATATATGGTTACAAGTCACCACTGACTTCATTAAGAATCGTTGTCCTAATTAGTATAAATTAATTCATAAAAATGGGAATCATTAATAGAGTTTTAAAACCTTCATTAGTGCAAAAATCAACTCGTACTCATCTTTATCAAATAATGGCTCGACCAGTCCTATGTTATGGGAGTGAAGCGTGGACTATAAGGACGGGAGATGAAAGCAGACTAACAGCTTGTGAGATGAAATTTATGGGCTGAACAGCTGGCTACACCAAATGGGATCAAAAGAAAAATGTAGAAATCCTTCAAGAACTTAATGTGTCACCAATACTGGACTACTTCTCCAGATATCAGCTAAACTGGAAGGAACATGTTTCAAGAATGGCTAGATCCAGGATCCCCAAGGCAATAGTGAACTACTGTCCAAATGGGAAATGGTCACTTGGTCGACCTATGAAAAGATGACACGAAAATCGCTTTCTCAGGTCGCAACAGTTCTTCTAGGACTAATATCTGGCAGGATGATGATGATGATTAATTCATAAAGTAGACTTTTCATTTAATTGTCATCAAAATTCCTAATAGCTTAACCTACCAAGGAATACAATTATTACTTTACATGTTATACAACAACTGGACATGCATACCTGTTAAAGGAGGTTTTCAAAGCATCGTCCTTGCATCTGGTTGCAATATTGGACTCATCTCTGCAGTGAGTTTTGATGTCATGTTATACAACCAGGACATCAGTGGTGGCTCATAACCACATATTCGCAATAAAAAATCTTGCACGTGGTTTGTTTGCATACCCATGTTTACTGGAACTTGCTTCTATTATGGTATACTTTTAACCGCTTCAGTTTGTGCTATTAATTTTGATACACCCTGTATGTGTGTATATATATATATGTATGTATATATCCTCAACTCGTGTCCAACTCAATGTCAGATCGAGGGATGAGATGAGATGAATCTCCTATATTTGTAGAGGTCTGTGAATGACAAGAGTGCTGGTCGACCATGCCTGATGCACCATCATAAGGGTGGAGAAATGGTGGAATGAAATTTGTGACAGGGGTAAATGGGAGAAACCCCAAGCTCTGTTTCGCCCAGTACAAAACCACATGTAGTGACCAAGACTCAATTTTGAGACCCCAGCAGTGAGAAGTGAGTGTCTAACTGCTTGAGCCACAAAGCAGTCTGCAATACACATATAGTAGATAATTTGAATAATTATCATAATATAAAAAGAAAAATCTATTCAAGATTTTAAACTTTAGAAGAAGAGAATAATGGATAGAACCTAAGCAGGATGATGGAAGGAGAAGGAACAAGAAAGACTAAAATGAATGAGGTAAGAAAAGATTTATCTAACTCTTCAGGCTGATTTTCTGAATAATTTTTTGAAGAGAAAAATCTTTTCCTGAACCTGTCTAAATAATGGTGTCTGATTAGGACAAGTAGTTAGTGCACCAGTGTGTAAAACTGTAAGTCTTGTGTTCATATCTTCGTTCAGTAAATTTTTTTCTCTTCAAAAAAATATTGATAAATATATTTTAAGTATTTATATATTAAATTTGGGAATTTTTAACATTATGAGGTTCAATTAATAATAATTAAATGAATCGTGATTTTTTCTTACCTCATACGTCTATGTTTCTTTAAACACAGCACTGCAGTATCGGCGACACTTTGTCGTCATCGTCAGCTGTTTTCACGACAGTCGTGAAAACAGCTGACGATGACGACAAAGTGTCGCCGATACTGCAGTGCTGTGTTTAAAGAAACATAGACGTATGAGGTAAGAAAAAATCACGATTCATTTAATTATTATATTTTAAGTAAGTGAAAAATTGGTTGAGAGCACCTGTATTAAGACATTAAATAATAGTTATTTATTTGTATCAACAACATTAAATTGGGAATTATGCCTCAAGGGCAACAGATTTACTAAGTCAAGAGGTTAGTAAGTCACCCTAAGGAGTAATAATGAAGTAATGACCATGGTACAAACAACATTATATGGTTTAGTTATTTATTACTGAAGGAAATAAAACTTTCAAGCTTTAATTACAAATTTAAAATCTGAATTTTCTCCATTTCACACAACAGTCCTGGAAATGGCATCTATTTAAACAATGTTGTATAAGCAATCTACAAAAGCATATGAATATCTTTGCTTCATGGCCCTATGAGTCTAGACATAGCTATCACTTTGGGTTTTCTTGAAAAATCTGATTTAGTTACACTTCATATTTGAAGAGAAAAATTATACGCTCAGACCGGGACTTGAACCCGGGACCCTTGGTTTTCTAGTCCAAGTGCTCTACCACCTGAGCTACCTGAGCAAGTACCGATCTAAATGCAAATTTTTCTCTATATACGTTGTAATTTCCGCCCACTAAATGCTTTGAAGCCTTTGCTTCTATCTTTGCAAATGGCAGCTCCTATATAAAGAAGACATATTTGGGAATTATACATTACATTATAAATGCCAGTACGGCTTTTTTAGATGTTCTTATTATTAATTTCATACATCTCAATGATGGATAAATCATATTTGAAGAGAAAAATTATACGCTCAGACCGGGACTTGAACCTGGGACCCTTGGTTTTCTAGTCCAAGTGCTTAGTTACACTTATTTCCCTAAAGATGTTGTGAGTGAAACTGGTCAGAATTGAAACTCTTTTAGGAAATGGAAAAATTTCAGACGCAGGAACCCATGGCTTTAGACACTGGCAAGGAGAGGACAATCTCCTAGCAAAACACAACTGCACAAAAACAAATGATTAGGACAACTATAAGGTCATGGTGCCTCTAGGATGCCAGCACTAAATAAACTCATAAGCGACCCTGCTAACTTTAGACCTTCCTGGAGGGCTTGTCTCTTGGAGTTTTACATAGTAAGAATCTACTAAACCTGGTTGGTTTGGAACTCGTGACCCTCAGGATTAGATCCACCAGACCTCACAGCTAACAAAGATTTACCTAAGAATTCTTATCTTGAAACAAGATAATGGTAAGCACCAACATGCTCTTTATTTTCAAATTAACAGAGTTTGCTGAAAAAAAAAATTCTTATTTCTCCCTTCAGCATTCAACCTGATTTTGAGTGTAACTGCCATTTCCGAAATAGAATAAAGGAGAATGAAATATAATGCTCTGACAAAACAACATGAACTTTAAATGATCATTTGAATATATGTGGGAAATAACATAAGGTGAGTAATAAAAAACAACTCAAATATAAGAATCAAATGAATCGTGACCTCTTCTTACCTCATACTTCTATGTTTTTTTAAACACAGCACTGCAGTATCGGCGACCATCTTCACCATCATCAGCTGTTTCCACGAGTCATACTTCTATGTTTTTTAAACACAGCACCACAGTATCGGTGAACATCTTCACCATCATCAACTGTTTTTACTAGTCGTGAAAATAGCTGATGATGGTGAAGATGTTCGCCGATACTGCGGTGCTGTGTTTAAAAAAACATAGAAGTATGAGGTAAGAAGAAGTCACGATTGATTTGATTATTATTAATAAAACCTCATAATGTTAAAAATTCCCAAATGTATTATATTAAACTCTAATATAATTTAAATGATCAGTTTGGTGCTTACCATTCATTACTTTGCTACAAAGCACGTAATTATTAATTAATGATGAATATTGTATTATATTTAATTCTTGTTCTATTTACATTTTACACAATAATAAGAATAGTTAAGTTTCGTAGACTGCAATGGACAGGACATGTGGCATGAATGGAGAATGAAAGAGAGACATGGAAGCTTCTCGTAGGAAAACCAGAAGGAAAATGCCCAGTTTATAGATCAAAATGAGATAGGAGAATAACAATAACCATGATTTGAGAGAAGTAGATTATACAGGGGATGGTTGAACATTAGCTCTGGATAGGGATGTGTGGAGAGCTTATGTCCGTGCGGCCATGAACTTATGGGTTTGATAGTGCCAGTGATATGTTGTTATATGTCTAGCAAACATAATACAAATTAGCAAGTAATATAACTTCATAATGTCTCACGATATAATCTACAATATTACAATAACTGACAATAATAAATAACTAAACTGTCGGATGCAGTGGTCTAATTGTTATGTTCCTTGCCTCTAGTTCCAAAGGTTGCGGGTTAAAACCCGGCCAGATCAATGTATTTTTAGGATGGAAAAATCCAAGGAACAAGTCTTCTGGGAGGGACTTTAAACCATGGGTCCTGAGACTGAAGATTTCAGGCCCACGAAAGCATCTTAAGCCTGAAAAGATATGTCTCTAAGCAAAATTTACTACCTCTCATACATCCAAGTTAACCCTCATACATCCAAACTAAATTAGTGTGGCCACGAAACTCCTAACAAAGGAACAGCTAAGACTACCGCAAAGGGCCATGAAGCCAGTAAGTAAGTAAATAACTGAATCACTCTCATGCTATAGTTGAGTGGTTTAAGGCATGATGCCTTGGTGCAGAGCTATGGGATTTGTGCTGATTTGAGTCCTTTTGGGGGGGGGGAAATGTTCTCATGGAATTTCAACCAGTATGGGACGGTGTCCACTCAATATAGTGAGGAATTTGGGTAGCTACAATAAGTAGCGGCTTGAGGTTGATAAAACCTACTATAATGGCTGAGGAACCCGACATGCTGATCACATGTACCCCAATTCTAGCTGCATGATCATCCACCTCTGTGGTTAACACTTAGAGGTGTGAGGCTAGCAGACCAAAGGTCTGTCGTGCTATGGAATTTTTTATAAATAACTAAGCCATAAAAATAATTATGTCAGGAAAATATAGCCTCTACAAACATTTCTTGTTAGATAATATACCAAACAAGAAAAGGACAAATATCATTTACACATATTTTCCACAGGAAAGTGTATATTTGTACATCCTTCATTACATACAATTGACCACAGTATTCGATGGATTTCTGTATGATTTCAACCACATACACCTTGTAGGCACTACATGTTCAAGGGAAGCTACTGTTCTCTCAAACTGAAACAAAAACACAGGCAAGCTCAACCCTAAGTCAAGAAACCTGAAGATGAGATATCAGATTAAACATTCATTAATTTCATTTTCTTGTAGGTTGAAAAATTTTTTCAACATTACTTCTCGGCAATCTCTATATACTACAATTACGTGTTAGTAAATCTATAATGTGCACTGTAAAATCTAATGAGCATGCAATAAAGTCCTTATTTGTGATATTACGATGTTTAAAATGCTAGGTATATATGTATGTTATATTGCAGATTTTCGCGGATACAAGTATGAATATAAAAGTTTTCTTGGGTTTTCCACATCTTGGATTCAAGTTCGGCCTCTGGCCACTGATTCTGATGTTTCAGCATGATCCCACATGCCATTATCAAGGAATGGTAAGTTTGAGTCACAGGTTTAGGTCTTATATAATAAAATACATAGAGGTTTCGCTGTGGCTCGTTTCCGAAGACGTACACCCATCCAAGGTTGTACACCTTGGATGGGTGTACGTCTTCGGAAATGGATCACAGCAAAAACTCTATGTATTTTATTATATAAGACCTAAACCTGTGACTCAAACTTATCATTCCTTGATAATGGCATGTGGGATCATGCTGAAACATCAGAATCAGTGGCCAGAGGCCAAACTTGAATCCAAGATGCGGAAAACCCAACAAAACTTTCACATTCATATATATATATCATACTTGTACAATGCTAATATGGCAATATGCCTCGAGTCTGAATGTAGTTAAATGCAATCATTAAGGAGAGATGAATTCCAATGCAATGTAGACAGTCCTAGTAGACTAGTGGTTACTATACTCATCTCTGCTTCCAAGGTTCATGGGTTCAATCCCACCTCAATGAGTTTTTCTATCTATCTACAATGGCATAAAAGCCTAATGTTGTGCCTTAGCCTCTCCTTTGTTAGATGTCATGAATGGTATGAGGTCAATACATCAACCCATGAGACAAATAGTAGGCAACTAAAATATTACTAGGATGAAGGAGTAAATTTTGCTTGGTGGACTCTCTATTCTATGAGCTTGAAAATCTTCAGAATCGGGATCCACAGTTTAAAGTCCCATCCGGAGGATTTGCTTCTTGGATTTTTCCACTCTAATTAATCCATTGACCCTGGCTGGGTTTGAACCTGCAATCTTTGGGACCAGATGAAACAATGGGTTTTTAAAAGTTTAAAAATCCTGAGCATGATGGGAAGTAAAGCTATGGGTCTCATGTAGATTTCTTCTTCCTTCCAAGTATTAGGCCAAGGCCTGTTACGATCCTATAGAAAATTTTCCCTCCAGCGTTATTTCGGGAAATTCTTGTATAAGACTTGAAAGCATAATAATAGTTCCTTCGATTGGTTGCTGGCCAAAGGAAGGCAAGACCAGTGATGGGACTGCCATTTTATAGCTCTGGTCAGTCTTTTCTGGAGAAGAAAAGAAAATAAAGGAAAGAAGAAATGGAAGAAAGGAAAGACTCCCTAGCCCTCGGATGCCCTAACAGCGTCGGGGTCGAAAAAAACAAGAGTTAACCAAGAGAGGTTAGATAGCAAAGTTAAAAGAGTGCAAAACACAAGTAAGTGGAAGAAATGTTTTGCTCAGCTTGGGTAACTTGTGGTCGCCATCCACATATTCCCTAGATGAGGACCATGTAGATTTATGGTATGTAAAAGAACATTGAGTCTGAAATAAGAGACCTCTCACAGCCTACTTTTTTTAATATGAAGGAAATCTCTTTTGAAACTTGTCTCAGGTGAGATGTAAATAATGATTCAATTTTGATGTTATATTTAGTTTAACATATTCTAGTCCTGGACAGATTTATTTTTGAAAAGAAAAAAATAACGTTTGAACTGGGAATTGAACCCTGGACCGCTGACTGTATATCAGTGTGAAATCCATTACACCATTCAAGACCTGATACAACCGCTAAATTTTCTTTCCACTTATACAATTTTCTTACATCCAAAGGCAGATAGCTCTTGCTATTAACAACGCCATCGGACGACTTCTATTTGAAGTATTTTTAACGATAATTTTACATTACTTTTAAGCAATAAAGCTTAACATTTTGATGTTATATTTAGTTTAATATATTCCAATCCTGGACATATTTACTTTTTAAAAGGAGAAATTAATGCTTGAACTGGGAATTGAACCCTGGACCTCTGACTCTGTACATCAGCATGCAATCCATTACAAGACTCAATACAACTGCTACATTTTTTTTTCACTTATACAATTTTCTTACATCTGAAGTGTTAATTTTTCATTTAAAAAAATAAATTTGTCTAGGACTGGAAATGTTAACTAAATATAACATAAAAATATTCTGCTTCAAGAAGCAGTTCTCCTGATTGACGTAACATTAATCGACAAGAAATTACTGAAGATGAAGCTGCCCCAGCTTCAAAACCGGTTAATTAGATGACTGGATATGAGGTGAGGTATTAAACACTTTAATTTAATAAATTTACTTGTTTGTTTTCTCTCTGAATTTGTGGATTATAATAAGATAGCTAGTTATCCAGACATTAGCTCAATTATATTTCACTGAGTCCACCGCTGTGGTCTCGAGGTAGCGTGCTGCCTTGTCACGCAGGGGGCCTGGGTTCGATCCCCGGTCGGGGCAGTTTTTCTGGGTGAGGTTTTTATCGGGGTTTTTCCTCACCTGTAAGACAAATGTCAGGAAAACTTTAAGGCCCAAACGGTCCCCGAAATCATATGGCCATCATAATCATCATCATCATCCTTCACCGGTGTGGAAAGCAACGGGAAGCTACCACACCTACACAATTCCCTAGTAAAGCTGCAAGCATAGCATGAAAATGCTATGATTCCAGTGAAGGACCTGCCTTCGGGCAGAATTACTATGGATGGATGGATATTTCACTGCTTAACATTGTACAAGTATAATATATATATACTGTTGCTATTAATAACTACCTTTACTTACTTTTTCCTCCATACGACGATTCACTCCCTGATTCTTCTTCAACTTCTTCATGTAGTTCAATACACACAGGAGTCTTTTGCAAATTTTTCTTCCCTCTTCCATAATCTTCTATAGATATTGTATTTATGCTTAAATGTTTTTTTGCACTTTCCTCCTTTTTCCGTTTCTCTCTCCTCCACCTTAAGAGTTCTGTTTGAATATCAAGCACTTGAGCACTTTTCACCTCTGAAAGTTTCTTTCCTGACTTCTCACAAGTACTGTTACAACGATAGGCAGAAGCATCACTAGAACTTATAATTGATGATACATTATTATGATCAGATACATTGTAATTGTTAAAAGCCTTTGAAGTAAAAAGTGTTCCTTCCATTGAAGTATGTTCCATTATATCATTATTCAACATTTGTCCATAGGGCTTGTTTAAAAGTTTACATACTAACGAAGGGTTCCACGTAACTGCTCTGTTGAAGTTACTATTACAAGGCGCTTGTGAAAAGACAGGACATGAAGGTTTATCACTATAAAGCATATCAATTTCTGATTGATATGCTGCATTGAAACTGAGCATTTGATCAAAGTCTGCCTGAGTATTTCCTTTGTTTATAATTACTTGATCTTCCAACTGGAGTTCTGAGAAACTTGTAACTGGTGTATTTGTTGTTTTCTGAAACACAATAAGTTGGTACACTAGAAAAAGATTTTGGACCAAAGATAGACAGTTGAATGTAAAAGACATCAAAACAGTGTTTTTTGGTGCCAATCTTATATTAAAGGAGAATGAATACAGCCTAAATAGGATAATTAATACCAATAAAAATTTTTTAAAATTGAAGAAAACAAATCAGGAATTTATCAGATCAAATGCAGGGAAAACAAAAAGAAATTTGAAAACAAGTGCGAAAGAACATCTTAGAAATGTAAAAAATGGTGAAGTGGAAAAGTCAGTAGTAGCTGCTCATGCTTGGTCTGAAAAACATCTAATTGATACAAAAGCCAGTCTAATTAAACAAATAGAAAAACTAAAATAACTATGGTTTGGGAAAAAATCCACATTCAAAAAACAAGAAAGAAAAACTTATGAACTTTGAAATTCCCGTGAATGCTGAGTTGATCCAGAGGTTTATCGGTCTACCAGCAGGGGGAGGAAGAAGCAGTTCTTCTGATCAACATATCAGTCAGCAAGAAATTACTGAAGATGAACCTACCCAGGCTTTGAAACTGGTCTAGTTAGAAGACTGGATGTGAGGTGAGGTATGAAACATTTTAATTTAATCTTAATGCTAGATTAATTATTAAATATTCAGTCTTAGGGCTATGGATGTATGGCAGTGATATACAACTTTTAAACACTACATGGCACTAGTGCAAATGATTACAAATGCACATTAGGAGACCACAGGTTACAAACTGTATTAATTATCATCTTCCATTACATTTTGATAACATGTCATGTACCGACATATTTTTTTTCTCTTCTACTGTGTCATCTAGACATCATCTCACATCCCAAATCATTAAGTTAGGTGATTTTTTAACATTTTTTCAGCAATTAATATTCAGATTGCTAGTTAAATTACATCACGAAACTTATCTTAAGTTAGATTAGATCATTAGATTATGTTACCAAAAATGTGCTCATCTCAACAAAGATAGAATCTTCTATCCCAGTAGAATTCAAGATATGCTGATAACTACTGAACCAACATAGCTGGCAGATAGGAACCAACATCCCCTAAGTTCTCACTGTAGCTGTATTGTCAAAGACACCATACTTTGACATAGAACTACATGAAATCCATAGGTTCTAGTCCCCATTGGGGGAGAAATTTTCTCATTGAATTTTGGCCAGTATGAAACCAGTGCTTACCCAGCCCCTGAGGAATTTTTGATAGCTACATGATGTGTTGCCTCACACTAAAGAAAGACTCAAATATTTTCTGGAAAACCAAAGTAAACTGATAATAACATTTCTTTAAGAATCCTGCATTAGAATAAACAAACATTCCTGTATGATTTACATAATTTTGATTCTGTATATGCAAACTTCATATAACATGAAGGCCTAGTAGACCTGCCAACTGTCTGTTGGCTCACATCCACATGCATTATTCATATAATCCAGCCAGTACAGGGCTGACATGTGGTCACATGTTGGATCTTCCAGCTGTTATTTGGTTTTCTCACCCTGGAGCTGCTACTTATTGAAGCTACACAAATTCCTCACAATGCTGGGTGGGCACCAGTCCTTTACTGGCCAAAATTTCATGAGAATGTTTTTTCGCCCATGGGGACTCGAACCAGTGCAAGTCCTGTAAGCTCTGTGCCAAGGCATCATGCCTTAAACCACTCAGCTATGGTGCGGGACCATGTACAGGGTGGACCGCTCGAATGGACCTAATTTCAATTGCTTGTTACTGGCAAACGGTTGAAGATAGAAACTTAAAACAACGTTCATATTACAGAAAAAAAGTTTTGATATCCAGATCACCACATCTCTATATGAGCCCCAGCAGTCACTGTGACGATATCAAAGCGATGAACAATTTCTTGCCAAGTACGTTGGAGTATGTCTTCTGGAATGTTCTCAATAGCCTCTATGATGCGCTCACGAAGATCACGAAGGTCTTTGACTGGGGTGGTGTAAACTTTATCTTTGACATAGCCCCAGAGAAAGAAATCCAGTGGTGTTAAATCGGGAGATCTCGGGGGCCACGCGATTGGTCCTCCCCTACCAATCCAACGGCCAGGGAAAATGTTGTCCAAAGTCGTACGAACTTCATTGGACCAGTGGGGAGGAGCACCATCTTGCTGGAAAACGATGTTAGGCTGCAGTTGTTCAATTTGTGGAAAGAAGAACTGCTCCAGCATGTCAAGATATGTGGTACCACGAACAGTTTTCTCGGCGAAGAAAAATGGTCCAATGACCTTATTATGTGACAAACTGCACCAAACATTCATCTTCGGACTATCACGAACATGCTCTTGAATAGCGTGAGGATTCTCCGATCCCCAGATTCGCACATTATGCCGGTTTACCTTGCCTGACAAATGGAAAGTGGCTTCGTCCGAGAAGAAAATCTTGGTCATGAAGTCAGGATCAGCGCCGAGACGGTCCAGCATCGTATTGGCGAATTCCACTCGTTTCGGCATGTCATTCGGCTCCAGACGTTGCACTAACTGCACTTTATATGCGTGCAGTTTGAGGCGTTTGTGGACAATCCGTTGTAATGTCGATTTTGGTATTTGAAGTTCCCGCGAAGCTCTTCTTAATGACTTCCGGGGGCTTCGCTCAAATGCGGCTTGAACATTTGCTACCATTTCATCGGATGCTCTGCGACCACCACCATGCTTCTTCAACACAGATCCTGTAGCTAATAATGTATCACGCCACTTCTTTATGCTTCTAGCAGTTGGAGCATCACGGTTAAACACACGCCGGAACTCCCTTTGAACTCTAATGATTGATTTAAACTCCGCATACCACAAAACAGCTTGCGCTTTCATCTGCGGAGTCGCCATTTTCACAAACAATTAAATCTAAGAACGAGAAACGTATCTTTGTGCCATCTACCGACAGGATTCGAAACTTGGTGAGTTTTTCTGTACTATGAACGTTGTTTTAAGTTTCTATCTTCAACCGTTTGCCAGTAACAAGCAATTGAAATTAGGTCCATTCGAGCGGTCCACCCTGTATAAGCAACAAAAAATTACAAAGGTTCCTCAATCAAAGGACCAGCTCCTAATTATCTGCATAAAGATCAATTGCTAAAAATTTTGATAAAGTATCTCAAAATCAGAATGTATCTAAACAAAGATGGGCTGGAAGGATTTTTACAAGTGTTGAGAAGATAGAAATTAGGCAGTTATTATGGTAGAGTCATGTGAAAAGGATTGAAGAGGACAGATAGCCAAGAACTTTGAATTATAATCCAAGGAACAAAAGGAGAAGATGAAGAATTGGAATGGAATGGAGAGAAGGAATTAGAATGGCTATACTTGACAGGGCAATTGGAGAATGACAGAGACATGGTGAACGATTCGGAATGTGGCAAAGGCTGTAGGACCACCACTTGATTGATTGATAAACAAGAGTTAATGTAGGTAGCTGAAAGGAGAGAAAAATGGTTTCATTGACAAGGCATTGCCATTAGAAGGTGAAAATGATGATCCACATTTCCACTTATACAGCTTACCTGTTCAATAGTATTGCCTGATGAACTTGTGGTATCAGCTGACACAGCAGGTACTTTCACATTAAGTTGAATATGCTTTTTTTGTTGTTTATCTCCGCTGTTCTTCAGAATTCTTCCTGGAACATTTGGCCTTTGAAGACGGGATGGCTGTGGCTGTATTCTACTGTTTTTAGTCCTAATTAATAATTTAAACTTTATTAAGTACAGGAAAGAATAAGGAAATCAAAAGCAGTTATTAAAAAAAGAACACTTGGAAACTTAATTTAATATACTTTTTTGTCCAATGCTACCAGGGTGTCTTTACAACATTTCTGGCTCTCTCTCCTGGCATTGGCAGAATTGTAACTTCTGAGGTTAGGGTGTCTGGAAGGCGGAGTTACATTATCCCAACGACGATAAATGATAACAAAGCACCAGGATAGCCCTCATACCTAAACTTAACCTAAATTCTAGATCAGGGGTAATATTAGGAATTTTTCTGTCATCTTGACCAGGAATTGAACCCGGGATCTTTGAAATGTAGTCATAAGCTCTGACCACAAGCCATGAGGTTGGTCTAATTTAATAATATGTAACCAACTATTTGGCTTATGGAACCCTTAGATTCAATGCTATATTCTCTAAGGTTTTCCATTGATCCCGTTCTCATCCAGGAGCACACCATAGCATAGTAAAGTAAAGTGATCCCACTACAGGCCTCGGGAGGCCCTTGGGGAGTAGGAGGTTAAGGCTCCCACTTTTTTTGGACAATCGGCACTTGATGTGAGCTGGGTTGTCAGCCCTGCGTGACGGCCGCCTTTATCCCCAGAACAAGCGTCTGGTACTCATTTCCGTTAGAGGCTGAGTCGACCCCAGGGCCATAGTGCTGCCAGAAGGTTTGGGTCAGTTTAAAAATCCTGACTCCACCGGGACTTGAACCCTCGACCTTCTGGCTTGTAGTGCAGTGCCCCTCCATAGCATAGTTGGTTAAGGCAATCATGCTACAAACTGAAAGATCGGGAGTTTTATTCCCAATGGGATCAGGATTTTTAAACTAGCCTAAACCTTCTGGTGACACTATGACCATGGGATCGACTCTGCCTCTAATTTAAATTAATATCAGACACTTGTTCTGGAGGTAAAGGCAGCTGTCAACAAGGCTGACATTTCATGACGATTGTCAGATTATCCTACTACCCTAAGGGCCTCTTAAGCCCTTTACCTTTACACTATTCTCAGACAAGTGAATCCAGTTCATATTTCCTGACCTTACAGGAACCCTTCCAGGAGAGGATTTTAACTCTGGATCACATACATACTTTTAAAGTATATTGGAGAGCCTCTCCAGATGAGTGATCAGCTCAATGCCAGGACTACCTCCATGACAAAATGAACATTTAAGATAAAGCCACACCATTCACTTATACTAAATGAATTGAATATGATATTGATTATGAAGGGGAAATGGTGTTTGGTAACTATTGGGGCCTTAAAGTTTCCCAACGTTTGTCTTATAGCTGAGGAAAAACCCCAAAAAAATCTCATTCTAGAGTTGCAAAAGAGGAAGCCTATTAACCATTAATAAATAATGCGAATCTGGAATCATCTTACCTCATAAATCGTTGTGTTCTATTTGAACAAGTTAAATTTTTTAAAAATATTTGTAGGAAATAACACTATGAGGTTTCTTTTAATTATTATAAGTTAGTTATTTTGACTCAGAATATAAAAAAAATGAGGTGAATCAAAATAACTAACTCATAATAATGTTTAAATATGCTATGCTCATCATCTTCAGCTTGTCCAGACTGTTGAATTGTATGTTGTTGGTTCTGGATTACGACTCCCACTCCATCTTTTGGTTGACCAAAGAACTTTCAAATCAAATCCTTTTCCCCAGGAATTTAAAAATTCATAAACCTAGTTTATTTTTCTAGATGTAGATCATTTCCCAAATGGTGGTGGTGAATTTTTTCTATTTTCCAACTGTTTTAATAATTTTGCATTCACATCAATTTTAAGTTTCTCTACCCAGACGTGAGAAGCTACTGTATATTTTTCTATTTCTCCATTTTTTACATTTAATCAGCAGTAGCTGCTTATGTCTGGGCAGAGAAACATAAAACCGACATGAATGCAAAATTATTAAAACCGTTGGAAAATACAAAATAACTCATTGTTTGGGAGATCTACATCCAGAACAAAAATAGGATTATGAATTTTGAAATTTCTGGGGAAAAGAAGAATTTTATTTGCAAATTCTTCAGTCAACTAAAAGATGAAGTGAGAGTTGACATACAGGACCAACAACATAAAATTCAAGTCTTGGACAAGCTGATGATGTGCATAGCATATTGAAACAAGTTCAAATAGAACAACGATTTATGAGGTAAGATTATTCCAGATTCACCTTATTTAATAAGAAGAACCTAATAATGTTACTTCCTATTGTAATTTACTACTTACAATTTCTTTTTGTCATCTGTATATTTGATTTTCGATCTAGACTTTTGTGTTATTGTAGGTTCTTCTTGTTCTTCATGAATGCATGGTAAATTGTCAATAGGTTTTGATGCTGTGGCTCCGTAAGTTTTCTTCTTTTCTTTCCATGTAGATTCAAAATGTTTTTTAACTTTAATATCAGGTTTTGGACCACTGACTGCAGCAATAGAGCTGTATACCGACACTTGACCTTTTTCTTTCTTGTGCTTCATTTTGATGTAAAAATAGACAATCTAATTTAGAAATGTAGCACATCTGAAATAAATAAATAACACTTATAAAGTTTATCAATAATTCATGTGAAGTGACACTGAGGTAAATTTCAATAGGATACAAATATGAATAAAAAAAATTCACACCTCACCTTATAAAATATGTTTCTCTCACCTGACATGTTGCATCCTCAGCAAAGTTTAGCTGAGGATGAAGATGGTCTTTGAAACATGTCAGGTGAGAGAAGCATATTTTATAAGGTGAGATGTGAAACTTACAATTCATATTTTACTCTGCTTATCTACTTTGTAGATGTTAATTCAAAACATAACTTTCTTGGCACTGGTTTTCAATTATGTTTTCTAGGAAAATCACCAGTTAAAATTGGGCATATCTAAATTCATACTTATGCTATTGTATACAATATTTATTAAATCACAGTTATATTAATGTAATTATGTTATTTGAAATTGAATGTTTAATTCTTTTAATGATTTTGGCTATAAATTAACATACATTATTGAAGAAGACATGGCAATCAAAATGTTTAAGTCCTTAAAAGTCACTGCAGTAATAAATAAAGTTTTCAAGCCCTTCCACGTCTGAAGACAATACAAGGCTGAAAACCTTAAAGCACTTGCTCAACTGGTTCTGACTTAGGGCAGTAAGACATGGACAATTAGGGAAGCTAATGAAGGAAAACTAGCAGAAACTGTAATGAGATTTATGAGAAGGACAGCTGGATGCCCAATGCTTTTTTTTATTCAATGCCCCAGGTTGTCATTTCAACATTTCTGGTGTTCTCTCCTGGCATTGGCTTAATTGTAACCCACTTCTGAAGTTGGGGCACCAAGAAGGCGGAGTTATGTTACCCCGATGATATAATGGGTGATAAATGATAATGAAACACCAGAAGACTTCTTAACCTAAATTCCAGACCATGGGCAACCACAGGAAAAATTCCTATGGTTTGATCGGAAATCGAACCCGGGACCTTATGAACGGTAATCAGAAACACTGACCACTGGCCCATGAGGCTGGTCTGCCCACTGCTTGATCACTGTAAAAATAAGGATATCCTAAAAGACCCTTTAGATTATTATGTTATGGAATACAGCCTTCAATGAGAAAGAACATTTCAAAGGATGGAACTGCACTAGATGCCCAGGATAAATTCTTGCTTATACACCAAAAGAATGAAGTAATTTGGGAAGATCTAGAAAATGCTGGCTTCAGATCATAACGAAATTTCACCAGATTCAACATGTGAAGAATGTGATAATAATGATATCTGAATTATGCTTTCATGTGGTAATTAATAACATAATAACCTATTATTTTCAATCTGTTGATTTTAAAATATTTTCTTATGAACCAGGAATACAGTAATTATCTTCTGCAGTGCCTATTTTTTTTTTCAAGGATGGATAGGGATGTTGGGTAGCATACAACATGGGCTAAGGTAAGGAGCGCTACAATAAACTTCTCAAATATTATGTGTATATATGCGACAGAATCTGATATATGATAAAATGTTCCCTGCCAGGAATCCATGAGATGACTGTTCATATAGCTATAGAGTGACAGTATTGTGATATAAGAGTATTATTTATAATTTATATGGAATGGGTTAGTGATGGCAAATATATTTTGCACTATCTATTCTATCACAATAGTCCTTTTGTTTCAGGCACTTCACTCGAGTATAATTATGATGGTGAAAGGTTAGGGTCTATTCTTACTTTGTAAATAAGATATGAAAATATCTACATAAAAGCAAAAATAAAGGTTCAAGCCCAATGGAGACAGGATTTTTAAATTGTCCTAAATCCTCTAGTAATACCATGACCTTGAGGTTGAGTCTGCTTCTAACTGAAATATGTACCAGACATATGTTCTGGGGAGTTAAAAAGCAGCTGTCACGCAGGTCTGACATTTGTATACCCTAAGATCTGTAATGGGATAATTTTACTTTTTAAGGTTTGAAGGTATAATTCTTAAAGTGTGTTACTGTGATATTTGGGAGTTCATTGCTTCTTTACCTTTTATATTTCAATATGATCTCTGTCCCACGAGTTAACTGAATGGTTTATGGCATCATGCCTAGGTACACGAGTTATGGGACTTTGTGCTTGTTTAAGTCCCCTTAGGGGAAGAAATTTTCTCATAGAATTTTGGTCAATATGGGACCAGTGCCCATCCAACATCATGAGGCATTTGGGTAGCTATAATAAGTAGCAGTTTCAGGTTGAGAAATCCAGCTATAATGATTGGGAAATTCAACTGTCACCCCACTGGCAGGATGATCATCCACCTCTCTGATTAACACATGTGGATGTAAGGCAGCAACTGGATGGTAGACCAAGGATCTTTTAGGTCTGTCGCACCATGGAGTTTTTTTAAAAATGCAGGCCTCAAGTCTTGGTTTCATACTAAGCTATTTATCATGGTGGATGGGATAGACATTTTGTCATAACTGTATACACATGATTAATAATAGATGACCATCTTGGTCTGAGGAGAAGGTGCACCAACCCTCAATGAGATACATGAGGCCTATCTCTGGAGATACAGGAAGAAAGTCCTCAACAACTTTGATAAAATGTAATAGGCTGATCTGTTTACGAGGTTAGCACACAAGCAAATGATTCTGGAGATTCTAAGGAGGTAATTCCTCCATCATAATTCCTATCATAGTGTTGGTACATATTTGGTTTGTCTTCCGGGCTTATAGGCCGTGGTCCGGTTGTCTTCATACTCAACGTTTCTAGCAGTCTAGCAGACTGTTGAGGAGTTCACAGAGAGCACGCAGTATCTCCTGATGAGGTCTATCGCAGCAGTAGACGAAACGTCGAGTATGAAGACAACTGGACCACGACCTATAAGCCCGGAAGACGAACCAAATATGGATCAAGACGCCAGCCGTGAAAGCCTACGATTATATAGTGTTGGTAGTTCTACTTGGGGAATCTAAATTACTCAAAATTTTCACAATGACATAACACGCCTTAAGCCTAAGCCATGAAGAGAAGATGATATTTGAATATGAAATGAAAGCATGTAAACCAGATCATAAATAATATATCTCATTGCAAGAAATCCTTCAGGATTCTTAACATAAAACTCAACAAAGGTTAGAAATGGTCATTTCAGTACACTTCTTATGAATCAAATTTTGACTGATCTGATATAAGTAGAATAAAGAAAACAAATTGGAATGGAAGCATACAGGAAATAGTGATTTGGACATATGATGAGAATGGAGGACAATAAAATTCCAAAAAAAAAATATACTGACATTAAAAATTATGGTAGACGACCAAAAGGAAGACCTAGAATTATATGGGTAAATCAGGTGAAGGAAGATGTGGAAAGAAGAGAGATGACATTAATAACAATAACCAATTGAAAGACATGGTACAGTTGAGAAAAATGGATTCTTATATGCCTATGAACCTTTATAAATGGGGACATGAGAAATGACTGACATAATCCTTAAAAAAGGATGGGTCCAAATATATTCTCTCTTCCTTTTTTAATTATTAATCCAGACAAAAAGTTTAGTTATTTTTAAATGCAATATTCAAAGAGGAAAAGTATCTGCAGAATGTATTGTAGGACTGGTCTTAAAGCAGTCACTGGCAGGATTTGCCTGATCAAGCTCTGCTCTCAACCATGTTGGATCACAGTCTCAATACATCTCTTGGGATGTGTCAATGGCATGCATTACTAAACTCACAGTAGGTCAAAATAACTTATATGGAAGTCTAATAATAGTGAATGGATATTCTAAATTTATGAAATTGCATACATATTTGTTATAATTTTTTGAACATTTATTACACCTATTTCTATATTAAACTTATAGAACATAATTTCCTTTAAGTTTATCTATTTTATAAAAACAATTATTTTATACATAATTATTAATATAAACTTAATCAGGTGGAATAAAACAAAAATGGTTATTCCACCTGAGCATGTTTACTTTGGAAGTAAAGCAATGAGTTGCATGTCATAGATTTAAGGAATGTAAAAGAATCTCAAATCTGAACTAAGAGGCCTCTGTGCAAAATTTATTAGCCTTCTCATGCCCAAATTTAAATTGCAATACTAGTGAGCTGAGCTGTTGAGTATTTTTAAATGCTGTCTTATATATAACATTAAATTGACTTTTTCATCCACTTAAAAATGGATTTTGTTCACTCGGAAATGCAATAAACATCATAAAATTTAATAAAACTGAAGAAGAAAACAAATCAGGATTTTATCAGAGTAAATGCAGATATTGTAATAAAATTTATATATATGTGTGTTTATATTTGAAGAAAAACTGATATGAAATTTAAATGACCAATATTTGCAATAAATCCCCAAATCTATGTTAAAAAAATATTAATAATATTAAAATTACCAAACGTTTACATAGGGAAAACAAAATAAATTTGAAAACTAGAGTGAAGGAACACCTTAGGAATGTTAAAAATGGGAAAAATAAGCAGTAGCTGCCTATGCTTGGTCAGAAAAACATCAAATTGAAAGAAAGGAATATATACATAGGAAGTGGAATATTTTGCTCCATATTTCACATAAAGCATAACCAAAAATGAGACCTAATAACCAATGCTAGATAAAAGGACAAACATAAGTTTAGTGTGAGTTTTTTGGTTAGTTGGGAGAAAAAGAGGAAGACCAGCCAAGAGTTGGATAGACAGTGGATGCACATCCAATTCGTCTTCCTCTAAGGAGTGATTTTGGAAAAACATGAAAAAATCCTACAAATTATGAAGGCTTTTTAAGATTAAGGCCAATATGCTTAAATGAAAAGTGAAATTAAAATAAACCTGTATTTGCTTATTACGTGGTAAAATTATGGGACCTCTAATTTAAATAGTAATATTGGGATCAAGTTTAGATTATCATTCCTTTGATTTTTCATCCTGTATTCTTGTAATACTGTTGCTCTAGTTTCCCTCCCCCCATCTTTAAGAACATATCACACTATTTTAAACATTTTGCAACAGTACTTATAACATTTTTTTTACAATTATTAAATATTTATCTATGTATGCAATGATTTCTTCAAAGTTCTACAGAACTGTTGTGCAAATGTGTGCACGCTTAAAGAAACTTCCACTAGATGGTAGATATATCTATAAAATCAGAATGACCAACATTTGGAAATATATTTTAAGAAAAGTATGTTCACTCAGTTCATTTTGTTAGGTTCTGATGGGATAAGTTAGTGTACATCAGATTACTTTACATGTCATTAAATAATAGGCCTATGCATGTAATTTATTTTGTTAGGTTAGGAAGGGGAAGTTTGTGTACATCCATTTCTTATAAATGTTTGGGAATTCATTGCAAAGATTGGTCCCGATTTCACATATATGTCCACTATCTAGCGGAAGTTTTTTTTAAGCGTTCATGCATGTGCAGGTTCTGTAGAACTTAGAAAAATTCTTGGGTAAGGTAAACTAAACTTTTTCCATAATATTGACTTCAAAAACCATAACTTAAAAATGACACCAAAGCATATTGTTTGTTATAAATATTGCCATGGTTACAATGAACTAATAGTTCACCTTTCATTTGAACTTGTTGGTTGACAAGTTAAAAATTATCTGGGAAAGTAGAAGTAGCATTATTCAGAATACCCTTACAAAATGTAGGTACGCTGTAGAAACGTGAAATAACATGTTTAACTTCTAAATGTTTGAATAATAATGTACTTGTTTAAATATCTAAGTAATAAATTACTATGACAACCCTTCAAAATTAAGATAAAGTTATTTTGAAAATGAAAATCAAGAGTATGAAAGTGAAGCACACTAAATTATAATAAAAATTTTACTTAATACTTGTAAATTTTTGGAGATAAGTAAGCATATAACTGTTAATGCGATGCTTCATATAAGACAATATTACTAAGCATTTCTATGAATGGCTAAA
Source organism: Diploptera punctata (assembly GCA_030220185.1). NCBI lineage: Eukaryota > Metazoa > Arthropoda > Insecta > Blattodea > Blaberidae > Diploptera > Diploptera punctata. The sequence continues at coordinate 699,795 of JASPKZ010005718.1, forward strand.
ATGCATAATTTACAAAAAAAAAATGACACATGGTTCCTATGCTAATTTGAAGAATGCAACTTTGTCATATAATTCCAATATGTCATATTTACCCAGATAGTAATTCCTAATGAGATTTTAATATACACGTAAGATACCGAACTTCAACCAAATTTATATTTCACGAATGCATTTTGATATAAAAGGAAATTTTGACAGAACCATGGAACACCGCCATCAATCCAAACCGGCTGCGGTCACTATCGACATTTCTCGAACGAAAGCGCCATATGTCAGCGAACAAAGAATGTTTGAAGGTATTTAAAACCGGAGAGACTTTACCCGCTCATTCAGCGATCATAGAGAACGGTAACCCAACGCTCGTTATCGCTGGCTCAATCCCAAGAAAAATATCCCTAGTCCACTCAAATTCTATACTTCTCTTAGATATCAGCCCTGTTAGATATATTGTATTATTAATTAAAAAACAGTTTGAATCATAGGCAGGGATTAGTGTCATAGGTTTTGAATGCTATACATAGCTTAGATAAGTAGGTAAGTGTATTAGGTTAAATATCTTTAAATAAGTTCGTAATATATTACTTTACGCATTTTAAATATTATAACACTTATAAAGTAAAATATCAGGCAGATGCCGTCGTCTTAAAGTAGGTTATTTTTTTTTAACTAACCAAGTAACGTGACCGGGAAATGTTTTTTATTTACATAGTACAAGAGAGTCATTTTTAGTAATCCGTATTGCTCTCACAGCATTAATTTTATAGATCGTCTCTTTTTTTACTGGATTATCTCTTTTACTACAAGGTATATCCCTTGGTATACCATTAAAATTTTTGCTTACAAACAATTAAACATACATGGCGAAATAACATGAAATTGTAGATCAGTACTCTGTAGTTGGACTTCCTTAACCTATGAATCATGTAATTCATAGCACATAAAGCACTCTAATTTATTGAGATTGACACATGATTTTTCGGTATTCTTATGAATTATTGAACATTTGTTATGCCAAGTTTCGCTGAAGTAACTAACCAAGTAACGTGACCGAGAAATGTTTTTTATTTACATAGTACAAGAGAGTCATTTTTAATAATCCGTATTGCTCTCACAGCATTAATTTTATAGATCGTCTCTTTTTTTACTGGATTATCTCTTTTACTACAAGGTATATCCCTTGGTATACCATTAAAATTTTTGCTTACAAACAATTAAACATACATGGCGAAATAACATGAAATTGTAGATCAGTACTCTGTAGTTGGACTTCCTTAACCTATGAATCATGTAATTCATAGCAATAAAGCACTCTAATTTATTGAGATTGACACATGATTTTTCGGTATTCTTATGAATTATTGAACATTTGTTATGCCAAGTTTCGCTGAAGTAAAATTGTCAATTTAAAATTACAGAAAAATGTCTGGAGGTACACTAGGACCAGATTCATTAGCAGATGTAGAACAAGTGAAATCTGTAAGTATTTCAATAATCGGGAAAAAAGTCGGTTATTTGGTGGACACGAATTCTTAAGTTCCACAGAATTGCAGTGTGCATGCACGAGTTGCTGTAATGGTTAATGTAGCCTTCAGTAGATGGCTCTGCAGTCGGTGTTACCAACTTTGGGAATAACTTCCCAAATGCTAAAAAAATGGATATAAACTAACTTGCCATTTCCTAACCAAATAAAACAATTTACATGCATATTATTTATTCCCAAATGCTAAAAAAAAAAATGGACGTAAACCAACTTCCCATTTCTTAACCTAACAAAACAATTTACATGCATATTATTTAATAAACTAACACTAAATATGGTTTGAAATTATTTTCAAATGTTGGTAACTCTGATTTGAGAGCCACCTAGTGGATGTTACACGAAGCATTTCCGTGTCTCTAGAACCCAATACACACATTTTGCGTAATTTATAAATATTTAATAATCGCAAGAAATGTTTATAAAATGGTTCCAAAATGTTTAAAATAGTACGAAATGTGTTTTCAAGTGTTTAGTGCATCAGCAGCATAAGGATGTAAGTGTAGAATTGTGTCCGCCAAAAAAGTACCTCATCCAATATTCATTAATTTTTATGTAATTCAGATCCCTGGACTTAATCAGAATATCTTAATTTCATTTTAACATAGTATTATTTGCACTATTTGCATTTTTCTTCATTAAAATGTATTGTTAATTTACATGCCAATTGTATTTCTGGAAAAACTGCACTTAAACTAGCGTGAAATATTTTCAAAGTCCTGTAGAACAACAGTGCACATGCATCAGAGTTTATAGAGCCAGCAATAACCCACAATCGAACCACATATCGGTTATCATCTTCAATTACTATCCGTCACTATGAAATTTAAATTACCAATATTTGCAATAAATCCCCAAATCTATGTTAAAAAAATAAATATTAAAATTACCAAACGTTTATTAAAAATGGGTGTACACTTACTTATCACTCCCTAATGCTGATCCAACCAGTGATAACCCAAAACAGTGATAGAAAAATCAGAGACTAAGTAATATACTCTGTGGAGAAAATAGCAGTTAGCATCACAATATTGTCTAACAGTGTCATAATATTGTGATTTTATATTTAAATAAATACTTCAAAATTGTCTAATAATGTTATAAAAAATTGTTTGAAAAAGTTTAAAATATTAAATAATGTTTGTAAATACAGAAGAAGAGCTGTAGTTTAAAATATAACTGAAAATCAAGCGCTAGTAGAAGTGCAGTTAAGCCATATTTTTTTTTTCAAGGAATTGTCTGTTGTATGGTATAAGTAGGAATATATTACAAACTCCCCGCATCATGGCTAACGATTTAAGCTATGATGCACAGCTGCAGGACATGCATTGATTTGAGTTCCCAGAAGAAAAGAATTTTCTCATAGAATTTTTATTATTATGGGACTGGTTCCCACCCAGCATTGTGAGGAATTTGGATATCTACAATAAGTAGTGGCTCCAAGTTGAGAAAACCAGTTACAACAGCTGGGGGACCCAACATCCTGATAAAGAAAAAGAATTAATTTCAAAATATTGTAGCTGGATAGAGTTACCAACATGGGATGCAAACATTTTTTTCTAAGTCTGAAGTAGATACCAAAAAATATTTTATATTCTATAAAATTTGTTGATATTTAACGTTGAACAGTTACATCATGATGACTATTTAACTCATGCCCCAAATGGGAGTCAATGACCAATCACATTTCAATGATTTTTTATTTACAATCAATCACAGTTGTGTTTTGCCTAGAATTTACCAACTAAAGTTTATCATAATAAAGAAAGCACCACCTTTTTAACATTCTGAATAGGTCATAGCATTATTTTGCAGTGACTGACTAATAAATACGGCTACCAGATTGTATATATAGTGCATGAATGTCAACACGCAGTGCATGCGGGAGTTAACATAAAAAACATTTTTAGCAATTGATTATACCACCAAAAAAAGAAACCACTGTTTGCACTTTCTTAAATGTATTTTTTCCCAGGTAATAACATTCCAGAAAAATATAATTGTCATAGGACATCAGAAATGAATTAATATACAGTTTGATGTGTTTCATTTTTTCTCCACTAGAGAGCATTAATATTGCGTTCCTTTGGCAATAATTAAGATGATCTGGTTGCAGTGATAAACAAAAGAAGCAGATGAAGCGTACCAATTGTTTCTCATTTGTTTTCAAACATCACCGTTTACATTAAATATATAAATATTTTAAAATAACTATATTTAAATAATGCTTTGTGAGTAAACAGCTTTAATTTTATTCATTAAATAGTCCTTACAAATGTCACTCTTGATTTCCAAATTCTCTAGATAAATTGGAAATCACTCGTGGCATTACTTATGATAATTCTCTCTCTTGTATTCTAGTAGTTAGAAGTAATATTTAAAAATTAAATTAAGGGTTGCTGTAAAATTACCTACCGTACTATATTTAAAAATAATATTAATTCTTTTCTTTTTTCAGTTTCGAGACTTCTTAATGTCCTATAATAAGCTCTCCGAAATATGCTTCAATGATTGTGTTTGGGATTTTACAACAAGGAGTGTCAAAAGTCAAGAGGTTTGTAATTTAAATCAGATTTTGTAATTTATACAATTAATACAATGTCACTGACTAGAATAGCAAAAACCATAATGTTATAATTATATAATTATAATTCCTATAATCCTATAGGAGAAAAAGTGTTGGCCAACCTATGAAGAGATAGCGTGATCAGTTCTAAACTGGAATAGGTCAAAAGGCCTAAACCTTGATGTTGATGAAAACATAAGTTGGTAATTTCACATGACCCATGTCATCAAAATTGCTGTACAATAACATATAATATGAATCCAGCTGAACCTTCTGGAATAGAAGAACAGAAAATACAAAGCCTGGTTAGAAGTTCCATGTTATGTATTTTTTGTTTCATAAGGTCTAGTCAGGATCTTATTATATATTATAGAACAAATTTATGATCTGATTTTGCTGGTTTTTATGGAATATATGTTTTTATAATTATCAAATAAAGCCAAAGACAAAAAATGGAATATTTTAGTAAAGAAGCAGATATTATTCCAGAAATTCCACGTAAAACTACAGTAGCAACATTTAGACTGCTTACAGAACATGACTATTTGGCCAAACATTTATATAAAATAGGAATCTACACGAATCCAAATTGTCCTCTATGCAATAAAGACGAAGAAATGAATGAAGAACACCTACAAACCTGTGAAGTATTACCTGTTGGATCCACAATAGAGAAATATTGGAGAGCAAGAACGCTAATGGCTTCGGTGCCAAGGCCCAGCATTTGAAAACAACAACATAATTATCAAATATACTAAAGTTTGTTGCAAGAAAACAAAAATTGTGGCTGCCAGAGTATTAAAAAATGTTCCCACTAAAATTTCAAGTTAACTTCCTGCTCCTAATTGTGTGTTTAATGAACTTGATATGTTACATGCCCTGTTTCATTGAAAAAAATAAAACTAGGGACCTCCAGAATATTTTTAAAGTTTTTGCTTTCAGGTAAACTCCACTACTAATGGTCCAATTTCATTGTTTTTTGGAGAATATATTTTTTTACTGTATTTGAATGGCATGTAACAAGTTTTGTTGAAAAAAAAAAGAAAATTGTGGCTGCTGGAGTGGTTTTGAGTTTTCACTTCAGTTTAACCTCTAGTCCTAATGGTCTTATTTTGCTGGTTAATAAACTTCATCATAAATTTTTTAATTGATTGTCATAAGCCAAACTTCGGGTGCAAAAAACTATTGAGGCTGTTAGAGCATATCTATTTATCTATCTACAATGTTGAGCCTTAGTCTCTCCTTTGTTAGCAGTTATTAGACCAAGTTAATTTAGTTATATTTTATTTTAGAAAGAAAAATTAATGCTTAGACTGGGGTTTGAATTCCGGTCCAAGCATTCATTTTCTTTCTAAAAAAAAGCTATGCCCAATTCTGGAAAGTGTTGATTTAAAATATAACATCAAAATTAGTTATGCTTATTTGCCTACAGATGTCATGAATGGTATGTGGTCAACATACCGACCCAACAAAACATCTGGCAGGCAACTAAGGTATTACTAGGATGATAAGGTTTGTAAATTTTGCTTAGAGGCCTCTTTATTTAGGCTTAAGGATCTTTGGGAAAGGTAGTGCTTTGTGGGCTGAGCATAAATTAGCCATTTTGAATTGCCATAGAGTAACTATGATGAAGAGGTAATTTTTTTACGTATTTAAACATATTTAAAATGTAACAAACCTAAAACCTAACCTAACCTAATTCAATTACTCTAACCTAATTCAATTACTCTAACCTAATTGAATCTCATGGAACACCCTTTTTGTATTTTACACGGTTGAATATGTACATTTGTTTGTGTTTTACAAGATTAAATTTGGACATAAATCTTTGTTACCAGCAGAGAAGCACCATTATCGGCAGAGCTTTATTGTTGAAACCAGTTATAATCGACAGAGATGTTGTGGCAGTGGGTTTATCGCTGGTTATTAGTGTGGTTATTGCTGGTTATGACATCAACACTAATTGGGTAATCAAAGTAGCCATGATAAGCTCGCAGAACACTCGAACAGCCAGATCTTTTATGAGTCTCAAAATCTTCAGACTTGGGACTCGTGGCTTTCCCTCCCAGAGGACTTGCTCCTTGGATTTTTCAATCGTAAAAAAATCCATCGACCCAGCTGGGTTTGAACCCATGATCCTCGAGACCCGAGGCAAGGAACATAACACTTGCTCACCGCTGCAAGTACATATTTATATTTCATAGTCATTTTGGTATCTAATAAGCAGGATCGATGATTTAAAAAAAATGTTTTTGTAGGTGCAACCACAGTAGCTACATTCCTTTGGAATTTGCTAAAATGAAATCCTCTCTCACTTGAACATCTTTTGAAGTTCATCATCTGAAACATGTCCTGGTATTATTTCATTTTATGAAGTGATTCCTATTTGTACTTTGACATTCCTCATGTTTATATAGTAGTGACACTTTGCATTAACCTATTTTTATAAAATGTTATTTAATGATCAAATTTATTGTTGTATCACAGTGATAATTTCAGTTTTTCTCTTTCAGGATAAATGTGCTTTAAATTGTATGGAGAAGTATCTGAAGATGAATCAGCGAATTTCTCAGAGGTTCCAAGAATTCCAAATTCTAGCAAATGAAAATGCCTTAGCTGCAGCACAGAAATCTGGTGCAATACCACGATGATAATAAGATAAAATGTGTTAATAGGTATCTTAATAAATTACTTGCCTGAAAGTGGACATTAGAATGTTATATAAATGTATGTTGGGTTTGACATATTTGTTCAAAAATTCTTGGGCACAGGTGAACGTAAAAGTTCTTCTTTTTATTTTATATTTCTTGAATTTTGTTTTTAATATGTTTTCAATATTTATGAATAATAAATAAATATTGATTAAAAAAAATTTTTTTTACTCCTTAGTTGAAATATAGTTATCAATGCGCATCTGTATTGAAATTACATTCTTTTTAATACATATTAATTCAATAATTACTATTCACTTTAAGATGTTAGAAACTACATCTAGTAGAAGCTCAATATAACATAGTGTAGAGAGAGTGACAGTATCAAAGTACAGACTGCTTGAAGGAGAAACATAAATAATGTAGTATTTTCTATATTTTTATTTAAATTTATAACTTCTTCACTAAAGAACAAATTATATTTTAAACATTTTTTTTAATCAATGGCATCAGTTTATTACGACATTTCTGGCATTCTCTCCTGGCATGGTGTACTTGTTACCCACTTCTGAGATTGGGATGCCTGGAAGACAGGGTTATGCTACTCCAGTGATATGAAAGGTGATGATGATGGTAATGATGCTCCAGGAGGGGCCTTAAATTAAACTTAATCTAATCAGGCGAATATGATAACGATGGCTAGATCCATCCATAGTAATTCTGCCCGAATGCAGGTCCTTCACTGCAATCAGCATTTTCATGCTATGCTTGCAGCTTTACTAGGAAATTGTGTAGGTGTGGTAGCTTCCCGTTGCTTTCTACACCGGTGAAGGATGATGATGATAAAGATGATGGTTATATGATTTCGGGGACCGTTTGGGCCTTAAAGTTTTCCTGACATTTGTCTTACAGGTGAGAAAAAACCTCACCCAGAAAAACTGCCCCGACCGTGGATCGAACTCGGGCCCGCTGCGTGACAAGGCAGCATGCTACCTTGAGACCACAGCGGTGGACATGATGGCTAGATGGTGTTAGAAATTCGAAAATAAGTGTAAAAGAACATCTAAGAAATGTATAAAAATGGTGAAGTGGAAAAGTCAGCAGGAGCTGCTCATGCTTGGTCTAAACATCTAATTGAATCAAAAACCAATCAAATTAATCAAATAGAAAAACAAAAAAAAAACTCATGGTTTGGGAAAAAAATCCACATTAAAAAAAAACAAGAGAGAAAAACTTATAAACTTCGAAATTCTCGCGGATTCTGAATGGATCCGGAGGTGTATCGGTCCACCAACAGAGGGAAGAAGTAGTAGTTCTTCTGATCGACATAACATCAGTCAACGTGATATTGAAGATGAAGCTGCCAATGCTTTGAAACCGCAGTCTACTTAGAAGACTGGATATGAGGTGAGTTATGAAGTATTTTAATTTAAGATTAAATTAAACCTCATAGTGATTTTTTCCTATAAAAGCTCAATATCAAGGGAATATTTATTAGTTTTGCCTCCAGCTGTTATAGCTGGTTTACACTCACTTATTACTGTACATAATTATCAGACTTACAAATACAAAACATCATTTACTGCTTAATTTTTCATAGCTACAGTAAGTCTAATTTTGCATTGTCTTAAAAAAATGTCCATATGTTTTTTTTTGGTTGGCTAAAGCACTGTTTCTTCTCTACAATTATAGTGCAGAAATTCTCTATGCAGGCTGTTGTAAATAGAGTAAAAGTGATACCATTACAGGTCTTAAGAGGTTAAGGCTCCCACCTTTCTAGACAATCATCATGGGATGACAGCTGCCTTGACCCCCAGAATAAGTGTCTGGTACAAATCTCCATTAGAGGCTGAGTTGACCCCAGCACCATGGTGGTGCTGGCAAAAGGTTTAGGCAATTTAAAAATTCTGTCTGCATCAGGACTTGAATCCCTGGCCTTCCAACTTGTAGCGTATTACCTCAACCACTATGCTAAGACAATAGCATTTTTTAAATTTTAATTTCTGAAATAAAAAAAATTCCAATGATAATATCATCATCTTCTTCTTCTTCCTTCCAAGTATTAGGCCAAGGCCTGTTACGATCCTATAGAAAATTTTCCCTCCAGCATTTCATTGGACGGCCCAGTGATCATCATCATCATCCATGCAAGTATTAGGCCATGTGGCCTGTTACGGTCTCAAAGAGGAATTTTCCATCCAGTGCTTTTTTTAACGTCCCAGCGATCTTTTGTCTTGGGGGCAGTAGCGAAGTATGGCTTTTTTTAATTCTATGAGATGGCATTCGTTGAAGATGGGCTTTCTGGTAGTTTTGTATATGGTGAAGAATGGGTTCTACATCCAACTCTTCCATAATTTCCTCATTTCTTTTATGGTCCCACTTTGTGTAGCCTGCTGTATGGCGCATAAATCGCATCTCATTTGCTGTTATTCAACTTTCGTCTCTTCTTCATATTGTCCATGCTTCACTACCATATCTTAATACTGGTCTTGCGAGAACCTTATAATCTTGTGTTCTTCTGTACTAAAGATGGTTTCATTATACTGTTAATTATTCCTGTTGTTTTTGTAAAATTTGTGATTTTCTTTGACATATCAGCTTCATCTTGAAATGTTAAATTATAACCCAAATAATTAAATTTGTTTACTCATTCTAAAATTTCATCATCCAAAACAATTTTGCTAGGTATAGGTTATTTCCCACAAAAGGCCATCACTTTAGTTTTCTTTGTATTGATTTCCATACTGTACCTTTTTTTAATTATATTAAAATTGTGTATAGAATACTGTAAATCTGTTTTTGTTGGAGCTATTAATACCAAATCATCTGCAAAAAGCAAAGAGTCTATTTTATGGTTTCTATTAATTTGGATAGAACCGTGTCTCATCTGTCGCCAATCAATAATTCAATTAATAATTCTATTTTATTGGGAGACATACTTTCTTCTGCCTTATATCTAAATATATGCACACCTGACCATGTTAAATGGGGTTTTATCATATAAGAATCACATTCTTTTGTTTTCCTCTGTTTCAAACATCAATATTTTGTTTTCCACTATGTAAAATTATATTCATAGTTCCATACTCTCAATATAAAAAAAATCCTATGTATCAGATCATTTACTCCTCTTACCAATAATCCATGTATAAATTTTATACAAGATTCATGCATATCTCAGTTAAAAAATTATACTAATAAAGACTGTATAAGGGATACAGTGTAATAGAGATGTTATGTATAACTTAGTATGAGAATTGTTAACATGTTTATCCCCTTGTATAAAGAGACAAAATGGCAGACTCTATAAACAGCTGATTGTTTCGTGTCAGTGAGTGAACATTTCCTTTAACTCCATCCAAAATTGAATACTTTAACGACTATTTGAGGGGTCTAGTGAGAGAGAGAGCTATGCCACTTTGAGAAGAAATTGAAATAAATTGGGTTTTATAAAGCATTATATTACAAAATTATTTGTACACTAATAGGGTAACTTTTTTCTTCTTTAACTTACTGTTATGTAAACTATGCAAAAGGAAATATATACATTTTAATATAAATAGCACTGATTATTTCCATTTCTTCTCAAAGTGGCATAGCTCCCTCTCTCACTAGATCCCTCATTTGATGGATTTACACATGATAGGTACATGATAAAATTAAAATATATACCTTCTTTGGTCAGTGCCATCATCCTCAATTTGTAAAAAGATGTGTGTGCTTTTCTTTTCCTGAAGGCCTTTCAGAATATCTATTCCATCATCAGTAGGTAGGTATAGTTCTTTGCTACATTTGTTGAGATGTTCTTGATGATGTTGGTCTTGATATAGTGTTCTTTCTGATGATATCGTACAGCGGTTGTTTAGTGCGGGAATGTTTTCATTTAACAACTTGTTATCTATCTCTTTCATGAAGTTCCATGTTTTCACAATACCAGTTTTCGAAGGCAGTTTTCTTTATCTTCAGTCAAACTCCACCTCGGTTGACTGAAGATGAAGGAAAATTGCCTGTGAAACCGATATCGTGACAACGCTGAAGTTTATGAGGTGAGATATAAAACATTTTATCCAACTCATTTATTAAAAAAATAGCATTATTTATCTACTTTGTTTGAAAATTGAAAAGTGCATTGGTTTGACATTATACATATTAAATTTGATTTCTTGTACAGACCAATTAGAATTTCAAGAAGAGATAAAATAAAAATACAATTGCACAAAAAAATGAACAAACAATTTTTTTGTGATTAATAAAAAAAGCACTTACTTGGTGTGTCCCAAGACATAAAGGAGTTTTTTTTTGCAAAATCAAAAATGCATACCCTCAATTTTTTTTTCTATTTGACCTTAACTCAAATAACAAATAATATTGTGATTGGATTATGACAACCCATGCCAAACATAAGACATGAAAATTTGTACTGGGTTAGTATATAAGGATTTTAGACTAAAAGTTTATTTAGTAAATAAAACAACATTAAGCCCAAAAGTATAAGTATGTACTATTTTATATTTAATTAATGTTGGGAAGTAAACATTATGAGGTATAATCATTAAAATTCATCGGAGAACATATTGTTTAAACAACTCACCTCATAGGATTCATGCTATTTTACAATAAAACAACATTATTGTTCAAATTTTCTTTTCAAAGTTTGCTTTTAACGATCAGGATAAAGCAATAGAAATGTGGTAATATCAAACAAATTATCCAAGTTATTGTCAAATTCTTGTCGATGCTGTTTAAATATGCCTTGTGTTTTTTGTGCATTTTTTTTGCAAGTCCCTACAAACTTGATATAATTTTACAAGTTTTTTCACACCAATTAAGTAAAGATTTGGTAGGTATAAGCACTTTTTCCCCCATAGATAATACACTCACGAATAGTCAGATTTGAGCTTTCATTTACAGTTAAATTCACTTCACGGATATAGAAGAAAACTGCCAGAACTTGTCCATTAGAAGGAAGTTTTAAACCAGTTATATTATGTCCCCTATTAAAAATACTCATTTTAGAACTGCATAATTTCACTGCCATGTTGACTGATTGAAAACAATGTTTACTAACAAAATAGCAAGTCCATATTTGGTTCGTCTTCCGGGCTTATAGGCCGTGGTCTGGTTGTCTTCATACTCTACGTTTCGTCTACTGCTGCGGTAGACATCATCAGGAGATACTGCGTGCTCTCTGTGAACTCCTCAACAGTCGGCTGCTGCAGACTGGCTGGTCGTTGGAAACTGTCTCTCTGTTTATAGCTAAACCCTGGGTGGAGGGGGGGTTTTCTGCGCGGACCGAGTTATGCGCTGTAGTGCAGTTTGCAGAAGTCATAGGCTTCGTTGTCGTGTTATGCAGTGCTGGGATCCAAATTTTGTTTATCTTCATGGTTTCTTCTTTTTTGTTGAAGGAATTCTTATGTTTATATATTTCAATGGCTTCTCTGTATAGTCTGGTGTATTAATGTGATGTTTGTGATAATACCTGAGTATCTTCGAATCTTATAATATGTTGTTGGTTGTTCATCAAGTGTTCCGCTATGGCCGATTTTTCATTTTGTTTTAATCTGCAGTGTATATAAACATAAGAATTCCTTCAACAAAAAAGAAGAAACCATGAAGATAAACAAAATTTGGATCCCAGCACTGCATAACACGACAACGAAGCCTATGACTTCTGCAAACTGCACTACAGCGCATAACTCGGTCTGTGCAGAAAACCCCCCCTCCACCCGGGGTTTAGCTATAAACAGAGAGACAGTTTCCAACGACCAGCCAGTCTGCAGCCGACTGTTGAGGAGTTCACAGAGAGCACACAGTATCTCCTGATGATGTCTACCGCAGCAGTAGACGAAACGTCGAGTATGAAGACAACCAGACCATGGCCTATAAGTCTGGAAGACGAACCAAATATGGATCAAGATGCTGGCCGTGAAAGCCTACAATTATAAAATAGCAAGTAATTACAAGTACATCAACTTGGCTCATATTTGCCTTAGTTAGCAAGTACTGACATGTTTCGAAGCAAGTAGGCATGGGTTGCATGGGCCTATGTACACCAAATTGTACTTATAATTGTTTTAACATTATAGAAGTAAATTAAGAGGGTATGCATTAAAAATAAAATACTTTGATTTTTTGGGACACCCTAATGGACATGTCCATAAGCACATAACTTTTGTACCAGAATGGTTATTGAAGGAATGGGAAAAGAGGGAAATCTTTCACAAGTTGGAAAAGGAACAAATATAAACTGAAATACAATGAAGACATTTGGAAAGATAGGAGTAAACACTATAGCTATTGGTGACTGGGCACCAGAAGATAGAATATATTTAATAGGATTGGAAATGTAATGAAAAGTAATGGCATTACTCTCAGGAATAAGTCCATACTTTCTTTTCATTAATTTATTCAACAAACAATTAATTGAATATCAAGAATATTTAATTTAACTTCAAAATTTTAATATCCATTGGTTTCATCTAACTTTTGAAGTTTTATTAAATATATTAATACATTTATTTTGTTATTCTGATTTTGATATAACCTATCCTATGTAGCTTTCTTTTGGACTTAAAAAAATATAGAAATAAATAATTATAAATGAATGAATAAATAAAATTTGATCCTAAGATAACAGAATCAAAGTATTAATAATAACAGTTAATATCATGTTTGTAATACAAATGGTATCTTTGATGACAGTGATATTGCTATCAACACGTTTAATACATTGCAGTAACTAAGTATAAACAATGACCTACAATTCTTTTATTGTTTCTATAACAATTTTTTTAAAAACTGCAATTATGGTTTAGAATTTGTATCCACAAAGAAATATAAGCATAATTTAGCACACTTTAAATAAATAAAGTTTAATGTTTAAATTTCTTATGCATATATTTACAACCACACATATTAAAATAGAACTGTAATATGATAAGGTAATGTAAGGTGGCAACATGTTTCAAAGTAATTAACCCTATCCGATAAAATAGAAAAAAAAAAATTCTTTAAATTTTGGGCTTTCACGGCCCGTGTCTTCATTCCTATTTGGTTCGTCTTCTGGGCTAAATGGCTGTAGTCTGGTTTTCTTGAAAATCGACATTCATGTCCTACTGCGGTAGACATCTTCTGGAGATTCTGCATGCTCTCTGTGGACACCTCAAGTGTCGGCTGCAGACTATTGAGTTCACAGAAGACGAATCAAACAGGAATCAAAGTAATTTTGTATTCTAAACTTTAAGGAATTATATATTACTGATATACAATAATTTTAAATTAATGTGTTACACATTTTAAGCAAATTATTATTTTTTATATTAAATATAATAATAAATATAATGTGATTGATGAATTACAAAATTAAATTCATTGAAGGTAAATGAAAAATTTTCTTTAATATGAAACCTGAAAACAATCTGGTTAGCTTATTGGTAAACATGCTGGCTCACAGTGGTGAATTTTAAAGTTCTGAAATCCAGAATATATCAGAGATTCTCAGTGATTAAAAGTTGTAAATTACTGTTATTGTTTATCACACGTTCTTGTAAACCATTCCATGTTATAAATTATAATATATTCATGTATCATATAAATAACATATAAAAACATTCAAACTTTATAGGAATCAACACTAAGAGGTATATATTAAATTAAAGAAAAAAAAACTATAATGTCAACTCATACTCCGTCTTCTATCTTGAACAGTTTCAGAACCTAACTGGCTCAAAACAAGCTGATCATCAATGCGACAGAACAATGGTTGTGAAAATATTGAGGATGGAACCAGTTGGGTTCAGAAACCTGTCAAGGTACATGACGGAGTATGAGATGAGGTGATAAAAAATGTTTTTCTTTAATTTAAAACGATAAAAACATGACTGAATTTGAAACTTAGTATTTTGAGTATTTATAAAATGTATTGGTAAGGGCATATTAATACAAGGTATTGATAATAAGCAGTGTTTGAAATAGGATATATCATACTGGAACTTTTCTACATTAACAAACTTCATACCTGCACTTTTTACTTTAAGAAATTTCGTAGTATATTATTTAAATAAAATACATTAAGGGTCGTATGCAAATACATTACTCTCTTCTCAAATTACTTCCAATCACTGGTGAGCTGAGATCGAATTAACGGCCGCCTTAACCGGTCATGCATGAATGTTGACGTTTTCGTAATATTGGCAACGAATTACCCAGAATTCTCAGCGATAAAACCACTTCCGTTATTTTTCGTCTGCTATAGAGAAATGCATTTATGCTTGCATCCCGCAAATAATACCGTATACAAACACGTCTGCAACGCACAATATTATGCCGATTCTCCTGTTCTTCCAGTTGAATTCTTTGGTAGACTCTATCAAATTCCTCTTCTCCGCGTATACCGAAAACATGATCGAAGTCTTCAAGGTCCGACATCTTGGATAAGTTTCAAACTACATCGGTTACCATCGGTTCCCTTCGGGATTTTCACATAAGTTTATATCTTGAGCTACGATCTTAAGGTACCTTGTCAGGTAGCTTTACAATTATTACCACGTGAATAGATTTCTGAGTAAGAAAAATGTGTTTGAATAAAACTTTATCAGCAGAGAACGCCTTTTACTGTCTAATGCGTTCAAACATTCGACCCTAAATCAGTAAGATGTAATGTTGTGATTTAATTCTGACTTCTTGCTTAATTACTTAATTATTTTTATCCAAAACACAATTTTCATGGCAGATTGTACTTAACACATGAAGATGCATTAATTTCTATTGCTGACATATAAAGTTCTTATGTAAGAAAGTTCCGAGGACAGTATAATTTAATATCCAGGCACTTATAAATTTTAAATTTGAGCATTGATATTAGTTATTTTAATTTAAAACAATTATAACAATATTAACAATAAAAATATAAATAAATAAATAAATAAATAATGAAAAAGATGATCAATTTGTAATAGAGAGATGGAGTTGTTATACTTTCTCTGCATTTGTATAAATGATTAAGTTTTTCATGAGTACTAATGAAGTAATTAACTGTTGTAATTAAGATTACTCTTAGAAAATATGTTTACTATTAATATTTGAAGAGAAACATTTATGCCTAACTGGGATTTGAATCCAAGCTCTTTGGTTTTATCTACCAGCACACTAAACCATTGTGCTATTTAGGCATCTTACTTTAAATGGAAAATTTTCTCTCTCTTATAACCCTGCATGCCTAAGGCAATGAACCTTCATTCTACATGCCATCTGGCTGCTGCTTATTCAAGATGATTTTGAATGGGATTTAACACTACTATTATAGTCAGTAAAACTTATATATTTTTTAATGATTTTTCTCTTCAAATATTAATTTGTTCTTCGGTGTGAGTGATAAATTTAAAATAAAAACATTGAAAATGTTCACTATTGTTTTTAAGGAGCTCTGGAATGCCCTTAAAGCACTAATATTAAATAAACTGCATGTTTTTCACTATCTACTGAATGAATTTGCTAAACTTTTTCAACAATCTTTGTACATAATTCGACACAACGATTTTTCTTACAAGTGATTATATTATTGAATTTGTAAATAAAATTATTTAAAAGAATTTTTGCAAAAATGTATGTTACTACAAAAATAATGATAATAAATAATAAGATTGTGAGTAAAAACCTTTTGCTAATCGTAGTAAAACATTTCATAAAAACCAGAAACTGTTTTATTCTCCTACAATGAATTAATGTTGAGAAAACATACAGTTTATAAGCTGTGAGAATGTTATTATTTGTTTAACACTGCACTTTAACAGCTAAGGTCATTAATGTTGCAATTAAAATCATAGCATGAAAGGACTGGCAAATTTTGCCCAGAAACCTCTTTTTTCAGGCTTGAGGTTTTTTTCATGTGCTGTAAATTTACAACACGGAACCCATTGTTTAAGTTTACTTCTGAAGGAATGTATACTGAGGACTTTTATGCTTTGAAAAATTAATTGGCCCTGGCCGGGTTTGATCCCAAATATCTTGGAACCAGAGGTGACTTTATAAACTGTTTTGCAATATAGAGCATTCTGGAACTCCATAAAAAATATAATTTTTATAAATTCTTTTACCTGCATGATCTTAATGCTCTGAAATAATATTTGCTATCTTATGTTATGCTTCATTAGTGAGTGTTTCATTTTGGGCTGAAGATTGAGGAGCAGTAGTTGTGCTGGTGATGTTAGCGTTTGATGACGGAGTTGTAGATGAGACAATTGCATTTTCAACTCCTGTAAAAACTTCACAATTGCGACCAGTGTATTCATCACCACATAAACATCTGTAATTTCCATCTTCTTCCGTTAAGCTCACACATGTTGCTCCATTTTCACAAACATCTTTGTTCATATCACAGTATGTGAGTTCTGAAATTATTAAAATCATTTAATAACAAAGAAATAACTTTTGAAAGTTTGAAATATTTTACAAAATTCTGTCTTAGAGCAAGATAATGGTAAGTACTAACATGATCTTCATTTTCAACTTAACAATGTGTTTTGGAAACAGTATATTTCCTTATTAAGTTATGTAGATAGGAAATAACACTATGAGGTTTTTTAATATTGTTTATTTTTTATTATTTCATTCACCTCATACTTCATAACTCCTCGCAAACCCAGGGTTTCGTCACATCACGTGTGAACGTGACACAGCATTGAGAATGTCACAAATGATGTGATGAAATCCTGTGTTTGCGAGGAGTTATGAAGTATGAGGTGAGTGAAATAATAAAAAATAAACAGTATACTTCCTATTCCTCCCTTCAAATTGAACTAGTTTTTGATTATGGCTGCCACTTCAGAAATAGAATAAAAGGAAACAAAATATAATGCTCCAGCAAAATATCATTAACTTCAAATGGTCAGATTAGTGCTAACTATTAACTTCCTCCAAGGCACAGAAGGTAAAGGTGCTGGGTTCAAACCCCAGTCTAGGCATAATTTTTTTTCTCTCCAAATATAATTTGTCCTTCAGTGAGAAGTGTTAAATTTATAATGGAAATATTGAAAGCAGCTCTACTGGCTTATAAAGTAATGTTCCATTCTAAAGTGTAACGCCCTAGGGCAGGTCTTTCACTGCAATCATAGCATTTTCATGTTATGCTTTGCAGCTTTACTAGGAAATTATAGGTGTGGTAGCTTCCTGTTGCTTTCCACACCGGTGAATGATGATGATAAAGATAAGGATGATAATGATGCCAGATGATTTTCAGGGACCGTTGGGCCCTAAGCTTCCTGACATTTGTCTTACAGGTGAGGAAAACAGGAGCCTATCCTGACTGGGAATCGAACCTGGGCCTGCTGTGTGACAAGGCAGCACTCTACCTTGAGACCACAGCAGTGGACACACTAATGTTAAAATTCCCATTAAATGTCTTCTTGAATAAGAAGCCGCCATTCCCGTGTCAAGCAATGGTTTGCAAGCCTTTGGCGCTCTTGGGAATTGAAATATATAAGAAAAAATTTGCGTTTAGATTGGAAGCCTAGGGTAGTTCAGTGGCAGAGAATTAGCATATAAAGCTAAAGGTCCAGACATATATTTTTCTCTTCAAATGTAACTAGTATTTACCTTGATCACAAAGCATTCCTCCCCATCCAGGCTCACAGTTGCATTCCCATGGGCGATGGCAAGACCCATGTACACATCCAGGGTAGGCATAACACTTATCACAGTTGTCTCCCCACCAGCCAACTTTACATCTGCAATACATAGATACAATATATAAAATTAATGTTGGGAAATAAACATTATGAGGTATAATCTTATACCCCCAAGAGTAAAATGGCAATGTATAAAACTTATTTCAGACCAGTTCTAACATATGCAGCTGAGACTTGGATATATACAAAGAAGGACTTGAGCACAATCCAAGCTACAGAAATGAAATTCTTACGTGGAATAGTACATAAAACAAGGAGAGATAGAATAAGGAATGACAAAATCAGGGAGATATTAAGTGTAGAAAAATTAACAACAGACATAGAGAAAGTAGACTAAAATGGTTTGGACATTGAAAAAAGAATAGAAAAGGAAAGACTATGACAAAGACTGTTAAATCTCAAGATATAAGGAAAACGACCACAAGATGGATTAACCAAGTGAAGAAAAGTCTACAAGAGAGAGGATACGACTGGGAAGAACTAAAAAGAAGCAAAGCATGGGAAGATAGAGATGGTTGGAGGCATATTTTGAACTGACCTTCTGAACACGATGAGATGATGATGATGAATCATTAAAATTCATCAGAGAACATTTTTTGACAACTCACCTCATAAATATCATGTTTTTCACGATACTGCAGTTTCAAGCGAAATGACGTTCATCTTCAGCCACAACTCCGACTGATGAAATTCTTCGGCTGTCAGCACTGCCATTTATAGTTGAATTTATGAACTTTGAAATCAAATTTAATTCGTTAGGAATATCAAACTTATTGATCTATATTTATTTTTCTGAATGTAATCTCCCAAACTGTCAATTCTAGAGGTTTGTCCAATTGTTTTAAAAGTTTTGCTTCTCTTCCAATTTTATGATATTCTAATAAACTAAAATTTTAGAATTTTTAAAAGTTGTGAAATTGAAAAATCTGCAATTGCTGGACATAGTTTATTGGAACATCATAAAATTGGAAGAGAAGCAAAACTTTTTAAACAAGTGGATAAACCTTTAAAATTGACAGTTTGGGAGATATACATTCAGAAAAAAAATATACATCAATTAATTTTTATATTCCTAACAAACTATATTTGATTTTGAAGTTCATAAATTTAACCATAGATGGCAGCACTGAAGATGGTGACAATAGAAGAGTTGACGGCCGAAGAAATTCATCAGTGGGAGTTATGGCTGAAGATGAACATGATTGCGTTTGAAACTGCAGTATCGTGAAAAATATGGATATTTATGAGGTGAGTTGTCAAAAAATGTTCTCCGATGAATTCCGAAGATAGATACAAATTTAATTTATATTATTTTAAAAAATGTCTCTTCTTCTTTTACCTTCTGTCTTCATAATATTTGATATTATGTTATTTAACAACACTCCTAAACAGCTAAGGTCATTAACATCACAATTCAAGTCTGGGCATGAAAGTACTAACAAAATATTTTACTTACAAGAGAACTGTAATCATTACATGCCAAACCTACTTTGAAATTTCTCCTAGAGAAGCTTGTGATGTACCAAAGCCGTGTCCAAAAAACATATCTGTTGCTTTTAACTGTAAGACACAAAAATTGAAACCAGAATCCAGCATTGGCAACCCACTGTGTAAAATAGATGGACATCCCTGCTTGAATAGAGTGGAATGGAGTGAAGCAGGTCATGGCAGATTGTAAGGGTTATCTAATCCACCAAGTCAGGAGTTGTATTACTTATCTGTAGTTTGACACTGGATTTTAGTGCATTACAGTTGAAAGCAGCAGATACTTTTTTGAATGTATCTTTGGTACATCACAATGCTTCTCTGGGAGAAATTTCAAGGTAGGTTTCGGCATGTAATGATTGACAATTCCCTTGTTAGAGGCATTTTTTTCAGGCTTCAGATTCTTTTACATTCTGTAAATTTATGACATGGAACCCATAGCTTTAGTTCCTTTCTGAAGGAATCCATAATCCAGATTAAAAAAAATCCATTGATCCTGATCAGGTTTAAATCTGCAAACCTTAGAACCAAAGGTGAGCTTAGTAACTATTAGTCCACCAGGACCAACTTCTATCTTCTATGGAGTTCAATAATATCAAATCTTTCCACTACTCTCTCCCTCTTTCTATCATATCTTGTCATTCTTTTTATTTGCTTCCAACAATACTTTTGATCTCTTCCTTTTTTATGCCCCTTGCCCCTTGAGAAACTCCTGCTAGGGAGCACCCATGTCCCCACATGGGACATATGGAGTATATATATAGAAATAATACATGCATAACAGATTTAGAATAAGTGACTTATTTTAAGATAAAACTATTACACATTATATCAGAAGACAATACTTAATTTATAAACATCTGATTTTGGATGTCTAATAATTGAAGAACTCCCTTGAGAAATGATGTAACTATCAATTTTTGTGAAGGTACTAAGTACAGAGCAATCTACATCATTCAGTTGCAGGCAATCTTGACATCACCACTGGTCATTCCTGGTCCATGTGATCCACTACAGTCAGTGTTGAAATAAGGGGAAGAAAGAGAAAGACTGTCTATGGTGTTCGGTTGCAGTAGATCCCATTCACTGGGAACAACAAGCACTGATGCCGAGCCCACTTGCCGCCGAGTGCCATAGAGTATGTCATAGACATATTACTAAGTATATGAAATCATTTATCACTTAATTTTGCTTGGCTATTAGACAATGTTCCAACTAAAACAAATCTCACAATTGTTTGTTACATCATTATTCAAGGATCTTAACTTTTTCAAATAATAATTGAGATGCGTGGGGGAAAAAAAAAAGATGTGCGTATTTTAATGTCACACAGTGCATTTTACAGGCTTCGAGTCCACACTTTCAGATATGTGTCATTAATGTGGTCTATTTTCAATTTATGCACCACTTTACTTAAATTATGTATTCTTGTATTGTGTACAGAGAGGATGATTGTGTATATATATATGTATGTATATGTTTGTGTAGTGTAAAGTGTGTTGTATGAGGCATGATGAAGAAAAGGGAGAAGGTGAAACCTGGGGCAGTCACATAGCCTACTCCTATTGAAAAGCACCAAAGGGGCCACCAGGCTTAATGTCCCCATCCGACAGATGAATTGCTATCAACAGTACCACTTGCCTTCTCAACATATGTACTGGAGAGAGGTTTTGCAATTTAATGCAGGAATCTGGTGCACAATCTAGCAATTATAATTGTACACCACCATTTCTTCTGGCACTGAGATTGAAAATTTTGCAATTAAAATGTTCAACCTGGTGTTGCCTGGTGTTGAACTGGTAGTCAGGAAGCAGGGCATGCTATCACCTGTGTCAGAATGGCACACAGTGTGAAAAAAAACAACTCAAAAAGTGGTTTTACTGAGATAATTGAGATTAAGATCTGATATATCGATGGTAGGCAATGAAAACCTCATAACTCCATTAGTCATTGAAAACCACATAACTCCAGTAGCCAGCACAGAAATATGTGATGCATAATCTGTTGAGAACACAGACTTCAAATTTATTAATAACTTGACTTGTATTCTGTAGTAAAATGTGTGGGAACTATTGCTTATCAATTTTCCATAATTATTTAAAACAGTTATTTGTTTCTCCTGTAAAATTTACCAAAATAGAGTTACGAGGTTTTTATTGCCCACTATCGATAGATGTCATAAATCTGTTCTGAATTTTTTCTTTCATAACTAGTCAGAAAGGAATTTGATTATACAAAATATAACGTGTTTCAAAATTTAGTGAAAAAGTCAATAAAACAAAAATATATATATATATATATATATATATATATATATATACACACACCTCAATTCATTCTATAAATGTTACTATGGATAATTGGAATTTTACTATAAATGTTTTAAAAAGTACTACATGATAAATAGTTGAAACTGCAGTATTCAGCAGATTCAATGAGGTTGAGCAAAAAAAAAATCCAGTTGCAGATATAGCAACAGTCCTTAATTAAAACTTTATGATCAAATCAGGATATAATTTATAAATTTGTCTTATATTAGAATATAACAGGAACATACCTGCATTCTCCTGGTTTCCTACAGTAACCACGTTCTTTGTGACAATTTTCAGCACAGATAGCTGTAACAAAAATAAATATTTTTTCTTGGCATTAATTATGCAGTACTGTGTGATCATCATTAACAATAACAGGAATTAAGAGAGATCTCCTGTTCTGATGCAATTTTTCATGCAATATTCTTGAAGGTTTTCCTACTGTCTGCGGCCAGAAGATATAATACAACTGGGAGAATAACAGTTTTATATAATTTCAGTTTAACATCTGTTTTGGAGAAGTTGGGACTAGAAGAATGCATAATAGCATGCATTTCCAGAATTGAGGTTTAATTTCTTTGTGATCTCATTCCTATATGTAATTATTCTTCCTAGGTATTTGAATTCAGCTACTTCTTAAAAATTTTCTCATTTGTCATTAACCCTTCAGAGTGGATGGATTTAAATGGCCGAGAATACTCTGATGCGGGAGGAAGTTCACCGGTATTTAAACTCAGCCGCTCAGTGCCAGTATTCCAATAACGCATTTAAATTGATATATTTTGAGTAATTTAAATGTTTTTGCAATTCGTTTATGGTGAACCCTTAATATAATATTTAATTAATTAAATTTGTTACGGTTCTCACGTAACATCTCTGCGTTTTTTGCAGACTTATTTATGGTTGTTGTGCCACAGTTGAAATAGGTCCTTTTTGTAAACTTCTCACATAAGTGACACAGTGTATTGCACTAGGGATTCTTTGAAGAATTCAGAGAACCGGCTTTACCTAACAACAAAACGAAATATTTACACAAAGAAAAGGGTCTTGAAAAAAAAAAGTATGAACTTCAAAAATTGGTGTGATAAATCTTCAAAATGTAAACCAGCTGTTTGACACTCGGGCAACAATAAGTGTATTTTTTCCCCTTGTGTTTACTTTGTTCATGTTTATTACAAACACATTGCTTCTATGCGCTGACCTTCTTTCTTGTAGGGGGGGGGCAGCCTTCTCCAAATGTGTCTTTCTAACACTTTGGAAACATTATTTTAGGTCGTGTGCCTTCAAAAAATGGTCTTTCTACACATCAGACCTGTTGTACTAAGACCTTCATCAACCCTAAATTTCAATGCCTTTCTTCTGGTTTCCAAACCGAAAACAGTTGATGAAATATGACTATAATAGTTTCGCCGGAGGTGTGGACTTAAAAGATCAACATGCTACAAGCCGGAAGATCGAGGGTTTGAGTCCCGGTGGATCAGGATTTTTAAACTGAACCAAACCTTCAGGCGGCACCGTGAACCCGGGGTTGACTCAGCCTCTAACTGAAATGAGTACCAGATGCTTGTTATGGGCCGTCAGACAGAAATAAGTACTCGGCTTACATCAAGTACCGATAGTTTAGAAAAGTGGGAGCCTTAACCTCCTAATATCCCAAGAACCTTCTAAGGTCTGTAGTGGACCACTTTACCTTTTAGATACTGACTGAATTGTAGACTAACTACCTTTCCATAATGTAAGGATATCGTCATTTGAAATAATATATATATATATATATATATATATATATATATATATCTGAAATTTACTGTTGTGGTCCTGTACTGTAACGTAAATCGGAAATAACTTTGTTGGGTCTTTATATATACTGAATTTTGCGACATTATTATTAAAAATGAAGAGATTTGAAAATAGATTCAATTTGATAGACAAGCTAATCTACAAAAAAAGGCTAATTTAGTTTTATAAGAAATCCTTTATCAAGTTATAAATTTAAGAAAAATGTCAGAGGACGCATGAATAAATGAAAATATAAAATTATTTTAACTTGTTACTGAGGGCCGTAATCAGTTAATATATGCACTAATATAAACTTTGAAGTCTCTACATAAAATTTGTATGAACGGTAAATAGTTAATGTAAACACAAAGGTCATAATTGCAGTTTAAAGCAGTGCGTGTAGCTAGCGTACATGTCACGTCGTTCCGCATTGGGTGAAGAATTCAACTTGCGTACACGTCACGTCGCTCCACGCTGACGGGTTAACTGTCCATTTATATTATATGTATTTCTTTGTGTGAACATATATTTAGTTTTACTGATGTTTACTTCCAGTCCCAATTTCTTAGTGTTACTCAATAGAGTGTGCATGTTAGCCCTTTAGTATCTCCTTGCTATTGCCTGTAGTACTATCATCAGCATAAATTAACAGCTTATTAATGCGATTGAGCATAGATCACTATACTATGTCCAGCCTATGGAGCATGCTTGAGGAAAACAAATGCATGGGAAATCCCTGAAGCATGTGACTACTGCAGTTATTGTGATTCGTTCATGGCCAAAGCACAGTTCAGCGAAAGTGAAAAAAAAATAGATCATCAATTAATATAATTGTGTATTTGAAGCTATTTATGTTAACTATAGCTGAGTAGAATACAGTATACACCTATATGTTTCTTTGAAGGTCCGAGAGTAACTAAAAATTCACATTTGTTTGAAACTGATCGATTCTTGAGAGGAAGTTGAATGTCATTTACAAATATGGTGGCTGTCGTATAGTTTATATTAACTTAACTTTAAAGATTTAAATTAAATGTGACATTTAGTGCTTATTTAATAAACTTTAATAGACTGCAATCAATATAAAAATACAGTGTATACATAGTGAATGTACCTTGTTGATGAATAAACATGTGTGTTCATTATTTAATAATTATTCTCAGGTGACTGTACTTTCACTAAGGACGTGTTAACAATGATGTGTGGTCTTACTTGCTATGGCCGGGCATTCATCTAGTGAATGCAAAACTCTCATCTATACTCCCATTACAAATTCCATTCGTCAGGAACCCTTGGTATTGGTATACAGTTATTTTAATGTAAATGTTTGATTTTATTAATTTGTTTAATATTAACAGCTATTGAACTACAGACCCATAGGACAAAGAGACCCAGGAAGACCTAAGAAGAAATGGAGAGATCAATTTCTATCCTGAAGCAGAACAGAGGCCAATCCCCTAATCCATGACTGCAATTGATGATGATGATGATGATATTAAAAATTATAATTTAATTATTTTTTGACATACCATTGTGTGTGTTGTTACAACCAGCAACATTAAAAATTAAAATGATTGTTGTGCATTAATTTATCGGCTTGTAACAAACAGCTGATTGAGGTTGCATGCACTTTTACACGTGCTGCGCATAGTAATACATTTGGAAGTTAAATGTCAAAATGTGTTTCTTAGGCTGGACAGACAATAGTATATTTAATAAATGCCATTGTGAAATTAATGAATATTAGCACTTACGAGTTTGACAAAGAAGTCCTGTCCAACCTTCATGGCAACGACATTCCAGTGGCTTTGTGCAGGAACCATGTTGGCATCCAGGTAAAACTTGACAATCTTTGCATGTCTCTCCTGCCCATCCTAAACGACACCTAAAATATAAATGTATATTTTTGTTCAAATGTTTTAATATATGGAAATCACCATATATTTGATGCATGTGTAGATACGTACAACATTCCGTCCACATCACAGAAAGCAGTGACTAGCTAAATGGTAATACAGGTCCTCATTATTATGCAAACAAACTGTAACTTGAACAGTCCTAATCTTGAATTTGATACTATTTACACGCTTTATATTAGCTTGACCTGTATCTATCTATGTAACGGAATCTTTCAACGCGATTTTCACCCACTTAAAATCATCGGATTGACTTGAAACTTTGTATACTTGTAGAGGACCCGTGACAATACAATAATTTCATATTTATTTTCTAAAATCCTGCCCATAATCATCAGAAAATCAAAAAAAGTGTTTTTGTATCAATGTAATGGAATCTTTCAACGCAATTTTCACCCACTTAGAAACATTGGATCGGCTTGAAACTTTGTATACTTGTAGAGGACCCGTGACAATACAATAATTTCATATTTTGTTTCTAAAATCCTGGCCAGAATCATCCGAAAATCAAAAAAATGAAAACTGGTATAACAGGTTGCGGACTTGTCAAGTTTTTAGTCAATCTTTGTAAGAGCTCAGTTGGTAGAGCAGTGAACTCTTAGTGGTATATAATTTCAGTAATCCATACGTCGCTGGTTCAAATCCGGCTGGGAGGGTTTTTTTTATAGAAGAGTATTACTTTTAGCTCATACTACAATAGTATCGAATTTAAAGATATTTACATTTTTATCTTATTTTGTAAAATATTAAAACTAAAAAATAAATAATAGTTTTAAAAAACTAAAAGAACACACTTTATTAGAAAACTAAAAAATGAAAAATAATTTTAATTTCCAATACGCTTGGTATAAAATAAAGTGGTCAACAAAAAAATCATCTCCAACACATATAGAATAAAATTAGAGTTATCATCAAAAAGAAAATAATTTTACCATCAAAAGCGTGGGGTGCTTTTTATGATTTTTACATTTTCTTCTTAGAGAGCTTACTTTTACCAATATCTGTTTATTATCAAATATATTAATTGATATAGAGCACCCCACACTTTTGATGGTAAAATTATTTTCTTTTTGATGATAACTCTAATTTTATTCTATATGTGTTGGAGATGATTTTTTTGTTGACCACTTTATTTTATACCAAGCGTATTGGAAATTAAAATTATTTTTCATTTTTTAGTTTTCTAATAAAGTGTGTTCTTTTAGTTTTTTAAAACTATTATTTATTTTATTTCTGTTCCATCTTACTCTCTATAATATAAATAAGACCACTCTTAAAAGTAATAAAGATTATTAATTCATTTAATTAAAATGAAAAAAATAAATGTTAGGATGAATTACTTTTGTTAATTTTTTAAGTTTAAACTGATGTACAAAAATGTGAAATAAAACTTATCAGTATTATTGTGGAATGTAGCTATACTTGACAATAGAGAAGTAAAACATTAATACAGCTGATTATGATATTAAATAGAAAAATGTAAATAAATTATTCAAATTATATTATTTTTAGTCTGGACATCTTACCTCAATATTAATGTTGATTTGTTCTTGGACATGTTTCAAAACAATTCGTCAAGCTGACGATAAAACAGAATTGTTTTGAAACATGTCCAAGAACAAATCAACATTAATATTGAGGTAAGATGACCAGACTAAAAATAATATAATTAAAATAACCTCAAAATATAACTTCCTAAAATTAAATATTAAATTATTACTTACTTACTTACTTACTCACTGGCACTATCGAACCCGTAGGTTCATGGCCGCACGGACATAAGCTCTCCATACATCCCTATCCTGAGCTAATGCTTTCCAATCATTCCCTGTATAATCTACTTCCCTCAAATCATAGTTAATGTTGTTCTCCCACCTCATTCTTGGTCTACCAACTGGGCGTTTTCCTTCTGGCTTTCCTAGAAGAAGTTTCCATGCAAGTCTTTCATTCCCCATACGCGCAACATGTCCTGCCCATCGCAGTCTATGGGACTTAACTGTTCTTATTATATCTGGCTTAAAGAAAATGTAGTTAATTGTTATGTAGTCTTCTCCATTCACCTGTCTGTTCATCTCTCTTTGGTCCAAAAATTGTCCTAAGAACTTTATTCTCAAATACTCGTAATCTCCTTTCCTCCCTTAAAGTAAGAGTCCATGTTTCGCACCCATATAATATAACTGGTAGAATAATAGTTTTATCAAATATTAAATTATTCAAAACTAATATTACATGCAATGATTGAAACAAATGTTTATGTAATAAATAGGTAGTAACATTATTAGGTTCTTCTTAATAAATAAGATGAATCTGTTCATCTTACCTCCTAAATTATTAAATATTTACCCATCATGATAATTGTTTTATTAAAAATAAGAGGAAATCAGATTATTTCAAATAATAAACATTTAATTTAGCAAGTGGGTTGACTGCACTGACACTGAATTTAAACATGAAATTGCCTTACAGAATGCAGTGTTCCAAGCATTGACAGAAAAAAAAAGCTGGGCATGAAGAGTTTTCATAAGTGTTGGCCCGGGAACCAACTGTTGCATTGTAGTACAGTTCTCACACATAGATGGCAAGAGAGATTAGTAATAGTTTGTCAATAGTTTTACTGGTAGATTATAATAAATAAAACATTTACATATATACTAATTAATCGAGCATTTGCATTCTTAATATTTATTTTTGATAAAGTAAAAGAATTGAATTTGAAGAGAAAAATTTTCGCCTAGACCGGGACTCGAACCCGGGACCCTTGGCTTTCCGGGCCAAGTGCTCTACCAACTGAGCTATCGAGGCGAGTTACGATCTAGACGCAAATTTTTCTCTTATATACGTTGTAATTCCCTATCGCCAAATGCTTTTTGAAACCATTGTTTCTATCTTTGCAAATGGCTTCTTAACTAAGAAGCCGCCATTTGCAAAGATAGAAACAATGGTTTCAAAAAGCATTTGGCGATAGGGAATTACAACGTATATAAGAGAAAAATTTGCGTCTAGATCGTAACTCGCCTCGATAGCTCAGTTGGTAGAGCACTTGGCCCGGAAAGCCAAGGGTCCCGGGTTCGAGTCCCGGTCTAGGCGAAAATTTTTCTCTTCAAATTTAATTTATCTTTCATTGAGAAATGTTAAATTAATAATAAAAACATCATTAAAAGAATTGAATTTGATATAACAGCATTTATTGCATAGACATTTTCAAATAATGTTACTGCTGTTTTCCACAGTTGCCATTTTGTATGCCATATATATTTAGTTAATATTTTTGCACCTACCGGTATATAAAATAAAAATAATATAACTTTTGGATTCAATTTTATGTTTATACCTTAAAATAATATATAATAAGAATTTTAAAATTCTGGCATGCAGTATTTATGTTGACTAAGCAAATTCTTAACAAAATTGAACTTACGAACTCATTTTCTAGTTTACAGAATATTTTTTCCTTGCATAAATTAAATGTGTGCATGGTGGAACTATGACCGTATGTACTTATATCGTACTCCTCTTCTTATTTTAATGAAGATGTCACTGCATTTTGACACCATTTATAGTGTGTAGTGTATTATTATTAAATACATGTATGCCTTTAAGATTTCCTGTTAGCAATGAAGTGAGAAAAAATAAAGGAACAATACTTAACTGTTATGTATGTTTGCTCTGCCAAAAGAATAACAGATGACAAAGAGAAAGTTTGAAGTGCTATTGAAAAGTATGTTATGTCATGACCTGTAAGTAGCACATGATATACTAAAAAAAATAGGATAGTATCTTCTATAACCACCAGATGAGGTCAAGTTCATGTAATTAAGAGAAATCTCTTATGCATAAAATCCAAACTGAGAAGCTGTATAGAATACAATATAAATTTATTAGCATAAAGGATTACACTAAATTCATTGCATCATCATTGTACAAGGAATAATAAAAGAAATATAAATTGAATACTGTACACAGTGTTAGGAATTATAGGCCTATTATGACTGCTAACAATTATATTATAAACATATTAATAAATTAACAATAGAAAGTAATATAGAAATATGTCCAAAACAATACAACAATTTATGAGATAAAGTGAACAGATGACCTTATTTAAATGAACATCTTTATGTATAAAAATGAGTGTCAGTCTGTCTGTTTGTCTGTCCTTTATGGACTCAATAATTACTTGACTGATTTGAATGGGGTTTTCATCATTGTCCAATACCATAGCCGAGTGGTTGTCCCGTGCCGTAGCCGAGTGGTTAAGGCAGGAAGCCTTGGCGCAGAGCTATGGGACTTGCACTGGTTTGAGTCTCCATGGGGAAAGAAATTTTCTCATGGTATTTTGGCCAGTATGAGACCGGTGCTCACCCAGCATCGTGAGGCATTTGGGTAGCTACAATAAGTAGTGGCTCTAGTTTGAGAAAACCAGCTATAACAGCTGGGGACTCGACATGCTGACCACATGTTACCCACACTGGCTAAATGATCATCTACCTCTGATTGACACATGTGGATGTGAGGCCAGCAGCTGGCTGGTAGGCTAAGGGCCTTCTAGGCCTGTTGTGCCATGGAATCATCATAGCCAAGTGGTTAAGGCAAGATGCCTTGGTATAGAGCTATGGGACTTGCGCTGGTTCGGGTCTCTATGGGAAAGAAATTTTCTCATGGAATTTCAGCCAGTATGGGACCAGTGCGAACCCAGCATTGTGAGGAATTTGGATAGCTACAAAATAAATAGCAGCTCCAGGTTGAGAAAACCAGCTGTAATGGTGGGGATCCTGACATGCTGATGACATTTCACCCCTATATTGGCAGGATGATTGTGTACCTATTTGATGTGAGGCCAGTAGCTGGCTGCTAGGCCTGTCACACCATGGGGAAGAAAAAAATGCTTATGCTGCCTAAACCGTAACAAATACACCAAATTAATGTACCGGTACACAGAATTGAATATCTAAAAATATTCTACAAAAAAAAAAGTTCATGACAGCATATGTCTATCTCTTACAGATAACTCACAAGATAACATTTTTGTCTTTTAGCTCATTGATGCCAAGAAGATTGGGATAAGTAGATTTCTAGAGAATGCCGGGTAATCAAATTACAAAGACTTTTCCAATAGTACAATTAATCAAATTAAATATGTTAGTTTATACATCCATCAGTTCACTGCTGTGGTCTCGAGGTAGCATGCTGCCTTGTCACACAGCGGGCCCGGGTTCGATCCTCGGTCGGGGCAGTTTTTCTGGGTGAGGTTTTTATCGGGGTTTTTCCTCACCTGTAAGACAAATGTCAGGAAAACTTTAAGGCCCAAACGGTCCCTGAAATCATATGGCCATCGTCATCATCATTATCATCCTTACCATTATCATTATCATCATCATCCTTCACCGGCGTGGAAAGCAACGGGAAGCTACCACACCTACACAATTCCCTGGTAAAGCTGCAAGCATAGCATGAAATCATGCTATGCTTTGCAGATTTACTAGGGAATTATAGGTGTGGTAGCTTCCTGTTGCTCTCCACACAGGTGAAGGATGATTATGATAATGATAAGGATGATGATGATGGCTAGATGATTTTCGGGGACTGTTGGCCCTAAGCATCCTGACATTTGTCTTATAGATGAGGAAAATCCCCATAAAAACCTCACCCAGGAGCCTGTCCGGGAATCAAACCTGGGCCCACTGCATGACAAGGCAGCATGCTACCTCAAGACCACAGTGGTGGACAGTTTATACATAACCTGTTTAAATTATTTTGTCCACGCGAACATCGCGGGTCCTTCTAATATAAAATAATGTTAATATAATTAATAGTAATAGTGAACACAGTCACTGAAATTTATGTTCTCCATGTTGATACATTGTATTTACACTGTCAGAACAGGATCTTGTTTCGTTGTCTTGATTTCAAACATTGTTCCAGATTGTTTCTAAGCACATCATCATCACCATCATTCAGTTTTATTACAGCTGACACTATTTCCTGATTTTTTTTTCCCAGTCCTTCATGGTCATTCCAATTAATAATTCCATAACAAAGTCTTCTTGAATTAAAAGCTACCCAATGCATCATGAATAATTTTCAACTGCTCTGGGTGGATATAAGAGAGGGAAAATTTTGTGTCTGAATAAGGAACCTAAGTAGCATATAGAGGCGAGGCATCAATATAAGCACTGGATACGGCACTTTCCTATAATTTTTACAAAAATAGACTATTTTAAATATTATTTAAAATTATTAAATTCTTACTTTAAATTATTTGAATTATTTTTTAAATAAATTGATAAGTTAATAATCTATAAGTTAAATCTGTACGCTAGTGTCACCTATCGGAGCTTTTCCAATTTAATCATCCATCTCCAGTGGCTTGGATGCGCTACACCTAGCCATGTTTTACTGGTGACATTTAATGCGGGTGCAGTTTAGAGAAAAACTAAGTTCGTTGCCATCAGTTATTATTGAAATAGCAAAGTTTTATTTATTTTATTTAGTTTAATTGTTTATAGTATATAGTGTGTATGTTATATTTTATTGTGAACTTGTCAGTAGATAATTAGTGTGAATGTAAATAGTGAATTTTTAATAGTGTTTTAATTTATTTTGTTCCATGTTTTGTCATGAGTGAATCGTATAGAAGCTCACTACTGGAGAGCTTCCAAAGATCCTCTCATGCTAGTAGCTCTGTCGTGAACGTTCAAACGGAGTTGGAACAGCATCATGAACCTGTAATATGTGAGTGTGCTATTGAAAAACTTTTACAAAGCCTGTTTAATTCACTTTCATTTCAAGACAAAATAAAATTAATAGAAAATAATAGATCTACACAGCCTCTCACCGAATTAAATACTCAATCTAAAGGCCATAAAATTTTCATACGAAATTTCAATCCAAATTCCTATCAAACTATCCCCTGGTTATGTGGTTACAATAATCTCAAAAAATTGTTCTGCTGGTCGTGTATTTTGTTCTTGCCTGAAAAGAATATTTGAAACAAGACAGGTTTTAACGATTTAAATAATTTTCTTAAAGCCCAAAAAAAGACACAAACTCTCATTTCACCACATATCAAGCCTTAAGCAGTTGAAACAGTTCGGCAAAACTAGAATTGAATTACGGTATGCCTCAGTGAGCAATTTCGAATATCAATAGATGCATACAACGAGAAAGTGAAAAAGAACAGAAGAATTCTGAGTCAAATGATTAGGGCAGTTTGTTTTCTAGGAAAACAGGAATTATCTTTTAGGGAACATGGTGAATCACATTCTTCATTTAATAAAAGTAATTATGTAGAATTGTTGAATGAACTGGCTGAAAATGATTTGGCAAAATCCACGGTATTTTCAGGTGTATCTAGTGATGTACAGAATGATCTCATTTCATCAGTGTCTAATTAAAATAAAAGAACAGATATTGGAATCTCCCTCTGTTTCAATTATTTTGGCTGAAACTACAGATATTACAACAAAGTCACAGTTGTCAACCCCTTTGAGGTATGTTATTAAAGATGGCCCAGTAAAAGAAACATTACTCGAGTTTAAGGATGTACGTAATGATCGCATAGCTAATGCCTTGTCTCGATATGTTTTTGAAGTTCTAGATAATTTTAAGTGTGAAAAAAAATGGTAGCTCAAACCAATGATGGTGCAGCTGTAATATCAGGTGAACATAACGGTCTGCAGGCTAAAGTTAAGGAAAAGTGTCCTCATGCTATCTTTGTTCACTGTTATGCTCATAAAAACTTAACTTAGTCCTCTCCCAGTTACTGGATTTCATAAAGAACTGTAAAATATTTTTTGCCAATCTTTCAAGTTTTGGTTCATTTTTTCTAAATCAACAAAAAGAACAGCTGCACTTTGATGCTAAAATGCATAAAAGATTTCCATCAGTGGCACCAACAAAATGGAATGATACCGGTAACAGCATACTGGTAGAGACTGTATATGAACATTGCGATGACATTGTCAAATTATTGACTTCAATTATTGAAAATGCTGACGAATGGGACAATGAAACTATTTGCATTGCTCAGAGATTTCATTCAATTATCCAGGATTTTGATTTCAATTTCCTTCTGGCTGTTTTTTCAGAAATATTTCATGAAACTGATATTCTCTTCCAGATTCTGCAGAAAAAAAAAATGTGATATTGCTTTCTGTCAAAAGAAGATGATAACTTTCTACATTTATTGACTAATATCTGAGAAAATGTTGACACCATCTGGAATAAATGCTTTGAAATTGAAATAGCCGAGGAACAACCAAGGAAAAATATTTGAATAGATTCTATTCCAGGAGAAGATAGGAAATCTTCCTATAGAAGATTGTTCTTTGAAATCATTGATGTAATTAAATCAAACGATTTAGTGAACTGCCATCCTTAAAGTTTATGAGCCTTCTGGATTGTAAGAAGTTTCCAGAATCAGGATTTTCCTGTCTAAAAGAAAGTTGACTTTGAAAGCTTAAAAAGTGAATTGTATGTTATATTTAGAGACATGGCTATGCATAAAGAAAGTGTGTTACAGTTATGTCAATACTTGGTTCTTTAGATTTAGTTGATGTTTTCCCTGAAGTCTACAAACTTATAAAACTGATAATAACTATTCTGGCCTCTAGTTCTTCTGCAGAAAGATCCCTTTCAGCTCTAAAGAGGATAAAAACTTATTTGGAGAAATTCTCAAACACAAGAGAGGTTGTCATCACTAGCTATGTTAAGCATTGAAGAATGTTTACTTTTGGAGTTATGCCAGAGTACCACATTTAATGATGATGTCATAGATATCTTTGTCCAGAAGAATAAAAAAATTGAGCTTATCTACAAAAGGTACTTTTTTTTCTTACTATATGGAGCTTCCCTTGTCCCCAAACTCATACTCACCACTGCTAGAAGTTATCCTGCTCTCTTCTCCTTTCCTTAAAGTTCATGCCTCATTGCCGTAGCAAAGTGCAGGTCTTGCCAAGGATTTGTATAACCATACTCTGGTATCTCTCTGGACTAGCTAATGTTTCATTACTGAATTTATTATTCCCATGGTTTTATTAAAATTAATAATCTTATTTGATATGCCTAATTCATTCAAATATGTTAATGAATATCCAAGGTAGGTAAATGAATTTACTCTTTCCAGTATTTTTGAATTTATTACAAATTTTGCAATGTACAGGGTATTTTCTTTGAAAAGTCATTACTTTTGTTTTCTCTATATTGATTTTCGTGTTATATTTGATGGCTATTTTGTTAAAATTATAAACTGAATACTGAGTAATTCGTCCTCTGAGAGTGACACTAATGCTATATTATTTGTGAAAATTAACGTATCTAATTTCATATTCTTATTCAAGTGTATATATTCATCTCTCCATTCTCTAACTATCTGATTCATATATATATATGATAAATAAAAATGGTGATAGAGGGCATCCTCGTCTCATTCCTATATGGGAGAATCTTAAAATATATAATTATAATTTTATTAGATTAGATAAATATTAAATGGATATTAAATAAATATCCATCATTGAGATGTATGAAATGAATAATAAAAACATTGAAATAATAATAAATAAGCATTTGATTTATTTTAGAAAGAAAAGTTAACGCTTGAACCCCGGATCTCTGACTCTGCAAGTCAGTATGATAACCGTTACGTCATCTGAGTTCCAATACAAATGTAAAAAAAAACACATTTCATTTGTTTAATTCTTATGCATGTGCTATGCAGAATACATTGTGATTTCTATTGTTTTAAAATGGTCGGTTTCTGTAGAATTTTTTAAGACTGGAAAAGAAACCATTTGAAAAAAGGACAGAAACAAATTATTTTGAATGTTTTCAAACAGTTTAGTGAAAAATAACCCAAATTAGCCATTGAGGATGTGGTAAAAAGAACAGCAGAATTTACAGGTGAGTCAAAATGGAGTATGACTTTTGCTCATAATGAAATTACAAAAAAAAAAAGGATATCTATCGACATCATGGAAAAACCATAAATGTCTGATTAGGTAGGCCCATATATAATTTTTTGTCATAAATAAATAAGAAATGGAAGTTCCTAATTATTGGTACCATCTTACCTTGTATTCACTCTTACATTTGTTGCCTGAGAACAATGTTTCTATCGATAATAGTTCAGTCATACGGTGGGTGAAAGTAGCACCAGGGTTCCTCCATTAGAGGAGTTGGTGGAGT
Organism: Diploptera punctata; assembly: GCA_030220185.1. Lineage (NCBI taxonomy): Eukaryota > Metazoa > Arthropoda > Insecta > Blattodea > Blaberidae > Diploptera > Diploptera punctata. Next base: position 735,910 of record JASPKZ010005718.1, read on the forward strand.
AATACCTTATGCAAGTTTGTTTACAATACAACTGAAACTTAGCTTGGATATAGTATAGAATACAGAACACTATAGTAAGATAAATATGAAGTTGGACAAAATAAAGGTGAAATGGAAGATAGTAGAATAAGATTGTATGGTCATGTTAAAAATGAATACTAGAAGGACTCCAATACAAACACTGGAATTTAGATTTGGAGGAAAGAAACCAAGAAGTTGGCTGAGATACAAATGGGAAAAACAAATTAAGAAAAATGTCAAGAAAAGAGGAGTTGAATGGATGCAAAAAGGAGATATGAAATGACCAAGCCATCTGGAAACTTTTGTCCAAAACTCGATGCCTGAAATGGGGATATGAGACTAGATGAAGAAGAAAAAGGTGTAAAATTTCTGAACACAAATGTCACACAATTCAAAGCTTAAAACACATTAGTAATTTTGGTCCCAGGTTATATAACTGTATTATGAAAGTTAAGATACAACTCAGTAATCAGAATGTTGGTAAATTCAGAACTGAAATTACAAGATGTGTATTCAATAAACAGTGCACAAATAATATTATTAATTCACCCATTCATATGGAAAAGATAAACACTAATTTATCTAAAAAAATTAATTTAGGTAATATTAACTAACTAACTCTCTTAAAATATAAAATTATGGAATATTCACCTGAATTTTCCGTCTCCTCAACTTTATTAGTTATTTAACTGTTGCGCTTTCGGGACTAGTCCCATCATCGACAGGATTCAAAACTGGTGTTTCACTGAAGATCTGGTAGAGGGGGTTACATGTACTGGGTTCATTTTCGTTTATCAGAAAACACTTGTACGAACCCAGTACAGGTAATCCCCTCTACCAGATCTTCAGTGAAACACCAGTTTTGAATCCTGCTGATGATGGGATAGTCCCGAAAGCGCTACAGTTAAATAACTAATAAAGTTGAGGAGACGGACCTTTCAGGGGGATATTCCATAATTTTATATTTTAATTTTGAATAATACCTCAATGGAACATATCATGAATCTTGTAAAAGTTAACTAACTCTCTGGCACTATCGAACCCATAGGTTCATGGCCACGTGGACATAAGCTCTCCATACATCCCTATCCTGAGCTATGTTTTCCAATCATTCCCTGAATAATCTACTTCCCTCAGATCATAGTTAATGTTATTCTCCCACCTAATTCTTGGTCTACCAACTGGGTTTTTTTCCTACAAGAAGCTTCCATGCACATCTTTCATTCCCCATTTGTGCCATATGTCCTGCCCATTGCAGTCTATGAGACTTAATTGAGGTTAATATTATTATAATAATTGTGAATATAAATTTATATTTTTTGCTCTCTTATTTTGTACTCAATATTGTATTAAAAGTATGCTATTTTTCTTTCCTATTTTTAGTTTTCATGCATATGACACGTATACAAATATAATATCATAATTAAGTATGTAAATTTTTGTACTTAGAATTGTATTATGTTTTTGTTTGTCTTTGGACTGTGTCTCAGCACAAGTTCTGCTCATTTGAGCATATTTAAAATGTATGTATTTATTTACACTATGTGTAAATAAGTAAATGAATAAAGTATTTATATTCAGCTGTTACAAAATTGGAATGATGATAGTTTGTCACAGTCTGTTACAATTTGTTTTAGTTGATGTGTTCTTTGAGTTTTATGAATAGGAAGTAAATCAAATCCCCCTTCTATGTATTTTCTCATGATCTCATTTTAGAACAGGATGTTTTATTTTTTTAATTATAACTACTGAACTTTTATAGTCATATAAAGTAAAAGCATTTTATACTAACCTACATTCTCCTGGCCATTCACAATATCCTCTTGTGGGATGACAATCACTTCTACACATGGCTGTAAAGATAAAGTTCAGTTTCATCTTTCTTTCACTTCATGAAAAATATTAATTTGATCCTAAAAGTCAGCATGGCCCATAGATAATAGATATTATAACGCCTAATAAATAATAACAAAAATCTAAAATCTATCAAAGCATCACAGTGAGTATCAGTTTAACAAAAAAGTATATTTCATAGAAACTTAATACATTTCAATATTTGAAGACTTAAGTTATGTAGGTAGGAAATAACACTATGAGATTTACTTTAATTTATGTTGAGTTGTTTTTGACTCACCTCATACTTCTTAACTCCCTCGCAGACTCGAGTTTCTTCACTGCATTTGTGACATCACTGTTGCGAATGTGATACAGCATTGAGAATGTCACAAATGCAGTGAAGAAACTCGAGTCTGCGAGGGAGTTAAGAAGTATGAGGTGAGTCAAAAACAACTCAACATAAATTTGAAGACTTCCCTCAAATCAGGGTGTAACCAACAATTATGTGTGACATTATTTTGATGGATATATATATATATATATATATATATATAGTGTCTTACAGCCAAGTTCAATCGGGTGGGAAATGACACCATGTACCTAGCAGTATGCCAACTACTTACTGAGTAAGTTATGAGAGATTAGAATAGAATAGATATCAATTTGTAAAAAAAAATATTAAATTCGTTAAGTTGTCACTGTATACAATTGTAATAAAAAAAATACAAATTATAGCAATGTACAGAATGTTATATATTATATTACTACTGTTAACAATGTTGTTAAAAATAATCCAATGTTAAATCCATCATCATCATCATCTGGTATCATGGCAGCTGCTGCTGTCTTCCGCAAACCAAACGCCATTCCTCTCTGTCCATCCATTGATCTTCCTTTGATGCTCTGATATTCATAGCTGCTTGTGCCCCTTCTATCCAAGTTTTCTTTGGTCTACCTCTTTCCTCCTTTCCATTGGGATCCATTCCATAACAATTTTAGGCAATCTTTGCTCTGGCATTCTTTTGACGTGGCCATACCACTGTAATCTTTTCTTTTCTATAATGTCTATGATGTCCGGCTCCTCTTGCACACCCATAATTTCCCATAGTTCTTTATTTCATATTCTATCCATTCTAGATTTTTTCCAGCTGATCTTCTTAAAACATCCATTTTTGTACTAAAAATTCTTTTCATTTCCCTGGTAGGAATTTGCCAAACTTCAGCACCATATGTTAAAATGCTCTGAATTATGGTTTGATATATTTGTAATGTACTGATTTTTATAATATTCTTACTCCACCAAACAGAGTTTTTTTTTAAAGCATTTATTGCTTATTTTGTTTGTGCAATTATTTTTAATTTTCACTGTGTTATCACCTGAATGGTCTAATTTCATTCCTAAATAATCAGTTATATAATTATATAATAGTAATATGAAGATAGTAATTGATTTCATAAAACTTATTAAGGGAATTAACATTATAAAATTGAAAAGTCATACATTATCTCACCTCATACACTCCGTGTTCATCACAGCACAGGACTGCAGTTTCAGGAACAATCTTTCCTATCTTCAGCCATTTTATTGACTGCTGAATTTTTGCCTTCTAAACTGCCATCTATTGTTGATTAAATGAACTTTGAGATTAAATCTTGTTTGCTGGGAATTTCAAAATTCATGGATCTAAATTTGTTCTTCTGAATGTATATCTTTTTCCAAACTGTTAATTCCAAGGGCTTCACCAAATATTTCAAAAGTTTAGTATTTTTTTTTTTCCAGTTTTATGATTTCTAGTAAATTATGAGCTGCAATTTCTGATTTCTCACTTTCACCATTTTTAATACCTCTAAAGCGTTCTTTTCTGCAAATGTCCAAATTTGCTAGAGAATCATAAAATTTAAAAGAAAAAAGAAACTAAACTTTTGAAATATTTAGCGAAGCCCTTGGAATTAACAGTTTGGGAAAATATATACATTCAGAAGAACAAATTTAGATCCATGAATTTTGAAATTCTAAGCGAGCAAGATTTAAACTCAAAGTTCATCAAATCAATACTAGATGGTAGTTTAGAAGATGATGGTGAAGGCAAAAATTCAACAGCTGAAATAATGGCTGAAGACGACTGTTCCTGAAACTGCGGTCCTGTGCTGTGAAGAAAATGGAGTATATGAGGTGATGTGATGTACGACTCATTTTAATTTTATAAATAGTAATTAATATATAGTATTCATATTGCTATTAAAGGATCTTGTGTATGAAGTGCAATAAGGTGTCGTTTAATTTCAAACATTGTTAACACCGTTCCGTAAACCAGTTAAGGCATTTAAGGAGACTATCGTGTATGCGGCCATCGGTCAGTTAACTCGCTTTAGAGCAGGTGCAAACAAACCGCATTTATATTCGGTGCCTAAATATTTTGTTGGCTTAGTATGTCTTGGAGATCATAGATGGCATGTAAATGTACATTTTCTATTCCCGTTTGACACGTTTAACCTTGGTGAATCCCTTTTATTTTTTAAACAAACAACACATGGAATTCGTTCACCCAAACTTGTCTCCAGTGTCCAATGCAGTCGTATTTGTTTCTTGTTATTGCCCTGTTCTTTGTGCGTGAGTGAAACCATGGCGAAAGAAAAATGTCTCACTGAAGAAGAATTAGTGAATATTTTGTATAATGATGATTCAGGTGACAAACTGATTCGTGAATTACAAGATTCACAAAGTGAAAGTGAAGATGAACTTCCACTTTCTGAAATTTATACGTCGATACTATGTGATGTCAATCACCCAAGTTATCTCACCATCAACTACTAGGATATCTCCTTTAGGTATGTACAAAATTTGAATTTTCTAGGACTAATAGTTTGTGAATAATGGTCCATTTTCTGAAGTGCCACGAAAAGGGTAGCTGGGGTATTTAAATGGCTGGCCTGTGGGTTTATATGCCCTGCTCAGTGTCTGGTACTGATTGTGTTAAGTCAGCTTCCAACACATCAAAATAGAAGAAAGAGGGAGCAGTAGTCAAGGAAGGAAATTTTAATTTATGTTATACTATGGAAAAAAGAGAGAGAGAGGCCTATGTCTAAATATTCATCAATAGAAGGACTATATGATAAATGAATAACTAAGATATGTTTAACTTTCTTTTCTAAATTTCTTGTGTTGGTATCTTTTAACCTCGTCAATTAGTTTGTTGTACATTTTAATTCATGTATGGAATACACTGCTAAGACTTGTGGTAAGCCTATGACAGTTCAAGTGCAATTTAGTGGCTGTCCTTGTATTATGGACAAGACAGACAGAATTTATTTGAAAGAATTAATTTTTTGATGTATAAATTATATTGTTTCTAAAATGGAAGGAGCGTGCAATAACATAGTTGGTTAAGAAAATATGCTACAAGCTCGAAGGTTAAGAGTTTGAATCCCAGTGGGTCAGGATTTTTAAACTGACCCAAAGTTTCTGGCGGCACCATAGTTCTGGGGTAAACTCAGCCTCTAAATCAAATAAGTACCAGGTGCTTGTTCTGGGGGATAAAGACGGCCGTCATGCAGGGTTGACAACATGTCTAACATCAAGAGCTGATTGTCTAGAAAAATTGAAGCCTTAACCTCCTACGATCCCAAGGGAGTGCTATAGTGGGATCACTTTACCTTTCTAAAATGGAAAAAAAAAAAAAAAAAGCAGAGGAAAAGATAATATTATATTTGAAGAGAAAAATTTTCGCTTAGACCGAGGACTCGAACCCGGGATCTTTGGCTTTCCGGGGCCAAATGCTCTACCAACTGAGCTACTGAGGCAAGTTGCAATCTAGACACAAATTTTTCTCTTATATTATTGATTTAACAATAATAAAAACATCAATAGAAGCCCTACTGGCTTTATAAAGTAGTGTTAAATTCCCAATAAATGTCTTCTTAACTGAGAAGCCGCCATTTGAAAAGATAGAAGCAAAGGTTTCAAAGCATTTGGCACGAGGGAATTACAACGTATATAAGAGAAAAATTTGCGTCTAGATCGCAACTCGCCTCGGTAGCTCAGTTGGTAGAGCATTTGGCCCGACAAGCCAAAGATCCTGGGTTCTAGGCAAAATTTTTTCTCTTCAAATATAATTTATCCTTCAGTGTGAAGTGTTAAATCAATAATAAAAACATCAGAGGAAAAGATGTTTAATGCTTACATACATAGCTGTGAATGTTGCACACATTTTAACACCTTGAAATCACCTTAGCAGAAATTGGTGGTTACATCCTTTTTTCCAAGGGAGTTCTTCATTTGTTGCTTTATAATAGTAGAAAAATTACTGAATTCAAATAAATTATATATTTTAGTATTATTTTAAATAGAACAACCACCTTCACCAAATTAGATTATTGAATTTCCTACTAATTGCTGTTATGCCAAAAAGAGAATGACATGAATTGGATTATCTGACAAACAGCAAATCTCTCAAGTCTTATTGTGGATTTTAATTTTAAAAATTTAATAAAGAAGGAAGAAAATCTATTAAACATTTTATAAAAATTACAAATATATCAAACCATAATTCAGAGCATTTTAACATATGGTGCTGAAGTCTGGCAAATTCCTACCAGGGAAATGAAAAGAATTTTAAGTACAGAAATGGATGTTTTAAGAAGATCAGCTGGAAAATCTAGAATGGATAGAATACGAAATAAAGAAATAAGGGAAATTATGGGTGTACAAGAGGAGCCAGACATCATAGAAAAGAAAAGATTGCAGTATCAAGTCATGTCAAACGAATGCCAGAGCAAAGATTGCCAAAATTTGTTATGGAATGGATCTCAATGGAAAGGAGGAAGAGAGGAAGACCGAAGAAAACTTGGATAGAAGAGGTACAAGCAGCTATGAATATCAGAGGAATGGAGGAAGATCAATGGATGGATAGAGAGGAATGGCATTTGGTTTCCGGAAGACGGCGGCAGCTGCCATGATACCAGATGATGATGATGAAAAAACAATAGCAAAATTACAAATTCTTTGGTTATTAATTGAGATATCCAGAAATGTAGGGAATAAGGTACAACATTGTCAATACAATTGTACAATTTGTGTGTTCTCCAGATCAGTAATCCAAGAGTGATTTGACTGCACCATACTTTTGAAATTTACTGCCCCTGTGCCATAGCCGAACATCTAAGGCATCATGCCTTGGTGCCAGAGCTACGACACATGGACTGGTTCATATCTTCATAGAGGAAGACTTTTTTCATGTAATTTTGGCCAGTATAGAATTGGTGTCCACCCAACAGTGTGAGGAATTTGGGTAGAATCAATAAGTAGAAGCCTCAGGTTGGGAAAACCAGCTATAACAGCTAGGGTATTTGGCATTGATCACATGTCGCCCCTACACTGGCTAGATAATCATCCATCTCTGAAAATTACATGTGAATGGGAGGCCAGCAGCCTGCTGGTAGACCTAATGCCTTCTAGGCCTGCCAGATCAAAGACATTAAGAAATTTTCTTTGCATGATTTGTAAGATTTTAGAAGCAAACTGACTTTAAGCAAAACATTGTAGATAAAGAGTGTAATACTAAGATGATAATGCTATTAACTTATGAAATAAAACTAGATTACTTACGCTCAGAGCAGAAAAGACCATCCCAGCCTTTAAGACAATTACATTCAAAACTTGTGTTACAGGAACCATGTTGACATCCTGGCAGGGATATACATTTGTTGCACAAGTCTCCATAAAAAACCTGTTCAATTCAAATTTATGATTAATTAAATAGTAAATTGACAATAAAGTAAATTTCAGTAGTTTCTCATGGTGCAGAATATGGGAGAACTCATAAAGTGAAACAGGCTGCCATGACACTATAGAACTAGAAACAGTCATGTCCCACTATCTCATAAGGAACTGTCAACCATAACATGCTGAAACCTACCTTAAAATTTCTCCCAGAGAAGCGTTGTACCAACGCCATGTCAAAAAAAAAAAAATTGCTGCTTGTTACTGCAAGGCACAGAAATCGAAGCCAGAATCCAGCAATGACAACCCATTGTATGGAGCAGATAAACAACCCTGCTAGAGTAAAAGTGGAGTGGAGTGAGGTGGGATGCGCCATGGATAACAAACAAGTAGGGAGGGTTAACCAATTTACCAAGTCAGGAGTTGTATTACTTCCCTATAGTTTAACCCCTCTGCATGCCACTGGTAAAATCTCTTGTGTCAGAGATTTAAATCACAACCTCTGATGTGATCGGCTTTGCAAGTTGTTTAAATATATTGTCTGGCAGGTAATGGACAGGAGCATCAGAGCTGATCTAATCAGCTCATGGCACCTAAAGGGTTAAATGAGAGATTTGGCACTGGAATTTAGTGCTTTGCAGTTAAAAGTGGCAGATATTTTTTTTGGACATGACCTTGCTATATCACAATGCTTCTCTGGAAAATATTTTAAGTTTCGGCATGCAATGATTGACAGTTTCCTTGTCAGTGAGTTTCCATGGTAAATGCTACCAAGAAAATGTATATTTAAATGATTAGTCCCATCCAAAATTTTAGCAACAGTTATACTAAACTTTATTTCTTTGGAACAAGCTAGAAGTAAGATCAATAACATATAAGCATTAAGATTAAGATAATTATGTTGATGATGAACCCATTTATCTTTGTGGCAAAGTCCTGGAAGCCTCAAAGGATGAGATAATGTTGATCTATAATAGCCTAATTTACATAAAACATGAATTATAAAACATATGTAAATAAATAAATTTGTGAGGTGAGGTGTAATTTTCAATTAATATTTCATATAATTAGATTTTATTTTTATATTACCTGGTCATTTTGATTTTTTTAAATTTTTGGCATAAATTTTACTATTTTTTTTTATCCCTGCAGTTCACTTTCTATACTTTTTCAACTAACAAAAGAAAATAATATTTAAAACAGCAAAATCAGACCATAAATTTGATTTGCTGAGGAATTTGATTAGTTTAAGTAGCTTCATTAATAAATTACAATAGGAAGTAACATTATGAAGTTCTTCTTAATAAATAAGGTTAGTCTGTTACATTTTACCTCATAAAAAGTTGAGTTCTTTTATATATGTTTCAATTACTCAATAATCAGGAATATTGAAACATGTTCAAAAGAACTCAACTTTTATGAGGCAAAATGTAACATTCTAACCTTATTTATTATGTTATTCTTCTTTACAATATAATTTCAAATTTTAATGTATTAAAAAATTCTAGTGATTTTAGTCAGATTCAAACCCATGATTGTCAGATCCTCAGGCAGACCCACAAAAAGAAAGCCATTTAAATAAAAACTAGAAGTTTTAAAAATGACAAAACATTAAAATTAATATATGTAAATTAATAATATGTATACTTAAAATTATTTAAAATCCGTTTTATGGGTAACCTTACTTTTCAAATACCTCTAACTTCATCTTCTGTAATAAAACTTATCCACTGTTTGTGTGTTATTGATTCGAACTGAAATTAAAAATATTAATTTAATTCTTGTCTAATAGACCAGTATCCATGGTCAAGAGCATAGGAGGTAGAAGAACATGCGGAATCCACAGTGAAACTTGGTCCTCAAGGAAAAAATCACTATGAGGTTTAATTTAAGAATTAAATTAAGAATAAAAATATTAATTGGATTCTTAAATTGAAGGCATGTGAATGATAAGTGGATAAAGACCAATCCACTACTTTTGAGAAAATCAAGAAAAACTATTTTAATCAATTTTTTTTTGTAGTCACTGCAATGTTACCGATATCTTTCAACATTTTTTAGTATTAAAGTAAATATTAAGTCAGCCTAAAGTGAGTTATTAACAGAAAATGTCGATGGATTTATCCAGTTCTCATTCTCAATCAAAGTTGTGAATTTTTTCCAGCTCAAAATCACTGATATGTGAACTGAAACACCACTCATCTGAATTATGTAACTTACATTGTGTTATAATATGCATCAGATAATATTATTATGTAGCTTTAGGAAAAAAAATTAACCAATTAATTAGAAAATATAACATCACATTAATGTACATGATAGTCTTCACATTCATTCTTTTCATTATCTGCACCAAGTTTTTTCAATACGTTCATACCACTGTTTATACACTGGAGGAATAAACTTTTCCAACTTCATAATATCATCCAGTTTCTTCTGATTTATTGGCAATGATGAATTGCATAGATTTGTAGCTAAATCTAGCACCTTCTGTGTGAAGCATTTTATTACCATTCTCACACCAATAGATGGAGCATGCATTCTAATTGTATTTTATGCTAATAACTCTAATTCACAAAAAGTGGTCTTTATCCACTTATCATTATCATGCCTTCAATTAAACCGCATAGTGATTTTTTCCCTGAGGACCAAGTTACACTGTGGATTCCGCATGTTCTTCTACCTTCTATGCTCTTGACCATGGATACTGGTCTATTACACAAGACTATTGTGAATCTGCTATTGTGCCCACATCTGCATTCATCCGTATGTTTCCATGCTTGAAGAACACAAAGTATGAGGTGAGATATGACTCATTTAATTAATTTTTATTATTTGAAACTAACTTTCAGATTTTAAATGGAGTATACTTGTACCTCAAGAATGCTATTTTAATATAATTTCCTATTATATCCATCCATAGTATTCTGCCCGAGGGCAGGTCTTTCACTACAATATAGCATTTTCATGCTATGCTTTGCAGCTTTACTAGGGAATTATAGGTGTGGTAGCTTCCCATTGCTTTCCACACCGGTGAAGGATGATGATGATGATGATAATAAGGATGATGATGATGATGATGGCCATAAGATTTCGGGGACCATTTATCTTACAGGTGAGGAAAAACCCCGATAAAAACCTCACCCAGAAAAACTGCCCTGACCGGGGATTGAACCCGGGCCCGCTGCGTGACAAGGCAGCACGCTACCTCGAGACCACAGTGGTGGTATCCTATTATATAAATTTTAAATATTTTAAACTTTCTCATATTGTATATCCTCCTTCACTGTACATTCTGTTTACAAACTTTGTTAAATTAAAGCATTTCTACCAAGTAAAATAATATTAACATATTTAGCGAGATTTAACAAAACATTATGATTGGAATTAACATTATGAGGTAATTTATAATTTATATAACTGAGTCGGACAATTTTTTACATATCACCTCTTAAAACTTTGCGATTCTCACAAAACCAGTTTTTGAAGTCATTGCTTCCATCCTCAGCCAAAACTCATACTGTTGAACTTCCATTGATAACTCTCAAATTGCCATCTGGTGGTGATTTGATTAACTTTGAGATTAAATCTTGCTTCCCGGGAACTTGAAAAATTCGTCGAATCTATATTTGTTATTCTGAATATATATATATATATATATATATATATATATATATTCCCAAACTGTTAATTCCAAAGGCTTCTCTAAATGTTTCAAAAGTTTAGTTTCTTTTCCTATTTTGTGATACTCATAGTTTGCAAGAGAATTGCAAAATTGAAAAATAAATTTAGAGAAGTCTGGAATTAGCAGTTTGATATACATTCAGAACAAATATAGATCCATCAATTTTGTTCCCTGAGAGCAGATGGCAGTTTGAAAGTTGATGATGATGTGGAAGTTCAACAGTTGGAGTTTTGGCTGAGGATAGAAGTGATGGCTTCAGAAAATGATCCTGTGAGAATCATGGAATTTTAAAAGGTGAAATGTAAAAAGTTATCCGACTCACTTGTATAAATTTAGCAAGATGTTAAAAGTGGCCTGGTTGGCATTCCATGTGATAAATATATTTATTATAAATCTAACTTTTGTTAGCTATGAACTTCTTTATGAGAGAAGAAATAATTTATTTTTTACAATACATTTTATTTAGAGATAAAATTTCGATGATTGGTGAGAAAAAGAAAATATGTTTAATATTGTGGAAATGAGTTAAATGTTCATTCATTGTGAATGACAGGACACTTTAGTGACAAAGGGGACAAATACATCTTATTTTAACACCTTATATACTTAATGTGATGAAATTTTCTTTTATAAATAATTATTCCAACACATTTTAAAGACTAGTGACATGTCTACATTTTTTAATTTCATTTGGTGTAGTTGGCCATTAGGCGCATGAACCATATTTTGCTGTTAATCTACTTTATCCTTCAATACTAGTAAAATTCATATCAATTTCCGTTGAGGTGAAGTCATATGATGAAAGTTAAATTTAATTTTTAACTTTTATCATACTTTATCCTTCTTTCAAAGAATACAAGCTTTCTTTCATAACACAAGAATGGTCTTGCCATTATCTTGTGCCGGGCTTGCAATATAAACCCGGACCGGCCTCATGGGGTTTCACCCGTCAGGCAGCTCTCTCTCCTCGTCCAAATTTCACTCTGCCAGCCGCTCGTCCTTGAACTAGTCAGTTTACTGTCGTTCGACAAGATGAGACGTCAGCTGACATTAGAGCAGCGCATTTATGTGTGTAAATGTTATTATAAATACGAATCAGCTCGTCGCGTTCACGAGGAATTTATTCGGAACTTCCCTGGACAATTACCTCCTTCCAGATCGACAATCCACGATCTTGTGACTAAATTTGAGACCACTGGTTTAGTACAAAATAAGAAACACTCGCTCCCCAGATCTAACAGTGTGTGATTTTTATTTGTGGGGTAGCCTGAAAGACAAAGTGTACAAAACAAATCTGCACACATTGGAAGAACTGAAGAATAACATAAGAAATGAAATCAGAAACTTGACAGTGCCCGAACTACAGCGTGTCAATCTAAATGTGTTTACTCGGTATAATACCTGTTTAACTGCGGGAGGACAACATTTCCAGCATTTTCTATAAGGTAAGAAACAGTTCAAGGACGGATGGCAGGCAGGGTGAATTGCAGGAGGAAGAGACAGCACTGCGTGCCGGGTGAAACTCCGTAAGGCCGGTCCGGTTTTATATTGGAAGCCCGTTATAAATAAATATGCATTGTTTTCTCTACCTACGATGGTTTCAAAAATCTTTTAATAATGTCTTCAGATTTGTTGAATGAACATTTAATTTTTTCTCATGCACAGAGACTGAATTAAAAAAAAATCTATTATTTTAAGATGTTAAACAATACATTTTTTATTTGTGCTACAATTAATATTTATTTCTTAATAACAAAATTATTTATATCAAAACCATTAGTACCTACCATTGCCATATAGACATTTTTTTATGTCGAAGAAAAAAAAATTCTGCGTTCATGATTTAACTTTTAAAGTTGGTATTCTTTTCTTCTCCAGAAAAGCCTGACCAGAGGCTATAAGATGGCAGCCCCATCACTGGTCTTGCCTTCCTTTGGCCAGCAACCAATCGAAGGGACTATTATTATGCTTTCAAGTCTTATACGAGAATTTCCCGGAAGGATCAAAACGCTGGAGGGAAAATTTTCTATAGGATCGTAACAGGCCTTGGCCTAATACTTGGAAGGAAGAAGAAGAAGAAACACTTTTATCTGTTTCAGAAAAGTTTAAATTAAAAAAAAAATTATGAGACTTTTAAATTTATCTTTAATGAAACTAACATACTGATTATCAGAAGTTTTATGTTCTTGAATGTGGACAGAAAATGAAATGCCTTTCAATTTATACAATTATTGTACATTTTATAAAGCATAATTTTTGAGTACATTAATGTTTTGTATACTTTAAAACCACATTTTTGTTCTAGTTTCCACTTATTATTACAAAAAGGAAAATTTGATGTTTCCATATGTTAAAGCTAGACATTTAAAATACTCAGTAAAATATTATGTAATTATTTTTTATTTAGAAGCATTGGACATTAATTATAATGAGGAAGTTGACAGGGAAACAGTTCTTAAGCCACCTTTGGAAATAGATAAAGATTCCAAAAATGAAGATCTGGATTTTGTACAACAAAGAAAAGAATATATCAGCTGGAGTTCAGAAGGGAGATGACCACTATCTAAAAATATATCACACCTTAGCAAAAGGAGCTAGTAGATCGTTAGTATCATCTGTTGTTAGTTGCATATGTATGTGTATGTATATATCCCATACGTCCCGCATGGGGACATGGATTATTCCTAGCAGGAGTTTCTTAACTAAGCTAATTTAGTTATGCTTATTTACTTACAGATGTCAATGAGTGACATGTGGTTAGCACATCACCTCTATGATACATTTAAGCATAGCAACTAAGATATTACTTGGATGGATGAAGGTTGATTAAATTTTGTGCAGATGCCTTTTTATTCAGTCTTGCGGTTGTTTTACGAGCCTGAAAATCTTCAGATTCGGGGCTCACAGCTTAAAGTCCCTCCTGGAGGATTTGTCCTTTGGATTTTTCCATCCTAAAAATCCATTGAGCCTGGCTGGGTTTGAACCTGTGACCCTAGGGACTAGGGGCAAGGAACATAACCACTAGACTACTGCAGCCTACATTAATTGCATAACAGATTCAATAGGATTCGATAGCACTTATTGCCTGATGAAAATAAAAAGAGAAGATATGCTTACAAAGACTGTAAATCTATTGTAAGAACAATATGTTCTAAGTGCAATGTTGGATTGTGCATAGTATGTTTCATTCCATTTCATGTGTATTAAGTACTATAAAAAGTAAAATCTAGTGATCCATACTTTCTCTACGTACATTCTAAGATTATAAGAGTTATGTTGTTCATTCATTATTTTATTTTTAGATTCTAACTGTAGGAGTAAGAGATTGAGCATAATGTCACATTATGCAAGAATGTTCTTATGATTAAATTAAAATGCTTCATACCTCTTGTCATATCTTCAGTATTGAAGATGAAGCTGCCAAGGCTTTTGAAATTGTGATCTACTTAGAAAACTGGATATGAGGAGAGGTATGCATTTTAATTTAACCATAAATTAAACCTCATAGAGATTTATTCCTATAAAAGTTCAAAGAATGTTCTTGTTTAAAATAATAAATTGAGTAACAATATAAAAAACAGTAATACATAACTTATAATTAATATTTTTAGGAAGTAACAAGTTGAGGTTTTTTAATATAAATATTAAAAATCATAAAATTGACAGCTCACCTCATAATTTGTAAAAAAATATGTTTCAGAAGGGTTCTTCCTATCATCAGCTCATATCCAACTACTGAATTGGTTGTTTCCTCTTTTCTCTTTAGGTTGACCAATGAAATTCCAAATCAAATCCTTTTCCCCAGGAATTTCAAAATTCATAATTTTTCTTTATATTTCTGGATGTAAATCTTCTCCCAAACTGTGAATTCTTTGGATTTATCTAAGTGTTTAAATAATTTTGCATTCACTTCTACAAATTATGAGGCGAGGTGTCAATTTTTCCAGTTCTTAATATTTATAATACATATGTTGTTTTTTAAGCTTGAGGTGCAAAATATTAATGTCCGTGTTTACCAAGTTTGCATCGGCATTCTCCTGGACGTTTGCAGTACCCCTGCAGAGGATCACAACCTTTCCTACATATAGGAACATTACACACATCTCCAGTCCATCCTGGGAGGCACTTCACATCTCCATTGTCTGTACAGATGTAGTGACTGTCTTCATTTTGACTTGCTGGTATCTCGCATGCCTATAATTAAAGAAAGAACATTATTTGCTAACTAATGGCCAGAGTTTTATTAGTAATTTTTCTACTGTAACCACGCTCCTTATGACACTTTCAAGAACTCACTGAGTGAAAGAGCTTTCACTTAAAATTAAATGTCACCAGTTTAATTTATTCCAAATACAGTTATATTTTCTGGATACCATACTTAAAAAGCTGGGTAGATAGATGGGGTTTAAGAAGAGATAGGATGCTAGTATTAGGGTAATAACATTTGTAGGAAAATTATAGAGTTTAATTAATGGAAAGGTTGTTAAATTGTTATTAGGAATAATTTTTAACTATTGAATATTATTAACTATTTTGGCAGACAAGTGCCCCAGAGTTAGAACTTAGAAATTCAATTGATAAATTTATTTGTTGAAATCCTCTCAATAACAATTGGTATATGTGGTATATTTTCAATTTATGCACCATTTCGGCAGACCAGTTTATCTAGAATAGTGCATTTTTGTATTATGTACAGGGAGGAGTAGAATGTTTATGTTGTGTATGTATAATAAATGTCCAGCAATGGAAAATGTTAAAATTAAAATCTTACATCAGAATGTTTATGTATTTGTGTAATGTAAAGTATGTTGTATGAAGGATGATGATGAAGAAAAGGGAGAAGGTAAAACGTAGCCTACTCTTGTTGAAAAGCACCACTAAAGGGACCACCAGGCTTAATGTCTCCATCCGAATAATGAATCGCTATCAACAGTGTCATATGCCTTCTCAACATATGTACTGCAGAGGGATTTGCAAGAATATGATGTACAATTTACCAAAAAGCTTTCACCAACACCCCTCCTGGCCCTGAAATTGAAAATTTTACAATTAAATTAATTGAATTTAATTAATTTTACAATTAAAACTTTTAACCCCACCTGATATTAAACCTGGGCCTGCAAGTCAGGAAGTTGGGATCCTGAACCAGAATGGTGGATATATAAAAAAGTTACAATAAAAAAAACTTTTAAGATAATAATTAAAAATAAAGTTAGATTTAACATCTCACCTCATAATTGTAGTAATGCTTAAGGTAATACTTTTAAAATTGATTACAAAACACCATTGAGGTCACTGTATAAAATTTAAAAAATAAAATTTGTATTTGAGATATCAGTCATTGTCGAGGACAACTGGGATATCAGGTGAGAATTAAATTTTATAACTTATACTTACGATACTCTGGAATGCCCTATATGCTAATATTAAATAAAATGATTGTTTTGTCAAAATATACTAAATGGATTCGACTTACATTTTCAAAGGAAATGTAACAAATCCTTGTACATGGAGATTTCACTTACCAGTAGTGTTATTCAATATTTGAAAGAAAAGTACTCGGAAGAATATTTAGAATAAACAAAGGGACAAATAGCAACTGGAGAATGAAAATAAATAATAACAAATTGAATAAAGACATTGATAATAAAATATAGCAAATCACATTAGGTCACTTAGAATAGATTGGTTTGGAAGTAATATGATAATCAAAGTTGTAGAAATGGAAACCCATAAGAAACAGAACAGTCAGAAGACCTAAACCAAGGTGGAAAAATTGTGTAATGAACGACCTAAGGAAAATCCATCATATCATGTTATTGAAAAAAAAAATAGTGGGGCTGCATTACATGTTTTTACAGCTTATATAGGTACACCCTTCGACAAAAAAAAAAGTCATCTCTTTGAACGCACATTTCTTCTAAGTCATACTCGGCACAGCGCTGGGTTCAAACTAGGAAACTAGTCATAATTGTGCAGTCCCTGAGCTACTGTGTGGCATAAACTGAAGACTCTCCTACGTGTCGTGATAGCTCAGCGGTAAAGCATGCGGTCACTGTTTCTGTTAGTGAAGATTGCGGGTTCGCGTTTTCAAGTACGCATTTTTTTTCGTGATATTTGTATTAAAACGTTATATGAATTAAATACATTTTATTTCGACGTTTGAATTAATCTATACTTTTTAAGTTCATAATTGTTTTTTATACCGTTGAGGTTATAACAATGTTAAATTATATATTTTTATAAGCTTTATATTAACTTGACCTGTACCTCTCTATGTAACGGACCTGTATCTATGTAACGGAATCTTTGAACACGATTTTCACCCACTTAAAAACATTAGATCGACTTGAAACTTTGTATACTTGCAAAGGACTCATAACAATACAATAATTTCATTATTTCTTTTAAATCCTGGCCCGAATCATCAGAAAAAAAAACCGGTATAATAGGTTATGGACTTCTCAACTTTTTAGTCGATCGTTTTAAGAGCTCAGTTGGTAGAGCGGTGGTCTGTAGTGGTATATAATTTCAGTAATCCAGGCCGGAGGATTTTTTTAGAAGACTATTAAGCAATTAGAATTTCATGGGATTCCAGTTTATGACAATCAATTAAACTAAAAATAAAAAAAAATAATAGTTTAAAAAAACTGAAAAAACACGCTTTATTAGAAAACCATACTAAAAAAATAAAAATAAATAATAGTTTAAGAAAACTAAAACACGCTTTATTAGAAAACCGAACTAAAAAATGAAAAATAATTTTAATTTCCAACACGCTTGGGATAAAATTAAAGTGGCCAACAAAAAAATCACCTCCAACACATCTAGCATAAAACTAGAGTTATCTACAAAAACAATAATTTTACCATCAAAAGCGGGGGTGCTTTTTATGGTTTTTATTTTTTCTTCTTAGAGACTTTAATTTTACCAATATCTGTTTATTATCAAATATATTAATTGATATAGGGCACCCCACGCTTTTGATGGTAAACATATTTTTTTTGTAGGTAACTCTAGTTTTATTCTAGATATGTTGGAGATGATTTTTTGTTCACAACTTTAATTTAATCCCAAGCGTGTTGGAAATTAAAACTATTTTTCATTTTTAGTTCAGTTTTCTAATAAAGCGTGTTGTTTTAGTTTTTTTAATTATTATTTATTTTTACCTTGTATACTACCGTCTTCCTCAACTATTTAAAATGTTCATTGATTTCACTTTAGGCCTTTCGATGCATGCTTCATTTTCTGGAGTTGTTGTAGTAGTATTGAATTAACTGTATGTCTAATAGAGGGTTTTGCTCATTAGGCATATTTTCGTTGAGAATGTTTGTATTTTTGGCCTTCTTGATAATTTCGATTTCTTCTAAAATGTTAATTTTGTGTATGTTGTTTTCCCTGTGTATAATTTACATTGTATTATCGATATTGTTGAAACTGTGGCCGCTTTCTGAAATCTGTTTAGCTAAATTTGATTTGATTATTAAAGGAGAAGGCAAATCAAATTTCGCTGTTCACCTGATTTGAATCCAATCGAAAATGTGTGAGCTAAGATGAAAATAGAGATGAACGCTAATTGGCCTGCAGATGCAGGAAAGACGAAATATCGCTTATGGCACAAATTCAAGACGCCTGGGATGCTCTAGACGATTGTCCATGTGCCTGTAGAAATTTTATTGCATCAATGCCCCGAGGATTCAGGGCGGTAATAAAGACTGAGGGTTCATACATCCGATATTAATTTTGTTAAGGTTTTCATTTATGTGTTTTATGTGTGCATTAAAGCCATAAAACTCAAATATGAAACTATATTACAGGCGAAATGATATCCTAACATTCAGTAAAAAAAAAAAGTAGAACGGGAATCGAACCCGTGAAGTTACGAACGCAGATGCTGTGTGTTACACCTCTCGACCACGGAAACGCACAAAGGCAAGCTCTCTCTTTTATGTTGAGTGTGCACTGCGTTAACTAGCAAACAACACAGCACAATTACCGAAAACGTGTTAATGTGAATAAGGCTTCTGCGAGTGCTCACGAAGTTCCCCGATCGGTTGATAGAATCAAGAGATGACTTTTTTTTTTTGTCTAAGGGTGTACCTAAGGAAAATGAAAGTGACAAATCTGAATGTAGTCATAAGTAGAAGAGTTTGGAAGAAGATTATTTAGAAGGTCAACATTTTCATCTTTGAAGTTGTAGTGCCTTAAGAAGATGATTATGATAGGTGATTGTTATTGGATGTGTATAAAAAATTATTTTAAACAATTTATCAAAAATAAATGTTACTATAAAGGAATCATACAGAGTCCTAACTCAGGACAGTGATATAGTGAGAACTTAAATCTATGCAGCTATGAACCATTAGGATTGATAGTACCATTGAGTTAGTTATAATGATGATGATGATAATAATAATAATAATAACAATTTATTTATTAATGAAATAAAAATAAAACGTAGTTTTATTTGATTTTCATATTTATTTAAACTCTCTGAGTTAAGGCCATAACACCTTCTCTTTCACTCAACCAGATAAAAAAAATAGAAAAAATACATAATATCATATTAAGCATAAACTAAAATAATAATCAAATTAATGTTAATAAAGAAACAGGTAATCAGAAACCACTCATTAATCTTCTGAAAGACCAATTACAAAAGAAAGAGATTTAAATTCCTTTTACATTACATTTTGGTTAACAAAGTGAAACTTCAACACTGATAGATTGTAGGCCTATAGCATCTTCAAATTTTATACAGTTAGCCTAAGTACATAATATATTGGCTACATTATTTAAAATAATGTGAAATTTACTAACAAACACTGTTGAGTTTAATTAACATTTTGATAAAATAACTTAAAATCACAATTCAAATGTGAGCACGAAATAACCAACAAATTTCGCTCAAATTAATGTTCAGATTACTATTTCATCTGCTGCAATTCTATTGTTCGACACAGGAAACATGACTCTTCTGATGGAAGCCGCACTCAGGATTTTTTGCCCTTAAAAATTCATTGTTTTGGTCAGGTTTGAACCCATGAACCTCAGAATTAGAGGCGAGCATGCGAAAAACTTTTTATGAGTCTGCGTTAAAAAAATTGTAGTTGCAGATTTTTTAGAGGTGTAACTGATAAGGAAACCTGTAACAACATCATCTGTTCACTGTAAAGTTAACAAAACTTGGACCTATAGATCTAACCATAGAGTTGGATGTAGCGCTAAAAGACCACGAAACCAATACTAAACTATTTGAATGTCTAGGTCAAGGGTATCCAAATGCCTGCTCTCTAAGCAATGGCTCGTGAAGTTCTCACTTATTGTAAAGTGATTTAATTATATATTTCAATTAACATATTTTAAAAAAGATTTTTAAGAACCGTCATTCCTTTTATGGTGCATCTTTTTTTATTTCATAGGAAATTATATGAAATTATTAAGCATTATATTAGTCATTGTACATTTGAAATTAATTATGCATTTATCGATTCTGCACTGTGATTAAACGCGCTCATCCAGCGAACAACCCCTAACAGCGAGAGAAAGTTTTTTATGACACCATGCTATGCTATCAAGGAAAAGGTTAACGAAATAATTTCTATCCCTCTTCAGTGCAATGAAATTTACGAATAGTCACATTGAATGCTAGTTGTAAAATAATTATACATTTTTATTTCATAAGAAGTAACTAATATGTACTTGGCAATTACAATTTTGGTAGGAGAATCCCTATTATTCTCTATCTGCGACTCTCCACCTGATAAGAAAACAAATTTATGGCCCCTCAAGTCCATTATAATTGGACACCATTTTTAGATTTTTTGTAGTACCGATAATGTATCAGTCTTATATATTATCTTAAAGCATTTCAAAATAAAAATAAGAAAATCACAATGTTCTTAACAGTACATCTAAAATAATGGTTGTGATTCAGAAAAATCCGTCACGCAGGAGCTGCTTAAATTAAGGGAATTCCTTAGCAATACTAATGTATGGTCAGATATAGCAGATTAATAAACACCCCCTCAGGGATCCTCATCTAGGGGATATGTGGATGGCAACCACAAGGTGCCCAAGCTGTGCAAAACATTTCTTCCACTTACTTGTGTTTTGCACTCTTTTAACTTTACTATCTTGGTTAACTCTTGTTTTTTTTTTACGCCGACGCTATTAGGGCATCCGAGGGCTAGGGAGTCTTTCCTTTCTTCCATTTCTTCTTTCCTTTATTTTCTTTTCTTCTCCAGAAAAGCCTGACCAGAGGCTATAAGATGGCAGCCCCATCACTGGTCTTGCCTTCCTTTGGCCAGCAACCAATCGAAGGGACTATTATTATGCTTTCAAGTCTTATACGAGAATTTCCCTCAAACGCTGGAGGGAAAATTTTCTATAGGATCGTAACAGGCCTTGGCCTAATACTTGGAAGGAAGAAGAAAAAGAAAAGAAAAGAAGATATTACTTTTCTTATTCATATGTTATATGACGTTTCTGCCTTGTCACGCAGCGGGCCCGGGTTCGATCCCCGGTCGGGGCAGTTTTTCTGGGTGAGGTTTTTATCGGGGTTTTTCCTCACCTGTAAGACAAATGTCAGGAGAACTTTAAGGCCCAAACGGTCCCCGAAATCATATGGCCATCATCATCATCATCATCATCCTTATCATTATCATCATCATCCTTCACCGGTGTGGAAAGCACCACACCTACAATTCCCTAGTAAAGCTACAAGCATAGCATGCAAATGCTATGATTACAGTGAAGGACCTGGCTTCGGGCAGAATTACTATGGATGGATATGCCGTTTCATTACGGAAAAAAAAATACGACATCCGCTACAGCGATTTTTAAATTTAGGGTTTAAATAAACCCGCACTTCTAAATGTCGAATTTCGCCTATTTTTAGAAAACACGTTCCTTATTTAATCCAATGGTATATACCGAGTTTCTTTACGAAAAACAAAATACGTAAGCCGCTACAACGATTTCTTAATTTAGGTTTTCAGCTAAACCCCCACAGCTAAATGTCGATTATCGCTTATTTTTAGAAAACACCTTCCTTATTTTATTCCATTGGCATATACCGAGTTTCGTTACGAAAAAACAAAATACGACAGCAGCCACAACGATTTTTAAATTTAGGTTTTCAGCTAAACCCCATTTGTAAAAGTCTAATTTCGTTTATATTTTTAGAAAACACCTCACTTATTTTATTCCAATGGTATTACCGAGTTTCGTTACGAAAAAAATAGTTTTAAAAAACTAAAACAACACGCTTTATTAGAAAACCGAACTAAAAAAATGAAAAATAATTTTAATTTCCAACACACTTGGGATAAATAATTTTACCATCAAAAGCGTGGGGTGCTCTTTACCAATTAATATATTTGATAATAAACAGATATTGGCAAAAGTAAAGTCTCTAAGAAGAAAATGTAAAAATCATAAAAAGCACCCCACGGTTTTGATGGTAAAATTATTTGTCCCTAGCGTGTTGGAAATTAAAATAATTTTCATTTTTTTAGTTCGGTTTTCTGATAAAGCGTGTTGTTTTAGTTTTTTAAAACTATTATTTATTTTTTAGTTCTAATATTTTACAGAATAAGATAAAAATGTAAATATCTTTAAATTCGATACTATTATAGTATGAGCTAAAAGTAATACTCTTCTAAAAAAAAACCTCCCAGCCGAATTTTAACCAGCGGCCTATGGATTTCTGAAATTATCCTACCACTAGAGTTCACCGCTCTACCAACTGAGCTCTTACAACGATTGACTAAAAAGTCAATAAGTTCGCAACCTATTATACCAGTTTTCATTTTTTTGATTTTCGGATGATTCTGGCCAGGATTTTAGAAACAAAATATGAAATTATTGTATTGTCTCGGGTCCTTTACAAGTATACAAAGTTTCAAGTCGATCCAATGTTTCTAAGTGGGTGAAAATCGTGTTCAAAGATTCCGTTACATAGATACAAAGACATTTTTTTATCTGACGATACTGGCCAGGATTTTAGAATCAAATATGAAAATATTGTATTGTCACGGGTCCTTTACAAGTATACAACGTTTCAAGTCGATCCAATGTTTCTAAGTGGGTGAAAATCGTGTTCAAAAATTCCGTTACATAGATACAAAGACACTTTGTTTGATTTTCTGATGATTCTGGCCATTATTTTAAAAACAAAATATGAAATTATTGTATTGTCACGGGTCTTTTACAAGTATACAAAGTTTCAAGTCGATCCAATGATTTTAAGTGGGTGAAAATCGCGTTTGAAAGATTCCGTTACATGGATAGATAGATAGATAGATACAGGTCAAGCTAATATAAAGCGTGTAAAAACAAAACACTACAGCCGCTACAGCGATTTTTAAATTTAGGTTTTCAGCTAAACCCCCACTTCTAAAGGTCGAATTTAGCTGATTTTTAGAAAACACCTTCCTCATTTTATTCCAATGACATATGCCGAGTTTCATACGAAAATTGTGGCCACTAGAGCGATTTTTAAATTTTCGGGTCCAGGTTAATCCCACTCCTAATGCTTCCATATTGTTGGTTAATGAATTCGACCCTACGTTTCTTAAGTGATTGCTATATGCCGAGTTTGGTTCTGAAAAAATCAAGGGATCCAAAGTGTGTTCCGTGGATTCTCAGTGTTCCGCCAATAATAATCAGGGAATCTTCGGTTTGGTCATATTTAACTCACTGCACTATCGAACCCGTAGGGTTATGGCCGCACAGACATAAGCTCTCCACACGTCCCTGTCCTGAGCTAATGTTTCTCAATCATTTCCTGTATAATTTACATCTCTCAAATCACCTCATTCTTGATTTACCAACTGGGCGATTTCCTTCTGGTTTCCCTACAAGAAGCTTCCATGTCCCTCTTTGATTCTCCATTTGTGCTACATGTTTTGTCCATCGCAGTCTATGAGACTTAACTGTTCTTATTATATCTAGTGTTCTATAATTACCATGTAGCTCACTGTTATGTAATCTTCTCCATTTGCCTGTCTGTTCGTCTCTCTTTGGACAAAACTTTTTCCTAAGAACTTTATTCTCAAATACTTGTGGGGTAATGGTTATAATGCTTGCCTCTGATTCCAATATTCGTGGGTTCAAACTCAGCGGTAGTGGGTGGAATTTTCAGAGCGTGAAAAGCCAGAGTATGGGTTATTTTCAGAAGGGAACTAATGTCGCGGATCCTGTGTTGTATATGTGTGTCACTTAAAAGAACCTCAAGCCTGAAAAGACGCCCCTAAGCAAAATTTGTCGGTCCTTTCACCCCCTGATTTGAAGTGTGGTGCTAATGAGTTTACCGGTACTCGTTGAAGAGCTTGGTTAAATAATGACATAATTTACCGTAATATAAATATGGAAGCAATTTATAATGGTTTACTTGAGAATCCTACCTATCATAGTCGATTAAGGTCATACATTACAAGCCGGAAAGTAGCTGGTTCATTACCCGATGTAATTAATTTTTTAAACCTTGTGGCGGCACCATGACCTTGGATAAATGAGTATCTGTCAAATGTTATGGTGGGTAAAGGCATCCTTCAAGCAGGACTAACAACCCAGCTGACATCTCGTGCCGATTGTTTAGAAAGGTACGAGCCCTAATCCAAGTGTTTTCTAAGGCCTTTAGTGGGTCTACTTTTACTTGAAACCCTAAATTGTTTAAAAATCCAAACGGATCCACTATAAATAAAATTGGAAACCACTGCACAAGATCATCGGGGCTGATAGAAACATTTAATGCAACCCAGGTTGTCTTTTATGGCATTTTTAGCTTTCTTCCCGACATTGGCGGGATTGTAAGTCATTTTTTAAGTTGGGGCACCTGGAAGGCGGAGATACGTTACCCCGATGACATGATGATTAATAAACGATGAAGCGCCAGGAAGAGTCCTTAATCTGAACTCCAGATAATGAGCAACTACAGGAATAGTTCCCTTAAAGAAAATTTCCTATGGGGTGACCGGGAATCAAACCCGGTACCTTATGAACCGTAGTCCGAAGCTCTGTCCGCCTGGTGTGACAGAAAACATGTTTAGGATTATGAAAATCCAGTGCGTGATAGGTCTAAGATAGTCCTTGGCCTAGTAGCCAGCAGCTGGCCTCACATCCACATGTGTCTATTACCGAAGTAGCAATCATATAGCCAATATAGGGGTAACATGGGGTCAGAATATCGGATCTTCAGCTCTTAGGGGCAGTTTTCTCAACATAATTGTGTATGTATACACCCCACACGTGCCGAGTGACGACACAGGAGCTGCTTAGCTGGAGTTTTTTAACCAAAATAATTTAGTTACTAATGTCAATGAGTGACATGTGGTTAGCACATCGCCTCAATTAGACATATAGTAGGCAAATAAGATATTACGTGGATGGATGAAGGTCGGTTAAATTTTGTACAGATGCCTTTTTATTCAGGCCTGCGGCTCTTTTACGAGCCTGAAAATCTTCAGATTCGGACCCACGACTTAAAGTCATCTCGGAGGACTCCTCCCTTGGACTTTTCCATCTTAAAAATACGTCGATCAATCCGGATTTGAACCCGCGACCCTAGGGACTAGAGGCAAGAAGCATAACTACTAGACTATCACGGTCGACACCTAAATTCCTTATGATTCTGGGTGGCACTGGTCCTATACTGGCCGATAGTAAGAAGGTAAAGCGATTTCACTCCATACCTCAGGGGGTCTTTAGGGTTGTATGAGGTTAACCTCACTTCCACTTTTCTAGACAATCGGGACGATGAGGCAGCCGGGTAGTCTGTCCAGCGTGACTGCCGCCTTTCCCCCCAAAACATAAGTAGTCTTGTAGTTATTTCAAAGTCATCACCAGGGTCTTGGTGCCGTCAGAAGGTTTAGACTAGTTTAAAAATCCTGAACCCCTCGGGACTCGAACCCGCAACCATCCAGCTTGTAGCCTTTTGCCTTAACCATCTACATTAAAACATGTCCGATATTGGCCGGAATCATGAGGAACTTTTTTGCCACTTGGGTACTCGAACCAGCGCGAGTCTCCTGCGCTGAGGTATGATATCTTAGGCAGCTCGGCTATATTGCGGGACGCTTTGGGATATTTACAGACTTAATGTGAATATTTTAAACTAAAGAAAGATTATGGATTATTTATTAGGGACTCACCTGTTTCTTCCATTTGGGGACATACCTAGCAGGAACGACAACTGACGGAAGTACAGCAATGCAAACGAAGAGCGCTAGAAAGAACCGCGACATCGTGTCTGAAGACTTTACTCGCGGAGACTGAACCACCTATCGCCTACCCGAGAGCCACTGACCTCAGTCGTCCTCACACTAGACCTACTTTCTTCATTTATTTCTCTTTATAGTTCGTTTACACTGCCCAATATCAATATTAATGTAATATAAATGGTAATTATTTTGTAACACTTTTAGTGCCCACACATCGGTCTTTTCATTTGTCGGCATCAACAACAACTCGTCACTTTCATCAAGTTCTACAGGTCCGCCTCTGAACCGAGATTAAGCTTTCGATTCTAGTTAAGGTCAGTGGAATTTTTTAGATGACAGAAATTAAAGAACGCATTTTCCTTTGAAAAATATAGGCCTATTAGAGCTTTCATGTCCTGGAAATGAGAGAAACGTTAGGATTCTACCCTCCGATATGCAAAGTGTATCCCTGGCAAAATTGACAGATATAAATAATCAATAAATAGAACATATTTGTAAAGGACAAATAGGGATGAGATGCACAAAGAAATTAAACATAAGCTCAATTCTGGAAATGCGTGCTATTATGCATTACAAGGATTCTTGTCGTCCAAGACCTTCCCAAAAAACAAACTAAAAATATATAACACTATTATTCTACCAGTTATATTATATGGATGCGAAAAATGGCTTCTAATTTTTAGGGAGGAGAAAATATTATGAATATTTAAGAAGAAAGTTCTTAGGAACATTTTTAGACCAAAGAGAGATGAACAGAAAGGCGAATGGAGGAGACTATATAACAGCGAGCTGCATGTTCTTTATAGGAAACCAGATATAAAATAAGATCAGTTAAGTCTGTAGACTGCCATGGGCAGGGCATGTGACACGAATGGGGAATGAAAGAGGGACATGGAAGCTTCTTGTACGAAACCAGAGGGAAAACACCCGGTTGGTAGACCAAGAATGAGGTGGGAGAATAACATTAACTATGATTGAGGGAAGTACATTATACAGGGGATGATTGGAAAATATTAGCTAAGGATAGAGATATAGCTTATGTCCGCGTGGCCTTGAATCTACGGGTTCGATTGTGCCAGTGAGTTAGTTGGTTATTTGTAAAGGACAAGATATTGAAATATTTATAAAATCGCTTAGACTCAGTTGGCTAAGACTTATTTATAGAATGAATGAAAATATAATGCCCAAAAAATCTTAAATAGTTTGGTGTTAGGAAGTAAAAGAATGGATAGACCAAGGAAAATGTGACTACAAATAAGAGAGTGACCTTGGTAAAATGAAAAATTAGGGAATGGAAGAAGGAAGTCATGAAAAGAGAAGACTTGAGGAGTATTGTGAAGGAAGCCAAAGCTCACCCTGGGCCCTATAGCTGAGAAAGAAGAAACGTTCATTTCCACAGTTAAATCTCAGACTGCGATGGGGAAGGACAAGGATCAGAATGAGGAATGAAGGAGGGGCACGGAAACTTCTTATAGGGAAACTAGAGGGTGAGAGCCCAGTAGGTAGGCTAAGAATGAGAAGGAAGAATAACATTAACTATTATTTGAGAGAATTATGGAGGAAATAACAAGAAAGTAATAGTTCAGAATTGAAATACGAGTATATGGAGATTATGTCCGCTCGATCTTGAACTCCAGAATTCGATAGTATCATGAGTTACTTCATCTCCGATGTTACGATTAGGGAACACCATTTCATTTGGAAGAGAGGTTAAAACATGTTGGTACAATGTTTTAAATATCATGCTACTATGTTAAAGAGACTCTTGTTATTCAAAATTCTCCAAAAAAATGGTAAACTAGTGAAAGCATTAGGTACAAGTAAATACACACCAAATAGAATGGCCTATATGCTAGCCAGAGAAACCTACTTCCTAGAGGACCCGAGACAAATGATACTACTGTCAGCAACGGAGCCATATAAGAAAGTCACCGAAAAAAAAAGAAACAGAAGTAAAAAGTGATCGGCGAAGAGTTCTACGTCTTAGACGCCATGGTGAACAGGAAGTGGACCGGAAGCAACCAACCACAAAGGCACGCAATCACAAACTAAATCTATAAAACGGGGATTCTTCCAGTTATATTATATGGATGCTAAACACAGCACTTTACTTTTCAAGTTACATTGACTGTAAATGTTAGTAAGACAAAAACAATGACCTTTAAAAATGGGACGGTTTATGGTAGAGCAGAGGAATGGAAATACAGAGATCAAGTACTTCAAAACGTGAAACATTTTGAATATCTTGGTACGACGTTGAAAACGAACGGAAAGTGGAAAAAACATATTGATATAGCATTATTTAAAGGGAGGGGACAACTTAACAGTGTACTCGGTATTCTGGATCTAGTGCCTGATATTCCAGTCAGCACATTAGAAAAAAATGTATGGAGTGATGGTCAGGCCAGTAATGCACTATGGTAGTGAGATTTGGGGTTTCCAAAGAACGGAAGTACTAAATAAGGTATATACGCATTTTCTAAAATATATTACAGGACTTAGTAAGGCCGTTTCTAACTGTGGAATTTTATATGAATTCGGGTCATTCCAGGACGACATTAACTGTAAAATTCGTGTACTCAAATACTGGTTGCGAGTAATCCAAGGTGAACAAACAATGCTTAGAGCAATTTGTTACGACCACCAAATTAAAAACATAGATGTTAAATTTTGGGCAGACGAGGTTAGGAGAGAACTCCAAAAGATTGGGATGGGCTGGATATGGGAAAAAGGGACTGAAAATCGCAAGAACGTGTGGAGAAAAATAAGGAGGAGGTACTTAGATATAAACCAACAAGATACTTTCGCCGAATGTACAGGAAAACGCTCACTGTGTTTACAAAGAGACCTAAAACACGTCTGGGGAAAAAGAATCGTATATACTCAACCTAGGATTTAAGGAGAGATCAGGGCTTGCTTGGTTTAGGCTAGGGGCATGGAAATTTCTAAAAATTAGCGACGATCACGATATGCGAATATGTCCAATGTGCGGGAACTTTGAAGATGAGATACATATATTAGGAAAATGTAATGATTTGGAATATTGGAGACGTCAGTTATTACCGGAAAGATTTCTAAATTCAAATCGGGAAAGATTGGCATGCTACGAGTTATTGGTAAATCCAGAAAATTGGATAAACCTCGGTAAATTTCTGGACAAAACGCGGAAAATAAGGCATACACTCATTCATGAATAAATATATGTTATCAAAATGCAATACCATTAATTATTAACAATTATATATAAATTAATTAGTGTATAATGCTATTGTGTTATTATTTAATTGTAATATTAATGTGTTTTCTTTATGTAATTGTAATGTTAATGTTTTTTAGTGTATAATGCTATTGTGTTATTATTTAATTGTAATATTATTATCGTGTTTTCTTTTATGTAATTGTAATGTTATTGCTGTTTTTGTTGTTTATTTTTCTTTACACTAGTACCAATTATTACTGTGGACTGTCAACAGCACGTACGGCTTACTGCCCGTGCGACCCATATTTGTAAATAATATTGTAAATATCTTACTTTTTGTCTAATAAAGTCCTACTACTACTACTACTTTTCAGGAGGAGAAATCATTGCAAGCATTTGAGAATATATACACGGTCCATACAATGGAAATGAGCCGTAAATGACAAATGAGTGAAATATTGAAGAAGTGGTTGAATTCAAATACATGCTACTATGCATTACAGGAACTCTTGTCATCCAAAATTCTCTCAAGAAAGTTGATCAAAACTTATATACAGAATGTTTCTAAATTAGACCGACAAACATTAGGGGCAGATAGTTGACCTTCATTGAAGCATATTTTGTTAAGGAACCTATAGGCTGTGACGATTCGTTTCAGTGCAAGAGGGGTCTTAGAGGAAGGGATGGAAGGAAGTAGGTACGTGCAAATATCAAGTCATTCTGTGCCATATAATCCTGCTTGTTCATCCAAATACTTTACAGACAAGCAGAAACAAAACGTACTTAATTCTAAAAAAAATAATAAATAAATAAATCAAACAAATAAACACTCATTCCAGTGTTGCATTGTCAAGATGGATCCAGTTTATTGTCCAATCACAACAAGTGCTGGAACACACGTCCATTGACATCCAGACAAACAGTGCATCAATGTGCCATACTTTGTCGTATCCTTCCAAAGATGCCAGGAGTGTTCCTTATTTCAGCTGCTGCGCTGGCAATGCGTGCTACAAGATCATCTTCAGAGTCAATATCGGTTTCATAAACCACTGCATTCATGCAGCCCCACAAAAATATTTTGGTAGATCAGGTCAGGCGAGCGTGCCGGCCAGGCATGGGCCCACCCCTACCAATCCAACAGATCGTACCAATGGATGTGAACAAACTTGCTGCAATAGGTTCTGGATGCTACTGAGCTGTAGAAGTAAACAAACCAAGCGCTAGTAGTAATGACAAACCTCTATTGGACTGAAAGGAATGTTTATCAGTTTCCTTCAATCCCTTCCTGTACGATCCCTCTAGCCCTGAATCGAAGTGTTTCAGTCCATAGGTTCCTTAACAAAATATTCTTCAATGAAGGTTATCTATCTGGTCCCAATGTTTGTCGGTCTAATTTAGAAACACCCTGTATAACTGGTATTTTTCCAATTATATGGATGCGAAATTCTTTATTTTGAAGACTTTTATTTTCATCAAACAATATGTCTTTTATTTAATTTTTTTTCACTATAGGCCTATATATATATATATATATATATATATATATATATATATGTGTGTGTGTGTGTGTGTGTGTGTGTGTGTGTGTGTGTGTGTGTGTGTGTAAAGTATAAGTTTTTATTATTTTTATTATCTTTTTTATTTCATGTTTTATATTAATTTCATGATATTCTTACTTTAAGGGACGAGTATTTAAGAATAAAACTTTTAGGATAATTTTTGGGCCAAACGAGCCTTCTTTTAAAACATTGTGAATTTTAAAAATATCTGAAAACTGTTTGCCTACCTGCACCTTATCCGTTGTGCCATTTAGATACATTCGAATAAATTTAATTAACGTTTTAGCGAGTCCGAAGTCCAGGAGGGTACTATACAACTTCTTCTTCTTCATCGAATCATATACCTTTTTGGAGTTTACATATACGTAGTTGACGTACAGTGCCTTCATATTCCAATTTATTTTCTAAAATCTGTATTATACTACAAATTTGATCTGTTGTGGACCTGTTGCTCCTAAATTCACATTGACGATCTCCTATTATGTCGTCAATGCAGAGAGCAGAATAATATTAATGGTTATTATTGAGAAAATTATTTTCAAAACGTCTCTAGTCCATTCTCATAAATTTGTGGAAAGCAATTTAAAATAGCTATTTGCTGCAAACCAACTTTAGTTTAATTACAATAGTCACTTTTAAAGTAAGTTTGTAGTTATTTAAAATATATTTTGAAGCCAAATGTTAACACTTGTACACTGAGTAAACTAACAAGGGAACTGTCAACCATTGCATGCTGAAACATATCCTGAAATTTCTCCCAGAGAAGCGTTGTGATATACCAAGTCGTGTCCATACAAATCTGCCGTTTTTAACTACAAGGCACAGAAATCGAAGCCAGAATCCAGCAATGGCAACCCTCTGTATGGAGCAGATGTAAGCCCCTGCATGAGTTAAGAGCGAAGTGAAGTGAGGCGAGACGCGGCGCGGACGGCGGATAGTGAGGGTATCCAGTCTACCATTACAGGTGTTGTATTACTTCCCTATAGTTTAAATGAGACATCTGGAGCTGGATTTTAGTGCCTTGCAGTTAAAAAGGCAGATACTTTTTTGAATCCATCCATTGTACATCACATCGCTTCTCTGGAAGAAATTTCAAGTTAGTTTCCAGCTGCAATAGTTGACAGTTTCTTTGTAAGAAGAACACAGACACACAAAAGGTCAGTTTGGGTACACATTGGACAAGATAATTCTGGAAATGAGCTCATTCTTTGAGGGAGGTGAATTATACAGAGAAAGATTGGAAAATATAAGTTCGGGATAGACGTGTATGGAGAGTTTATGTTTGTTGGATCATGGATCCCCATATTCGATAGAGCCAATAATTTAGTTTGAATATGTTTATACGAGGTATATTTAATAAATAATTGACGTGAGAATTGTTTGAACTCGACGAGATATGTTTACATTTAAGTAGAAACGCTACTGTAACATTATGCATTCGCTAAGTGCTGAGTAAATATTGAAACAAAGCTGAGGGCATTGACCTGAGTTGGCTCTTCCGATAATAAAAGTGTCCTAGACCTTCCCCTAACCAATGCTTTCACTTTGATACGTAATAATCAGATATCTACAATCAGCCAATTAAGATAGGTAAGTATGATATGAACGTCCATACTGTGTCGTAATTTCAGATTTCTGCAGGATATTAGATATGTACGAGCGAAAGTTCACGGCTGTGTCTCTTATGAAGGTTCTATTCCCGGTTGGGTCAAGTTTCCTAGGTGAGATTTTCGGGCTTTTTCCTCACCTGTAAGATACATGTTCGGGAAACTTTAAGGAAAAAACTCCAAGCGCGACAGGCCTACAATCCGGCTGCTAGCTTCACATCCACATGTCTTTATCACAGAGTAGACGATCATCGAACCAATGTAGGGGTGACATGTGGTCAGCATGTCTGGTCCCCAGCCGTTATAACTGGTCTTCTCAACCTGGAATCGCTACTTATTGTAGCTACCCAAATACCTTATGATGCTGGTTGGGTACCGGTCCCATGCTGGCAGAAATTCTATGAGAAAATGTCTTCCCCCATGGGAACTCGAACCAGCGCAAGTCCCATAGCTCTGTGCCTAGGCTTCATGCCTTAACCACTCGGTTACGGCGCGGGACAGGCCAAAAAGGTCGCCGAATGTCATTTAGCCACCATAATCATCATTAATATCATATCCGCATTTAATATGCATGACTGAGTCAATGGTGTGTATTGTCTTAAATATTCGTGTTATCTCGGAGGTGACCCTGGCATTGAACTGATCACTCATCCGGGCAAGCCCTCCATACCTTTATGTGGTAATCCTGAGTTTCAAATCATCTCCCGCCGTCAACTCGTGTCATTGGAAAGCCCGAGAGGCGAGGGGCATATAAAAGTACAAATAAAGGGGGAGGTTAAGAAGCTAAGGTATATATATATATATTTGAAGGAAGAATCATTGGGGACAAATGTAATTAAAACTCTTATACACTTAAGTTCGAGTTCCTTTGGCAGGGAAACTAAAGCCGTAGGTCCCGAGCGTAGATTTACGGCATGTAAAGAACCGTAACCCTGAAAAATGAGGCCACTGGCAAAATTTGTCGACCCTTTTATGCACAAATTTTAATTGCTACGCTAATGACCTTGACTGCTAAAGAGCCAATAACATTTTAGCTTGCAAGAATACGAATTTCTATTGAAAAAAAAATGTAAATAAGTTTATACATAGGCTATAGTAATTCATAATGATTGCGATTTTTGGTCTGATTTCCACACAGAGGAAGTGAAACGGTAAATATTTAAAAATGTTTTTCACGTACCTATAATGTTACTAATTATGTATTTACAGAATGTGTATACCCCATAAGTCCCACATGGAAACACGGGAGCTCCCAGTGGGAGTTTCTTAACCAAGCTAATTTAGTTACGCCTTATTTACTTACATATATCAACGAGAGGCGTACATCGCCTCAATGCGACATCTAGTTGGAAACTAATGCTTTACTTGGATGGATGAAGGTCGGTTAAATTTTGCACACAGATACATTTTTATTTGGGCTTGTGATTTTTTAACGAGCCTGAAAGTCTTCAGACTCGGGACCTACGGCTTACAGTCCCTCCCGGACTTGACCATTGGATTTTTTCATCAATCGACCCCGGCCGGGTTTAAACCCGCGATCTCGGGACTAGAGGCAAGGAACATAACCACTATCCATCGCTGCCGACTCTTACTAATTATACTTGCGTAATATTAATATATATTAATTAAATACAAATAAAACTTAGTTTTATTTGATTTTCATATTTATTAAGATATAATTCAGTGACAGCTGTTTCGGTGCACTGTACCTTCTTCAGACATGTTAACAGATTGATTATTTACCGCTGTGGCCTCGAGATAGCGTGCTGCCTTGTCACGCAGCGGGCCCGGGTTCGATCCCCGGTCGGGACAGTTTTCTGGGTGAGGTTTTTATCGGGGTTTTTCCTCACCTGTAAGACAAATGTTAGGAAAACTATAGGGCCCAAACGGTCCCCGAAATCATATGGCCATCACAATCATCTTCATTCATATTCATCTTACGTTAAGCTTAGGATTAGGGACTGTCCTGGCGCACCATTATCATCATCATCATCACTCATCATATCATCGGGGCAACGTAACCCCGCCTTCCAGGCGCCTCAACCTCAGAAGTGGGTTACAAGTACGCCATGCCAGGAGAGAAACCAGGAATGTCGAAAGACAAACCTGGGGCATTTGGGGGGAAAAAAAAAATATTATTCTATCTTATCTTTTCTAGGCTTGTCGCATCATTAATATAGGTAATGTGGACTCTTCTGTTTGATTGGACCCTGTTAATATCTTCTTTAATTGTTGCTGCCCTCGAACTGAAAATATTTTAACTTCTTCCCATCATCAACTTTGACGGGTTCAAGGCCAGTTTCTTTTATTCTTTGTGCGAAGAAGGGTTTATTTGTGATATTTATGAAAATGATCGCTTTAAAAGTTTTTCAAGCTAAGAATCAATTCTTAATTTCTGCTATTGAATTTTACAAATGTTGAAAAATCTCCTAAATATATTATATTATGTAGATGCTGTTTTAATATACTGACGAGTTTGGTTTGATATTATGTGACATGGCGACTGTATAAAGTAATTAAACATAACAAAGGAATTTGGTTAATGTGGGCCCTCTGGGTCTACTTTACACGAATACATATATTTTATCAATGAGGATGCTATCTGTAAAAATCATTCACTTAATTAATTTTATTTAATATCCTTGTAATTTTACAAAACCCAAAGACCGTCGCTTTCTGCAATTGAATGACGTGTGAATGTTATAATCAATAATTGTTCATCATCATCATCATCCAGGGATTAAGCCCGTTGGCTCGTTCCAGTTTCATGAAAGCTAGAATTGTTAAAATTGTTCAGGCCATCTTCAGTGTGAACGTCCAACATTTCTCTTTGCGTGCGGTTTATAATTTAGCAATAATTTTGGAAATCTTTCTTCTGGCATTCTATCAGTATGTTCTTTGTATAGCCATAATCAAATATTGTGGAATACCTTTATTTCTCATTATATCCCATAATTTACTTCTATTTATCATATCAAAAGCTTTTTCATAGTCTATAAATCTGATATATGTTGGGATGTTAAATTCTGTATGTTTTTTCAAATAATTGAGTCATTGTGAATAATTTTTCAAAACATTAATACATATCAATGCTTTTTAATTATGATCAGTCATAAATATTAATCTGTGCTTGTCTGTATTTCTTAATAAAGTAAATACACTTAAAAATAGACTAAAAGCTAAAATGGACTCTGCGGTCCACTTTATCCGAATATGGAAGTTAAAGTGGACCTTCCTTGTAATGTAAAAAAGTTTATAAATTATGAAGATGTTTCCATATTTGAATAAAATAACAATGCTATTTCATAGTTATAACACTAATGATAATCACTCTAATTAAACAAAATTCAAATCCCTTAATTAAAAGAAGGAAAACAACACGTTCAAAACAGAGGTTCAAATTACCCGAAGTTTCTCTATATATATAAACTAAACATAAAGGTTACTGATAATAATTGAAGGTTTAGAACAAAGAAGAATGTACACTTGTGTTGAAGAAGGCCAATATCCTGAAATAATCTTACAATTAGAAGAGCAGGGAAAGGAAGGGGAGAAGAAGAATTGGTTCGAGAATGAAAACTGCTGGAAAGCTTTAGTCGCCAATCGATTCCTAGAAATGTCATATTTTTGTTTCTTAAAAGAGAGCTGTGGTCAAATTGAGAGATGTGTCCATCAATTAAGAAAATCAACAAATTATAGGGGTGATAAAAGCGGAGTAAAAAGGAGTAACATTGAAGGGAAGATGTAGGTCAGCAGGTAGCTGCAACAGGCCATACAGTTACGTTGCATGACTCCACATTCACTGCCTAATCACAAAGTCAAACAATAGTAATGTGACCTTTTTTCAAAGTGAAAGGCGAACTGTCACATCATTTTCAAATTGAAATACTCATTGACCGAGCCACTTGTTAACAAAAAAGAAACAAACCATTTCCGTTATGGATTAACTTAAAACTGTATTATGCGGTATCCTTTTCACTGTTAATAAAGCATGCGCAAGAACGCCTTCTTACATATTATTGGCAAAGTAAACACAATAGAGACAATCTCTAAAGTAACGGGTTCGATTCCAGCTATACCAAATAGAATTTTCACTCAGCTTCGTGAGGATAAGTGTGCAGTAAGAACCGGATTTTATCATCATCATCATCATCATCATCATCATCATCATCATCATCATCATCATGAACTTCTTTATGCTTAGGTTGTTTGAACCTGTTCCTATGGTGTATAAAGATGCGGTTAGTCAGTCCATCTTAATTTTGGTCTTTCTTTATCTCGACATATTTTAGGCTTATACTGCAATGCTAATTTAGGAAAGCGAGATAAGTCCATTCTTTGAACATATTATAACCAATTTCTTTGAAAATTCTGAATTTATTCAACTATAGTTTGGCTTAATAATTCAGAATAAAGATTCGCATCGACTGCACGTGTTTGGAACAAACTCCCAGTGAATAACACCATCAAAATCCCACCAGATATAGAACATTAACATTAAAAACCGGCATTTCTTATGAGACAATCTGATATTTTACCGGATGGTCTTCTAATTTTAATTATTCTTTATTGGGAGGATTACGTGCCGTAGCTCAAACAATCTCTTATACAATAAGATTAGTATTAATTTTATTGTCTTATATTTTTTTCGGTGGGCAGTTTGCTTAGAACCAATTTGTTCTAACTCCACTCTAAAACTCCAAGCGCGACAGGCCTAGAAGGCCCTTGGCTGACCATTCGGTTGCTGTCCTCACATCCACATGTGTTAATCACAGAGGTAGACGATCATCTAGCCAGTATAGGGGTGACATGTGGTCAGCATGTCGGATCTCCTAGCCATTATAGCTGGTATTCTCAACCTGGAGTCGCTACTTAATGTAGCTACCCAAATGCCTCACGATGCTGGATCGGCACCGGTCCCATACTGGCCGAAATTCCATGAGAAATATGTTCTAACTCCAATTTTTTTAATTTTCAGGGTAACTGAATAAAGTTTTGGATACTATACATTCACAATAATAGAATTTATTGTTTTGAGGAAAGATATTTTAACACTTACTGACCACAAAATGAACAATTTTACCTGTCAGACAAACTTCAGGAAGCTTTAAGGCCTAAAAGGACCCGAACATTGTCTGGCCATCATTATCATACTCACCGCATTGTATTTAGTTTAGGATTGAGGCTTCTCCTGTCGTATCATTAAACATCATCATATCGGCCGCTGTGGACTAGTGGTTATGCTCCTTGCCTCTGGTCCCGAGTTCAAACCCGGCCGGGGTCGATGGATTTTTTTAAGACGGAAAAATCCAAAGAGCAAGTCCTCCGGGAGGGACTTTAAGCCGTGGGTCCTGAGTCTGAAGATTTTCAGGCTCGTAAAAAATCCTTAAGCCTGAATGAAAAGGCCTCTAAGCAAAATTTACCGAATTTTTCCGTCCTAGATGTCAGTATGAGGCAGAACGCTGACCACGGACCACTCAAAATGACATCTATACGAAAACAAGTGTAACTAAATTAGTATGGTTCAAATTCTTCAATGTAGGGGGAGAGCGCCTAAATCTCTGTAAAGGGAAAATATAGGCTTACAATACAATCATCTTCTATCATATATTATCGGGGCAGCATAACTCCACCTTCCAGGTGCCCCAACCTTAGCAGTGGGTTACAATAATGCCGATTCCAGGAGAGAATACCAACATGTAATGACAAACCTGGTGGCATTGAATATATAATAGGAGTTATAACATCATAGATACGTTTTTTTATAAGTGGAGTTAGTACAACCTTATTCTAAGCAGACGATTTAGCAAACTGAAGATGTAACGACTGATAATGCACATAGAAAATAATATGAGAAAGCTTGAAAATCCGGTTCATGAGTACCGTAGTCACTTGACGTGAGAAATAATGAGTACCGGTTACGTGAACTGAAACCATGTGACTTCCTGTATTGACATCTGCTAGTCACTGACATCACCTGTCGTGTTATGGATTTATTATTATAAACAAAATAAGTCCATTTGGTAAAGTTATTTGGGTGTAGGAGATTAAAATTGACGGGTCATTCACATCGAATGGGTGACAGTAGAAATCTTTTCTAAATTTTAATTGGAAAATGCTTGGGAAAATACCAACAAGAAGACCTATATGTAGATGCGAGGATAGTTAGATAGATCCATACTTTATTAGTGTGCATAATACAACATGTATAGCAATGTCAACATGTCAATATTAAAATAATCATTAACATCAATCAGCTCAGCGCTTTGGAATAGAAATATAATACACAGAACGAAGAAAACTATATTTCGAGTTCTGTTCCAAAGCATTACATTATATGGGCCCGAAACTTGGACAGTAAGTAGAAAACAAACCAACAAGCAGTTAGCAGTAGAAATTTATTTTTGGAGGCGATTGACAAGAATTTCAGGAAAGGATATAAGGTCAGAAACAGGGCAATAAGGGAAATTATGAAAGTTGGAAAAAAAAAAAAAAACAGGAAAAATAGAAGAAAAACGTTTGAAATCGCATGGACACCTCATAAGAATGGAAGAAGAGAGAATACCAAAGAAGATCCTTAATTTAAAAGCTAATGGAAGAGGTGGAAGAGGCAGGTCTAGAGAACGATGGATGGATGGATGGAGTTAAGAGAATTATGGCAGCTGGAGATTTGAGGGAGAAGATGCTTTAGACAGGAACCTCTGGCTACAAATCACTTTGGGTTGAAGGAAAAACACTGTATTGTGGAATATTCCTAAATAAAAAAAATAACATAATAAATAGAGTTATCAAGCAACTTTCCTCTAATTTTATTAATGACATGGATTTGAAGCATCTACATCCCCACTTACCTGGCGTCTAGATTTGAGAAGTTATCCTCTTACCACAATATTGACACTAGATCACAAGATAGCAGTCTGCTAACAATTCCTCTTCATAGCACTTCCTCCTATTCTACTTCCTTCACAGTAGCCTCTGCCCGCTCCTGGAATCTCCTTCCTCAAGATATCAGGGGTTGCCGCACACTTGGTACCTTTAAGTCACGCTTATACAGTTACCTGTTGTCTAATAATTAATTTTTCTCTATTTATTTAATTTTATACTATGTCATTAATCTTTTCCTGTTTTTTATATATATTGTACATATATATTTAATTCGTTAAATTTAGAGTAAATCAAAATACATTATAAATATTAATTGTATTGTATTCATAACTTGTAATCGTTTATTTATATATATATATATATATATATATATATATATATATATTATATATATTGTAATTTAGATTTAAGACTATTTTTTGTTTGTATTTTTTTTAAACCTGGTTGAGTGGTAGACAAGGCCTTAAGGCCTTAACTCTGCCAGGTAAAATAAAGCTATTATTATTATTATTATTATTATTATTATTATATATACATATAATTAAAATTCAACCTGCGTATGTTTGTACCCGCAAAACTGGAAAAGTGGTCGGTCGACTGACTTGGACGTTTGACACAACGTTACATACGAATACGCGCGTGTTTTTATAAAACTAACTACTCATTGGCTCTATCGAACCCGGAGGTTCATGGCCGCGTGGACATAGCTCTTCATACATCCCTATCCTGAGTTAATATTTTCCAATTATCCCCCTGTGTAATCTATTCTCCTCTAATCATAGTTAATGCTATTCCCCCACCTCATTCTTGGTCTACCAACTGGCAGCTTTCCCTTTGGTTTTCCTACAAGAAGCTTCCATACACATCTATCATTCCCTATTCGTGCCACATGTCCTGTCCATCGCAGTCTTCGAGATTTATCTGATCTGTTTTCTCGATGATTCTATGTTCGTTAGAATATCTTTATTTAGATAGATAGATAGATCGTCGGTTGATTAATGTCTTTGACATCATCCGATTCCTAATAGCCAATTTTGTCGGCCCCATCCAATCTCCTGGTTTCTCCTTCATGTATAAATACATTCCCTGACTCCAGGAGGTTTTAGGTCTTCCTCTGCATCGTCTTCTCTCAGGTTTTCATTCCAAAACACATTTTGGTAGCCGATCCTCTTCCATTCGCTGGGCATGTCCATATCATCTTAATTGCTGAGTTTTAATATAATCTAAAATGGCGTCTTCAATCTTCATTTTCTCCCTTATAGCTGAGTTTCCAATTTTTTCTCTTCTTGAAATTCTTGCGGCCCTTCGTATATACTTTTATTGACTTTACCATTAACTTCATATCAGACTGAGCCACAGCGAAGCGTGGCCGGGTTTAGCTAGTATACTATAAAATAGAGATTAAGTAAGAATCTTCTGACATGAGATAATCTATCTATCTATCTTCGGGTTTTTACAGCTGCTGCCGTCTTCCCGTGCCAAACCTCCAAAGCCTACGGTCTTGGGCATCTTCGATGCTTAGCCCTCTAGCTTGCATTACTGTCTTCATGTTTTCCTTCCATGTTAACCTTGGTCTTCCTCTTTTCTTCTATCTGTTCGGATGCCATTCATATAGTTGCTTCGGCCATCGCTCATCTTCCATTCTTAAAACATGTCCTAACCACTTTAATTCCTTCTCCTCAATTCTTTCAATTATGCTTTCTTCTGCTTCCATTATGTTTCTAATTTCCTTATTTGTGACATGTTCTAATTTAGACTTTCTGGCACACCTTCGTAAATAATCCATTTCTAGAGCTATTAGTCTATTATTGTAGTATTTATTGATTGTCCATACCTCACTTCCGTACATTGCAACAGATTCCACCAATGTTTTACCAATATATTTTTTTGTGTCTTTCCAAATATGCTTATCCCACCATATGGAATTTAACGATGATATTATTTTGCTACTCAATTCAATTCTATGTTTTATGTTCTCGGCCATGGCCGGTCCCAAGCCCGGATGAGAAAGGAGGAGGGGGAGGAGTAACAACCTCGTTAAAAAACCAGGGTTCAGTTGGCTCCGACTGATAGTACTCTGTAAGGGCTTCTAGCCAGGGTTACGGTGAAGACCTCAATGGCAGAGTCGGCGCAGAAGGAGTCCTTCATCACGGCGGATCTGGTGGAAGAGGCAACCCTATCTCTAAGGGAAATAGAGAAACGCTGCCTTGCGGTGAAGAGGGATCTTCAAAGGCTATGGGAGAAAAACCCAGACAGAAATTTTCCTGGTCCTCCAGGTTGGGGGTTTATGCTGTGGGCCAGCTTCCCACACATTAGAAAAAAAACAAAATGCTAAAAGACCAAATCAATCAAAGCCGGACATGAGATAATCTAATAAGTTAAATCCTAGAAAAGAACTGTTTTTGGGCGATCGAGACGGATTTTTTAAGATGATGTAGAAAAAAGCAAGGTTAGATAAAATACCTAACATACAAATAAGAGAAGCTAAGGGAGGAAATATACACATAACAGATTAAATACAGAAGCGATAGTTAAAGTGGTATGGGCTCACAGTTAGGATACACAACACAAAATGGCGAAAGGAGATCTATGACTGGATACTGCCAGGAAGAAAGAGATTGGAACGATCTAAACACAATTGGAAGAAGATATCAAGGAAGCAATGAAAGGAAGGGGATTAGAAAAAAAAGACTGCTTACAGAAAAGGAATTGGAAATTGAGAATAGAGAAACTATGTCAGTTGTAACAATAAATAAATAAATTAAGTGACCCCATATTCCGAAGTTTTAGTGGACCTTGGTAAACTATCAAATATTTTCAAAGACATGTATTCGAAAGTAATTTATGCTATTGTGTATCTACTAACTTGAAGCTAAATCATCATATGTAATGCCACGAGCGATTTACCATTTATCTAGAGGATTTGGAAATCAAGAGTGGCATTTATTAGGACTATTTAACGAATAAAATTAAGCTGTTTACTCACAAATCATTATTTAAATATCCATCCATAGTAATTCTGCCCGAAGGCAGGTTCTTCACTGCAATCATAGCATTTTCATGCTATGCTTGCAGCTTTACTAGGGAATTGTGTAGGTGTGGTAGCTTCCCGTTGCTTTCCACACCGGTGAAGGATGATGATGATAATGATAATGGTAAGGATGATAATGATAAGGATGATGGCCATATG
Source organism: Diploptera punctata (assembly GCA_030220185.1). Taxonomy (NCBI): domain Eukaryota; kingdom Metazoa; phylum Arthropoda; class Insecta; order Blattodea; family Blaberidae; genus Diploptera; species Diploptera punctata. The sequence goes on from JASPKZ010005718.1 coordinate 778,835, forward strand.
ATTTCGGGGACCGTTTGGGCCTTAAAGTTTTCTTGACATTTGTCTTACAGGTGAGGAAAAACCCCAATAGAAACCTCACCCAGAAAAACTGCCCTGACCGGGGATCGAACCCGGGCCCGCTGCGTGACAAGGCAGCACGGTACCTCGAGACCACAGCGGTGGACTATTTAAATATAGTTATTTTAAAATATTGATATATTTAATGTAAACGGCGATGTTTGAAAACAAATGAGATTTTTTTTGGTTATGTTTCATTTGTTCATCACTGCAACTTGATCATACTATTTATTGCCAAACAGGATCGTAATATTGTAAGAATGCACCCTAGTGGGAAAAAAAGAAACATATCAAACTGTATATTACAACCAACATTATAGATTATTAATTCATTGTTTTCGGAAAGAACTCAGTAAAATCAGTATTTAAAAGCAGAATTATTGAACACACAATTACCAAATGTATAGGTCGAAGGAATCTGTTCATTATTTGCTATATTCAACTTATTTCTTAGAGAGTCAGTCACTGTAAAATAATGCTCTGACCTGTTCAGAATATTAAAAAAAGGAAGAGCTTTCTTTATTTGGTAATCAAATTTCGATAATTTTCGAGGTGAAACAGGACTGTGATTGGTTATAAAACAAAATTCATTGAAACGTGATTGGTCATTGACTCCCATTTGGGGCTCGAGTTAAACTGTCATTACAATTTGTAGTTTGATAATCATGAAAATTAGTTTTATCGTCAGGGTTCATCCTCTCAAGTAATGTGCCTAGTGGCTTGTTACGTTCTCCAACCCTCTCTTGTGAGGTCCTCCAGTAGGTCTCTTCCCCTGGGATAGTATCTGAGTATTACGGTACGTTCCATTCATCTCACATGTTGAAGACAGTCTTGTATATATTGTTGTAGATAATGGACAATGAGTTGAGAGACATTGACCATTATTTGAGGGAGATAAATTGTACAGTGGATTAATTAAAAAACAATTAAGGATAGGGATATATGGAGAGCTTATGTCCGCGTGGTCATGAATTATGATTATGAAATGACGATTAATGAAAAAACTGACGTGGTAATGAAAATTCACGTTTCAAAGAGCAAAGTCATTTAACCTCGAATTAGGTAGGAGAAATAGTGAGTCAATAGATGTTCCAGAAACAGTAGTACAGTATATCATCATCATCAGCATCAAGGATTAGACCTGCTGGTCTGTTCCGATCTCATGTTAGAATTGGTCTATCCATCTTTACTGGGTCTTCCAACATTTCTTCGTCCTAGTGGTTTGTAATGAAGAATCTGTTTCGGAATTCTATTGTTATCCATTCTATTGTTGTGGTCCATCCATTCATCTTTGTATTGTGTAATTCTATCTAATAGTTTGAATATATTCAGTTCTCGTCGTATGTACTCACTTCGCCTTTGATCCATTATTGTATAGCCAGCCACACTCCTCAGAAACTTCATTTCTGACGTTTCTATTCTTCGTTTCTGGTTTTTTTGTTAAGGCCCTGTGTTCCGATCCATATAGTAGTGTAGGAATCGCCAATGTTTTATAACATTTTAAAAGTGTCTCCTTTCTTTTTCGTTTGAGACTTCGTTTTATGATGCCACACATATAATTAAATTGATTTATTTTGTTTTCAATGTCTTCACTTTTTCTGTATGATACATTGTATCCCAGGTAATTAAAATTGCTCACTTGTTCTATTATTTTATTCTCTAATTAGTACAGTATATACATAGAATAATTAAGAATCAAATTAGAAATGTAACTAGTAAACCAGTGAAATATATATTTTTGCACGATAATGCCTTCTGTCGTACTTACAGGAATGGCGGCCATGATTGAACATTCAATTTCCTAAATTTCGGGGTTGCCAACCTATAAATAACTAAATAACAATACTGTAATATTACAAATTACCTACCTAGGGCGGGAAGTAAAACCACTGCCCTTTATGTATACTATGTACAATGTATATACAAAAATATATCCAAAAGGTAGTGTTAATATACTCGTACATTATACGAAACAAATCACTGCATTTTAAATGAACTGAACTTTATTTGAAACAATATTAAAAGTTGACTTAACAAAATACAGTAGGTCTACCGGTACAGCATTACAAGTATCTGAATAATTTTTAGTCCTTCATGTTTAAGTTGACGGTGTAGTTTGTTCAGTTATTGAATGTTTATTGGAATCGTCTACCGGTACCGCAATACAAGTACATACTTTTTTCACTTACAGTACAATTCTCCTCCTCCAGCCACTTTCTGAATGAAGTGTATTTTTATATAACTGGATTTAGATTTCTCTGGCACTAAAGAAGCACACCCAACTTCCCACGCTTCTTCAATTTCTTCATTTCGATTATCATAATTAAATAGTATTTTAAATATAATTACCATTTTGTATTTAGTATAGATGTAATAAGTATTTCATACTTGCCGCCATTTTATGCCTGATTGGTGTCACGGCCTGCTGTAGTCTCAACTAAATTATTTCGGGCACTTAGCGTATAGGCTATACACTGGCCAGATTGCTAACGCCAGTCAGTTGTTTATAATGAACGCAAATATTTCCAACAAAGATGCAATTAATTTACTATTATTTATTATTTTCAAAACACCACCGTGCAATAAATAATGTACAGCCTTTGAAAAAAAAATGATGGCGCAACTCTTGATGGTGGGAAGTTAAAAGAGTTTGGAAGAGCGATTCACACCAGTACGTTGTTGTACGTACTGACTCGTTTGAGTATAAAGCTGGTGGCGTAAGTCTCTCCCCATGCAATATTTGTATCATGCGCATCAGTGGAGTAGTCGGCAAGATCTTCTCTTCCGACGATGCGGGCTCACGTTCGATCCTGACCAGACATTTTTTTTCGTTAATTTTCATAATGCCTACATGTTACCAGGCTTTGTATGTATAGAGGAATTAATTAACTAAAGGAAATAGCTCATATATATATGATATGATATGATATGATATGAAATATATATGATATGAAAAGAAAAAAGAATGCTTGAGTCGGGATTTGAACTCGAGTCTCTAAAGTCTGTACCTTTAGCGCTCTAACCAACTGAGCTACCCAAGAATTCCAACACAAACATACAATTTTCTTATACATGTAGTATTCTCAATTCACACAAGAGGTAGCGGAAATTTCTTCCAACTGCCATCTAGCGGCTAACAACAGTTAAGCAAATTATTAAACAGAACATTTACTTTATAGCAGTAACGCTTGTATATATAGATATTATAAATATATTTTTGACATTTGGCAATGAAGGCAAATATGATATGAAAAGAAAAAAAGAATGCTTGAGTCGGGATTTGAACTCGAGTCTCTAAAGTCTGTACCTTTAGCGCTCTAACCAACTGAGCTACCCAAGAATTACAACACAAACATACAATTTTCTTATACATGTAGTATTCTCAATTCACACAAGAGGTAGCGGAAATTTCTTCCAACTGCCATCTAGCGGCTAACATAACAGTTAAGCAAATTATTAAAGAGAATATTTACTTTATAGCAGTAACGCTTGTATATATAGATATTATAAATATATTTTTGACATTTGGCAATGAAGGCAAATATGATATGAAAAGAAATATATATATATATATATATATATATATATATATATATAGGGTGTTTCATAAAGAATGGCGCAAACGGTTGAAAGTACACGATAATAGGAGCAACAATATCCCAATAAACTGGGTCCGCAAACGAGCCGTTTGCGAGATTATTACGAAAGAATGGTTACAAGCCGCCACTGACGTCATTGTTTGTAACATCGTACTAGGTGATTATCTCATTTGGCCACACATTCTTCCACGAAAACTTAATGGACGGAGGTACCTTAGGTTTCTGCGGCGTCATCTTCCAGGATTGCTTGAGGATGTTTCCCTTCAGCAACGTCGGAGTTTGTGGTACATGCATGATGGAGCTCCGGCACATTTCGCATCTAACGCGAAGATACGGCCAAAGGTCGAGGCGGATCTGTACCTTGGCCTCCAAGATCACCTGATCTAAATCCTTTGGATTTTTATGTCTGGGGTCACCTCAAAAGCGAAGTGTACAGCACACCCGTTATCACGATTGAAGAACTGGAGCAGAGAGTTGTACATGCTTGTCAAAAATTCAGAAGTGATCCAGGGGTTTTCGAAAGAATTCGACTTTAATTGCAGAGACGAGCTCAGTATTGCATCCAGATGCAAGGAAGACACTTTAACATCTCCTTTAACAGGTAACCCATAAGTGAAGTGAACTGTGAAATGTGAACTAAATGAGATGAAAAATTAATAGTAAAGTCTAAATTCAAATAAATTTCTACTAACTTGGACGATGTTTACAATGAAGTCAGTGGCGGCTTGTAACCATACATTCGTAATTATCTCGCAAACGGCTCGTTTGCGGACCCATGTTTATTGGGACATTATTGCTTCTATTATCGTGTACATTCAACCATTTAAGTTTGCGCCATCCTTTATGAAACACCCTGTATATATATAATGAATAACGATTATAACGTCTCATTACTTTGTTTACAAAAACACAAGGCATGACAAAATTATTTATTTCCACTACTAATACAAATTAGTTTAAATTAAGTGAAGATAATATCTAATTTCATTATACAAGTAAGTCCTGGAGTATTGCATCGATTCATACAGGCAATTCCTAGCGGGGATGGTTGGGTCTAGTGGAGGGAGCTTCGGTTTCCTGTGTATAACGTCGCGTGTTCGATCCCGCTGTCATGCTTTTTTTCTCTCTCTCGTCTTTATATCAATTAAATTTCTTTCTTTTGTTTAATTTGTTTTGCTTTTTTTATTTTCAGTATTTACCGCACTACTTATTTACGCGAAATTATATACTATTGAACGACACACAACGAAATAGAACGGATTTTAGTTTCTCACATAATATTGTATAGTTGTGAATCAAATACAGTCGAGGAAATTGGTATAAAGGCACTTGTTAGAAGTGTGAACACAAGTTTATTTACTTTTTCTTTGGCATTTTTCTATCTTAACTTAGGAAGTGATTGAGTATAAAACACACACAAATAATGTCAAAATTAATTATCCATTTTCGTCCAAAAAAGTACATGAAAACTAAAACCACTCTCACATATGGGTGGAAATTAGTATAAAGGCACTTTGTATAATTAACAGATTAAACCAAAAAGACCGAGTACAAAATTTACAACAAAGTTCTAAAATTTAGTTGAACTTCCATTGTTTTTAATTACTTGGAAGATTATCTTTGGCATTGACTTCATGACATTATTTCTTCCACTGAGATTGAAGCCCTCTCTTCCCGAATAGCATTTTTCAGCTCAGTCATTGTCCCAAACTGCCGTCCATTGCGATACACACGCCTTGCCAGGATCCCTCATAAGTTCTCAATCGGGTTTAAATCGGGACTTCTGACTGGCCACGTCAAAAGTGGTATTTCTTTCTTCCTGAACCACTCCTTTGATTTGGCAGACACTTGAATGGAAGCATTATCTGGCTGAAAAATTAGATCTTCGCCAAATTCCTCATTCATTCGTATCAATAAGGACTCCAGAAGCTCCTCAGTGTAGGACTCAGAATTCATCTTGGTGCGTATCCATGCTATTTTTGATCTTCCTTTGAAGTAGAATGCTGCCCAAATCATAACGCCTCCATCACCGAAGTTTCTACCCATTCTAACTTGCTCTTCAGTACGGAGGTCGTTCCAGTAATACTGAAGGCCATCAGGCCCGTCCAGATTAAACTTCTTCTCAACACTGAACATTACTTTATTCCATTCCGAGGTCCAGGACATGTGTTCTTCAGCAAAAGTCATTCTAGCTTTCTTATGTGCATTGTTCAGAGGTAGTTTACTAAGACATTTTTTGAATTTTAGGTTCTTGTCTTCTGACAGAATTTGTCTTAGTCGTCTGGCTGTTAATGACAACTTCAAATCAGCCTGGATTTGAGAAGAAAACATATTCTTACCTTTTGCTTTATGTAAAATGACATGTTTAGTGCGCTCAGACAATTTTCTTGTCCGTCCATTCTTCCCGTTTTTTCTATATTGTGAGTCCAGTTTGACAAAATCATCAATGACAGATCTTGAAGCCCCAATTTCGTAGGTATTTTTCTATTGGGAAGGCCCATCTCCTTGAAGGCACTAACTCTTGATTTCTCTTAATTTGATAGAGGCTTTCCACGTGGCATTGTACGTACTGCTGACTTGTAACTCATGAACGATGCTCACAGACACGTCGTCTCCATGTAATTGCAGTGTTTTGTTTACATTTATGTGTCTGTAAAAGCCAGAAGTTGACCTGGCTTTATACCGATTTCCACACCTAGAACAGCGTTTTCTTAGATTTCACGTATTATTTACATATATAATAAATACAAAATGAGGAGACCTGTATGAAATTATGTCCAAGATAATTATATGTAATCTATGACACACATACGGTATTTGCATAAATATTTCAGGTTGTTTTACTACAAAAAGTTAGTGCCTTTATACCAATTTCCTCCACTGTAGCTGATCTCTGATCATACGCAGTGGCTTCGTTCTGAGACTTGAAAATTGTGTGTGCGCCATCAATTATTTCAAAGGCTGTACACCACACGTTTGTCAAGTGTTTCGCAGAAACTTGGAAATTAAAAACCTCGCTATCGCTCGATTTTTAATAATTTCCTTACTTCTGTAAACCACTTCTCAACCTCGTATTGTAATATACTATTTTCTTAATGTGTAAAATTGTGTCTAATTAGACTACTAATAGATATTTCGTTATGATTGAGATAGGGCCAATTGGGTAAGATAGATGAATGCCTCTAGGAAAGAAACAAAGTTATTTCACATGATATAAGTTACAGGTGTACGATTACTGATCGATATCCGGTATCAGAGACCTTAGACGGTCAGTAATTTTGATCAAAAGTTGGGTCAATCAACCCTTAATCTTTTGATCAAAACCCATTCGTAGTGGAGTTTCTGAAGGCAGTATTTTTTTTTGCTAGACTTTTGTGAATTATAGTGAAATTGTGCTTCAATCATTTGCGTAAATGAAACTTTTCATCAAACACCATCAATGCTTGGCTCAAGCGTCAATAAGGGTTAAAAAGAGATAAGAAGCTAGTATTAAGGTAATAATATTTGTAGGAAAATCACGTAATTTAATTACGGGGTTGTTACTGTATTATTGTCTAATAAAAATTTGATGTTTATTGGTTGTAAATTGGAAATGGGAATACATTGAAAATTAAAGTTCCTAGACGGTTAATCATACTTGTCTCAATCGATTGAGGAAACCTTTTGATCAAAATTATTGACGGTCTAGGCCAGCCATGTCATAGTTCAGAGCTCCAACTTCTGTGCGGAGCGCGGTACTAACTCTGGAGCATGCATTTGTACCCCTTCCTATTTAGTACTACTCCGGCGGGACCTGTATGAAAGCCTACCATTGTCCGAACGCTTTTATCAGGAGGAATCGAAATATAAGACAACGCATAAACAGGAATGAAGCATTTATTAATGAATATTATTAACTGGTTTACAGTGTTAAATAATAGCTCAAAAGACTTTAATCTGCAATATTTAATATTTGCCTGAACAAAAATTCAGAATCAACAGGCCTATACGTACAAACAAAACAAAAGATGAGAATACGTTTAACATTTTTATGTATTTCTATACCATTTTAACAAACATGATTTAATATTTCTTGGTATAGGAAAACATAAATAATAAATGGGCAATTTATTGCTCCTACTGTAGGAAAATAAATCACCTCTTTTCAGGATGGTACTTCCCGGACATTCTTACTTGACACTTGACATTTTTTTATTTTACTAATTTAACATTAAAAATATAAAATTAGTAGGTACTTGATAAACCAACCGTCCTCAACCAAAACAAAGTTCTATTTGAAAACTTCGTCAAGTAGTTAAAATTATGAAGGCTTTTCAAAACCATGTTTCATCTTCTGCATTTCAACTTATACTAATGTTGTTGTATAAGTTGTACAACGGGTTTAGGTCTGCTGGCGTGCTCTTTTTGAGCAAGTCTGTATTCTCAGCTTCTTTAAAAATGTATATATGTCTTCTAGGATGCTAATCTTATTGTTGTTATTCTCTTTGTGTAATATTGACATGGTGTTATCGATTTTGACGAATAGATGCCCCGTTTCTAGTATACGATTGGCAAAACTTGATTTTTCTTTGTTATTAATATATTTTTGAAAATGTTCACTGTATATTGTGTTAAAATTTCTTGTTGTTCTACCGATGTAAAACTTGTAATTGTTGTACTTTAGTTTATAAACGCCTTTATTTTAGTATTTATTTGTTACTTAAATTTTGTTTGATACGATGTTGTTGAGTTTGTTATTAGTTTTAAAGGCGATTTTTATGTTTTTGTCTTGTTTCTTCATCGAATTAGCCAATTCAACTGTTTCAAAATTGGGAGAGATATTCTGTGTCAAACAAATACGAAGGCTTGACTCTCGCAAGCCCTCCATGCTCATCACTGTGTTTGATGAGTGAAACTGAACCAAGTCACCAGGTAGCGTTACCTGTCCAACGGAACGCTCCTGCAGCATATCGGTACGCACCGTCTCACGGAGCTCGTGTTTTACACAGCTGGTCTAGGCCCTACTTTCTTAATAGAAATGTTTTTCGTGATATTTTATTATTGTGAGAAATGTAGGGTATATTACCAGCTGTTAGAATTTTACGAGTTTTCCAATTTATTTTCATTGTTAAAACGTGATAGAATAAAATGTATTACGATTTATTTAATAACTCACTCATACAATATAATAGTACCGTAGGCCTATGTTATATTCAACATCACCATATGATCTTTGTTCAATTTGTAAATGTAACTATAGAGGAAAGGATTGTACATGTTGCGAGTTGTGTAAAGTAAAAATTTGTGAACGTTTGCAATGGGCCTACAGGCTCAAATAACGCAAGTTATGTATGTGATAGATTTTTTTTGTTCATGCCACCTGTTTGTCATTCGACATTTCAGGTATTCACTCCTGGCAGTTGGTGCATTGTAACCCACTTCTGAGGTTGGGGCACCTGGAAGACGGGGTTACGCTGCCCCAATGATATGATGGGTGATGACGATAAGTAGCCTAATGATGCGCCAGGAGAGGCCTTAAACTTAAACTTAATCTAATGAGGCGAATATGATATTAACGATAATGATGACCAGATGATGTTCGGAGACCGTTTGGGCCTTAAAGTATCCTGACATTTGTCTTAGAGGTGAGGAAAAACCCCGAATAAACCTCACCCAGGAAACTTGCCCGAGCGGGGATCGAACTTGTATGTGAAAGATTTGAAGACGGATATTAAGGAATTTAATGATCGGTATTGATACTTCATAGTTTTGCAAACAAAATTACAATATTTCACAATACATTTGTTTGAAGTATATTTTGGCGAATTCCGAAGGAATGAAGATATTGAGGTTCTCATGAAAATACTTTTGAAACATTTTTACAAATCCTCATCGATCGTATCTAATAACACCGAAAATGACCATGACCGGAATTTATATATTTATATATAGGTGTGTTTGTGTGCGTTAACGCTTTAGCGGCCGTAATTTTTGTTTCATCGAAACCAAACTTGGCATATAAAAGTTAATTTAAAAAGTAAGATCAAGTTCGCTAACCAGCAAAATCGGGCCATTAAGAGTAGGAATTCACCTATAACAAACACTTTAAAATGGCCTTAGAGGTAACAATTTTCGATGTTTCAGAATGAAACTCCGTATATAGGCCTAATATAAAAAATAAACCCAGGAAAGTATTCTCCAAAAATCAGTAAAATTTGACCATTAGAAGTGGGGTTTTACCTGAAACCCGAAATTAAAAATGGACTCTAACTAACCACGCCATGTTTGGTTTGTCGCAATGCATAGCATACAATTTAATTAACCCTTAAATTGTAGCAGAAATAACTGCACTAATTAATTTTATTATTAAACATTATTATTAAAGGTATAGTTACACTTCCAGAAAAGGTTTCTTGAGAAACTTTTACCAATCTGTTACGCTTGAGTATATATAAAGGCATTTCTGTCCATTGTATCTCAAGTTCTTTGGAGATGGACACATGTAAGTTGTTTTACAGCCGGGACAAATTGTTTCCTAATAATACGGCCTCGCAGCTGGAGACGTAATGTCCCTTGTCCGGCTCCGGAAGCCATCCTTCCAGACAGATAAATGACGGTCAATTTTAAGTGTGCCAAAGAGCACTAGACCGCCTGTTGAGATGGCGACAGTAGCCAAAAACTATGTCCATCTGTTTTCAGTAAATTAATGAACTTCTCACCAGCGTGTGAAAAACACGCCCTGGAAATACATGACCAATGTATTGTCCCGAGATTCTGGTTGAACTATAGTGGGAACCATAATGCCCAATCAGAGTCCATAACTCAATATCATTCTGCTAGTAAGGAGTTTTTTTTATGTATGTTAATTATATGTCCAGCCAATGAGAATATTGGTTTTGTAAATTGTGTTTGTAAGATGGAGTTGGATATATTCCGAATATCGTGAAAGTAGTCTCCTCCGGGATGGGTTCCCGGGTGGAACAAAATTTACATAAGACTCCGCGCAGGATTAATTGTTTTGAGTTCCGCGGCAGTGCGGACTCGTATATTTCGCTGGTCGCAGGCAAGCGACCCATTAGATACACTAAATGTGTTAGGCCAAGAACGGCAAGTTATAAAAGTTATTCATTTTAAAAGCATCAGTGTGCTGGTGTTGTATCACACCTTAGGTCGAGTGAAGACCGGTAATTATCAGTGTTCCAAAACGCGATAGAATCGCCACGATATTAATAAAATTGGTCCAGTATTGACCGCTGTACCATTCCGAAGTAAAAAAATACCGGAATATATCCAATTAAATCGAATGTTCTGGAATTGGAACTGGAACAGTCTTATGCTACATGTGATATAATAAATATTATCTAATTGACACCAGTGTTGTCTCGGTGAGCCTCCTGATAGTACTCAGTTATCCTTAGTTCGAACCTCGCCTTATCCCACGGTGAAAATCCACAACCCTGAGATACATAGAGTCCATGCCTTGCCCAGGCACCTACAGCCCTAAAAATCCTGTTATAAAATTGACAATGTATCCTATAATATACAATCGTTTAATTTATTTAATATTTTAATAAAGGTGAAATAAATAGATATATATTATTTAAATTGGTTTCAAATTATAAAATATGCAAATAGGTCTAACTTACGGTTATGCAAGATTTGTTTTCTCTGCAGTCCGACACTTTAAATAAGCTGGTATCAGAAAACTAATTTCTCCAATTTAACAAATGAAATACTCGTATATATTCCGTAAACCAGCAAAATGGTCCATAATTAGACTTGCTGATAAATTCGCTTAGATTATGCAGTTCCTGCGTGACGGACTTTTTTAAAAGCATTTTTCTTGATTCTGTTCAAATAAAGGAGTATTATTATATTTTTTCCTCTTATACTGGAATAAAACAATAGTGTTAAAGAGCTCCACAAGAGGATCAACTCTGACGTACAGTGAAAATAAATCACATGCCAAATTAACTCCAAATGCGGAGATACAATTTTTGTATTTTTCAACTTAGATTATGGAATATGCAAATCGTGGTAATGCAGGATTATACTTTAAAAATCATTGCCATGATTAGACATATATTTCATTATACTGATATACATTGCATAAGTGGTCTCAAAAAAAGTTGCAAAACCATCTCAAAATAGCCCCGGTCTCCAGAAATTCTTTATAATAAAGACTGAGGAAATTAATAAAAAATTAAGATGACTTATTCTTGGCTTTAAAAGTAGAAGACGTTTAGTAAAGACGTATTCCAAACAATACAGTCTGAGCAAACTCGTACAATAATATGATTTTATCAGTGCCACTAGTTCGTATTACATTTTCTGGTATTCTCTCCTGGCATGGCGTACTTGTAACCCACTTCTCAGGTCGGGACGCCTGGAAGGCGGGATTACGCTGCACCGATGATATATGGAAGGTGATGATGATGGTAATGATGCGCCAGGAGAGGCCTTAATCCTAAACTTAATCTAAATGAAGTTAGTATGATAATGATGATAGCCTAATGATTGCCAGATGATGTTCGGGGACCGTTTGGACCTTAAAATTTCCGGAAAAACTGCACTTAAACTAGCGTGAAATATTTTCGAAGTCCTATAGAACAACAGTGCGCATGCGCCAGAGTTTATAGAGCCAGCGATAACCCACAATCGAACCACATATCGATTATCATCCTCGATTATTATCCGTAGCTATGAAATTTAAATGACCAATATTTGCAATAAATCCTCAAATCTATGTTCAAATTTTTTTAATACTATTAAAAATATCAAACGTTTATTAAAAATGGGTGTACACTTACTTATCACTCCCTAATGCTGATCCAACCAGCGATAACCCAAAACTGCGATAGAAAAATCATAGACTAAGTAATATACTCTGGAGAAAATAGCAGTTAGCATCATAATATTGTCTAACAGTGTCATAATATTGTGATTTGCATATTTAAATAAATACTTGAAAATTGTCTAATAATGTTATACATTTTTTTTGAAAAAGTTTAAAATATTAAATAATGTTTAGTAAATACAGAAGAAGAGTTATAGTTTACAACAATATAACTGAAAAATCAAGCGCTAGTTGAAGTGCAGTTGAGCCACATTTCCTGACATTTGTCTTGTAGGTGAGAATAAACCCCGAAAAATAACCTCACTCAGGAAACTTGTCCCGACCGAGGATCCAAATCGGGCCTGCTGCGTGACAAGGAGCACACAAGTGGTTTTACTTCCCGCCCCAGGTCGGTAATTTGTAATATTACAGTATAGTTATTTAGTTATTTATAGGTTGGCAACCCCAAAATTTAGGAGATTGAATTTTCAATCATGACCTCCATTCCTGTAAGTACGATAGAAGGCACTATCTTGCAAAAAAATATATATATATTTCACTGGTTTACTAGTTACATTGCTAATTTGATTCTTAATTATTATATTTATATACTGGAACATCTATTGATTCGCTACTTCTTCTACCCAATTCGAGGCTAAATGACTTTGCTCTTTGAAACGTGGATTTTCATTACCACGTCAATTTTTTCATTAATCGTCATTTCAGAATCATGGTTCATGACCGCGCGGACATAAGCTCTCCACATATCCCTATCCTGAATTAATGTTTTCTAATCATTCCCTGTACAATTTATCTCTCTTAAATCACGGTTAATGTCATTCTCCCAACTCAACTCATTGTCCATTATCTACAACAATATACACAAGACTGACTTCAAACATGTGAGATGAATGGAACGTACCGTAGTACTCAGACAGATACTTCGAAACCACAGCGGAAAATATTTTAATTTTGTGAACCAGTGGTATCTTGTGACTTAAAATACGATCAGGCTGACAGAACGCTGGAAAACTCATACAGTTTCCTGCAACACTAAACAGCCCGAGCTGATGATCAAAACAAAGCGAAGATCTATCTCTATCTTGTCTATCTCAGTTAGTTGCCAAGTCACGGTCAGAAATATAGCAATAATTATACAAGAGTTAGTTTCTTTGGAGCAAGCTGCAAATACATACAAGCTTTAGGATTATAATAATTATGTTGGTTATGAATCTATTTTGTGAACCAGTGGTATCTTGTGACTTAAAATACGATCAGGCTGACAGAACGCTGGAAAACTCATACAGTTTCCTGCAACACTAAACAGCCCGAGCTGATGATCAAAGCAAAACGAAGATCTATCTCTATCTTGTCTATCTCAGTTAGTTGCCAAGTCACGGTCAGAAATATAGCAATAATTATACAAGAGTTAGTTTCTTTGGAGCAAGCTGCAAATACATACAAGCTTTAGGATTATAATAATTATGTTGGTTATGAATCTATTTTGTGAACCAGTGGTATCTTGTGACTTAAAATACGATCAGGCTGACAGAACGCTGGAAAACTCATACAGTTTCCTGCAACACTAAACAGCCCGAGCTGATGATCAAAACAAAGCGAAGATCTATCTCTATCTTGTCTATCTCAGTTTGTTGCCAAGTCACGGTCAGAAATATAGCAATAATTATACAAGAGTTAGTTTCTTTGGAGCAAGCTGCAAATACATACAAGCTTTAGGATTATAATAATTATGTTGGTTATGAATCTATTTTGTGAACCAGTGGTATCTTGTGACTTAAAATACGATCAGGCTGACAGAACGCTGGAAAACTCATACAGTTTCCTGCAACACTAAACAGCCCGAGCTGATGATCAAAGCAAAACGAAGATCTATCTCTATCTTGTCTATCTCAGTTAGTTGCCAAGTCACGGTCAGAAATATAGCAATAATTATACAAGAGTTAGTTTCTTTGGAGCAAGCTGCAAATACATACAAGCTTTAGGATTATAATAATTATGTTGGTTATGAATCTATTTTGTGAACCAGTGGTATCTTGTGACTTAAAATACGATCAGGCTGACAGAACGCTGGAAAACTCATACAGTTTCCTGCAACACTAAACAGCCCGAGCTGATGATCAAAACAAAGCGAAGATCTATCTCTATCTTGTCTATCTCAGTTAGTTGCCAAGTCACGGTCAGAAATATAGCAATAATTATACAAGAGTTAGTTTCTTTGGAGCAAGCTGCAAATACATACAAGCTTTAGGATTATAATAATTATGTTGGTTATGAATCTATTTTGTGAACCAGTGGTATCTTGTGACTTAAAATACGATCAGGCTGACAGAACGCTGGAAAACTCATACAGTTTCCTGCAACACTAAACAGCCCGACCTGATGATCAAAGCAAAACGAAGATCTATTCTCATCTTGTCTATCTCAGTTAGTTGCCAAGTCACGGTCAGAAATATAGCAATAATTATACAAGAGTTAGTTTCTTTGCAGCAAGCTGCCAAATACATACAAGCTTTAGGATTATAATAATTATGTTGGTTATGAATCTATTTTGTGAACCAGTGGTATCTTGTGACTTAAAATACGATCAGGCTGACAGAACGCTGGAAAACTCATACAGTTTCCTGCAACACTAAACAGCCCGAGCTGATGATCAAAGCAAAACGAAGATCTATCTCTATCTTGTCTATCTCAGTTAGTTGCCAAGTCACGGTCAGAAATATAGCAATAATTATACAAAGAGTTAGTTTCTTTGGAGCAAGCTGCAAATACATACAAGCTTTAGGATTATAATAATTATGTTGGTTATGAATCTATTTTGTGAACCAGTGGTATCTTGTGACTTAAAATACGATCAGGCTGACAGAACGCTGGAAAACTCATACAGTTTCCTGCAACACTAAACAGCCCGAGCTGATGATCAAAGCAAAACGAAGATCTATCTCTATCTTGTCTATCTCAGTTAGTTGCCAAGTCACGGTCAGAAATATAGCAATAATTATACAAGAGTTAGTTTCTTTGGAGCAAGCTGCAAATACATACAAGCTTTAGGATTATAATAATTATGTTGGTTATGAATCTATTTTGTGAACCAGTGGTATCTTGTGACTTAAAATACGATCAGGCTGACAGAACGCTGGAAAACTCATACAGTTTCCTGCAACACTAAACAGCCCGAGCTGATGATCAAAACAAAGCGAAGATCTATCTCTATCTTGTCTATCTCAGTTAGTTGCCAAGTCACGGTCAGAAATATAGCAATAATTATACAAGAGTTAGTTTCTTTGGAGCAAGCTGCAAATACATACAAGCTTTAGGATTATAATAATTATGTGGTTATGAATCTATTTTGTGAACCAGTGGTATCTTGTGACTTAAAATACGATCAGGCTGACAGAACGCTGGAAAACTCATACAGTTTCCTGCAACACTAAACAGCCCGAGCTGATGATCAAAGCAAAACGAAGATCTATCTCTATCTTGTCTATCTCAGTTAGTTGCCAAGTCACGGTCAGAAATATAGCAATAATTATACAAGAGTTAGTTTCTTTGGAGCAAGCTGCAAATACATACAAGCTTTAGGATTATAATAATTATGTTGGTTATGAATCTATTTTGTGAACCAGTGGTATCTTGTGACTTAAAATACGATCAGGCTGACAGAACGCTGGAAAACTCATACAGTTTCCTGCAACACTAAACAGCCCGAGCTGATGATCAAAGCAAAACGAAGATCTATCTCTATCTTGTCTATCTCAGTTAGTTGCCAAGTCACGGTCAGAAATATAGCAATAATTATACAAGAGTTAGTTTCTTTGGAGCAAGCTGCAAATACATACAAGCTTTAGGATTATAATAATTATGTTGGTTATGAATCTATTTGTGAACCAGTGGTATCTTGTGACTTAAAAATACGATCAGGCTGACAGAACGCTGGAAAACTCATACAGTTTCCTGCAACACTAAACAGCCCGAGCTGATGATCAAAACAAAGCGAAGATCTATCTCTATCTTGTCTATCTCAGTTAGTTGCCAAGTCACGGTCAGAAATATAGCAATAATTATACAAGAGTTAGTTTCTTTGGAGCAAGCTGCAAATACATACAAGCTTTAGGATTATAATAATTATGTTGGTTATGAATCTATTTTGTGAACCAGTGGTATCTTGTGACTTAAAATACGATCAGGCTGACAGAACGCTGGAAAACTCATACAGTTTCCTGCAACACTAAACAGCCCGAGCTGATGATCAAAGCAAAACGAAGATCTATCTCTATCTTGTCTATCTCAGTTAGTTGCCAAGTCACGGTCAGAAATATAGCAATAATTATACAAGAGTTAGTTTCTTTGGAGCAAGCTGCAAATACATACAAGCTTTAGGATTATAATAATTATGTTGGTTATGAATCTATTTTGTGAACCAGTGGTATCTGTGACTTAAAATACGATCAGGCTGACAGAACGCTGGAAAACTCATACAGTTTCCTGCAACACTAAACAGCCCGAGCTGATGATCAAGCAAAACGAAGATCTATCTCTATCTTGTCTATCTCAGTTAGTTGCCAAGTCACGGTCAGAAATATAGCAATAATTATACAAGAGTTAGTTTCTTTGGAGCAAGCTGCAAATACATACAAGCTTTAGGATTATAATAATTATGTTGGTTATGAATCTATTTTGTGAACCAGTGGTATCTTGTGACTTAAAATACGATCAGGCTGACAGAACGCTGGAAAACTCATACAGTTTCCTGCAACACTAAACAGCCCGAGCTGATGATCAAAGCAAAACGAAGATCTATCTCTATCTTGTCTATCTCAGTTAGTTGCCAAGTCACGGTCAGAAATATAGCAATAATTATACAAGAGTTAGTTTCTTTGGAGCAAGCTGCAAATACATACAAGCTTTAGGATTATAATAATTATGTTGGTTATGAATCTATTTTGTTTTTGGATCTAAGCCCTGGAAGCACCAAAGGACGAGATGCCATTATTTTTTAAACAGAACTATTATTATAAAATAAAATAAAAATATGTACCTTCTTAGGTCAGTTCCGTCGTCCTCAACTTGTAAATATATATATATATCCACCGCTGTGGTCTCGAGGTAACGTGCTGCCTTGTCACGCAGCGGGCCCGGGTTCGATCCCCGGTCGGGGCAGTTTTTCTGGGTGAGGTTTTTATCGGGGTTTTCCTCACCTGTCAGACAAATGTCAGGAAAACTTGAATGCCCAAACGGTCCCCGAAATCATATGGCCATCATCATCATTATCGTCCTTATCATTATCATCATCATCCTTCACTGGTGTGGAAAGCAACGGGAAGCTACCACACCTACAATTCCCTACTAAAGCTTCAAGCAAATAATGAAAATGCTATGATTGCAGTGAAGGACGTGCCTTCGGGCAGAATTACTATGAATATATATATGAATATATATATATATGCTTTATTTTCCTGAAGGCCTTTCAGAAAATCTATTCCATCATCAGCAGGTATATTTCTTCGCTACATATGTTGAGATGTTTTCGATGATGGTCTTAATGTAGTGTTGTCCGTTACTGAAGTGTTCTTTCTGACGATATCGTACAGCGGATTGTTTAGTCGGTGAGTGCTTTCATTTATTAATAACCTGTTATCTATCTCCTTGGTAATTTCCAGGTCTTCCGATATTTTGATTTTTGTCGTGTTTCCCTCTTTGTGTACTATTGTAAGGGTGTCTTCTATTGAGTTCATTCTATGACCGGCGTTTATTATGTGTTTTAGCGTAATTAGACTTTCCATATGAGTATACGAAATCGTTACGATGCTCTTTAAACCTTACGTTGAAGCTTCTTTTCGTTCTACCTATACAGAACTTGTCACAGCCTTTGCATGTTACTTTTGTATACTTCCTTGCAATTAAATTTATGTTTTCTATGTTGTTATTTATTACATTATTTTATTTATTATTAGTTTTGTATGCTATGTGTAAATTGTATTAGTAATTAATTATTATTACTAAGTATTGTAGACTGTAATGAGTAGGACACGTGTCACGAATGGGGAATGAAAGATGGGTATGGGAACTCTCGAAGGAAAACCAGAGGGGAAGCGACCATTAGGTAGGTCAAGAGTGAGGTGGGAGAACAGCATTAAGTATGATTTGAGGGAGATTAATTATGCAGGAAATGATTGAAAAAACATTAGCTCAGGATAGAGCTTATATCCGCATGGCCATGGAACTCCGGGTTCGATAATGTCTGTGAGTGGGTGAGCTAGTTATTATTTATTTTATTATTTATGATGAGAACGACAAATTATTAGCCTCAAGGGATAAAGAAAGTGTGATACATGATAGTTTAAATTTTTTATCACTTAAGATAGGTGTGACTGGTTTTATCACATAGTTACACAACAGTGCTTTATGCTCATATTTTCACTTTATTTTATAATTAATAAAATCTACAGTATCATAAATGATAAACACTCAACATCCGTAAAATTTGCCACTCAATTTGTTTTATAAAAATGCAAATAATTTTGTTATTCAATAACATTACAATGAAATTGATTATAACTCTACAAACCAGTTTTGAGCGTACATACTACTTCTAATCTTCTAATTCATGGTGCGACAGGTAAAGATAGTCTTTGGCTTACCAGCCGATTAACTGACCTCACATCCACATGTAATCACTGAGCTAGACGGTAATTCAGTCAGTATATATATATATGATATAACATCAGTATGCCGGGTCCCTCAGCCGTTATAACTGGTTTTTTCAAACTGGATCTCACATTAAAAAATTCAAATTTAGGTCCCAAAAATAAGTTTAGCTTTCAAAATTAACACTATATGTATTACTTCAACATTCTGGGCAGAAGAGAACTTGCAGCACTAATTCTTCTCGACCCTAATAAAGCTTTCGATCCGGTAGATATTGACATATTAAGTTATTAGCCAGATTAAAATCATTTCACCTGTCAGAAAATTGTCTTGACCGTTCCAACTTCTACCTCAAAGATCGCCAGCAACAGGTCCGTTTACACGTTCGCTTCTGGCGCGTCGCTCCGTAGTGCCGTTCCGGAGTGACAGTTCAGGAGCGTGAGATTGGAGTGTAATAGTAAAAAAAAAAAAGACACTCCTGGCTCGCGTTTTGGGAGTGTGGCGATGGAGGGGACAGGCAAAAACCGCCCGCATAAATGCAATTTGCAAAGATTTTGGCCGAGTTCTCTATCGCAGAGTCGTTAATAAGTGCTCAGTAGGTGTGAAAAAGAAAGCCCCGATCCTCCTATTCAACCCTACGTCGGATAAACTGACAAGGTAAGACACTGCTACTCACTTGTCAGTTATGTTGTTTCATTGGGAGTGCACATTGTGCGGGAAGAAGGGGGCGTCTTTTCACACCTAGTGAGCAGTTATAACAGGCCTGCTCTATCGTATCATCTGGAGCGCGGGAAAAAGTGTGTGTAAATACGCCTTCCAGGTGCAACCTGTTCTCCAGGCGCGACGCACGCTCCCGGCATCTCGGAGGCCAGTATTGATATGCACAGTTAGGATCGTGCGTCTGAAACGTACACTTCAACACTGCCAGGAAAACTCAATCAGCAGTGTTCAAAACCGCTCCTCCTTCTGGCAATTTATGAAGTCAGGGATATCACAGGGCAGTGTTCTAGCTCCATTAATATACTCGTTATACATTAATGACACCTGAACAAAATTAAGACATTCCCACTATCATATTTATGTTGACGTTATATAAATTTACATGAACTATCTGATGAAATCAACGAAAACATCGATTGACTTAACATTGATCTTATACAAATATCACAGTGGTGCAAATACCTTGGACACAGACTCAATGTAGAGAAGATCCAAGCTATAATCCTTGGACATCCAAGACTACTGCACACCATCTGCCGGCCATCATGCTAGATAACAAAGCAATACTTTATTCGTCACTTGTTAAAAGTTTGAGTATCTATCTTGACTCTAAGTTGGAACATCCAAACAAATCAAATGCCAAGAAAGGTATTTTCAAACCGCACTCTTTAAATGGATTGAGAAATTTTCTTCCGACTGATCTCAAAGGAATTCTCGTGCAAACTCTCGTGATGTAGCTTTTGATTATTGAGACATCTTATTGACAGATGTTAACGATGGACTAGCACATAAATTGCAACGCATTCATAACACATGTATCAGATATATTTTCAACGTGCGTAAATATGACCATATATCTTCATAGTGCCGCGAACTCCATCTCCATGATCGTAGAAAAATGCATTCTCTTATTCTGCTATTCAAAATTATACACACCTCTACACCAAGCTACTTGTCCTCTCGCTTCCATCTCCCATTTTCCAATCACAATTTAGATAAACGATCAGACCAGAACCTCCCATTACTCTAACCTATATTGCATCTAGTGGAACTGTCTACCACAATGAGTTAGCGATTGGCGGACATTAGCTACCTTTAAAAGAAATTTAAATCTCTTTCTTTTCTAATTGGTCTTCCAATGGATTATTTGGTAGTTTCTAATTTTTTGATTCTCTAAAAATATTGACTTGATTCATAATAATTTTAGTTAATTTTTTTTATAAATATGAATTTATAATATTGTATATAGCCTATTATGATCCTGTGTAGATATTTTCTATAGGACTATTTATTTTCTTTTTTGCTGGTTGAATGGAAGGGAAGAGTATTATTATTATTATTATTATTATTATTATTATTATTATTATTATTATTGTTATTATTGTTATTGTTATTATTATTATTTTAATACAAATACAAATAAAAATATAACATTTAAGAATGAAAAGCTTAAGCAAATATGATACATCCTATAAACACTAGACATCAAGGAGAAGACACTTGGTTACAAAAATTATCATAAGTAATGCCACGAGTGATTTCCAAATTATCGATAAATTCACGACTCACGAAGTGAGGAGTGAATTTATCTAGAGAATTTGGAAATCAAGAGTGGCATTTGTTAGGACTATTTAACGAATAAAATTAAGCTGTTTACTCACAAATCATTATTTAAACATAGTTATTAAAAAAAAATTATATATTTAATGTACACACCTATGCTTGAAAACAACTGAGAAACGTTTATTATGTTTCATTTGTTCATCACTGCAACCAGATCATATTGTTTATTGCCAAATGATCGCAATATTTTAAGATTGCATCCTAGTGGAGAAAAAATGAAACACATCAAACTGTTTATAACCAACATTATAGGTTATTAATTAATTTCTGTTGTCCTATGATGTAAATATGCCAATTGTCTTTTTCTGGAACGTAAATACCTGCGAAATAATGCGTTTAAAAAGTGCAAACAGTGGTTTATTTTTATTGTGGTATAATCAATTGCTATAAATGTTTTTCTATTATATCCCGCAAGCAGTATCTGTTTACATTCGTGCACAATATATATACAACCTGGCAGCCACTTGAATTCTAGGATTCTCACATCTTAATGTATAAAATGTTATCTTTAACGTATTTCTTAGAGAGCCAGTCACTGAAAAAATAATGTTCTGGCCTATTCAGAATGTTAAAAAGGAGGAGCTTGATTTTAATGTGATAAAATTGAATTGATAAAATCGAGGTGAAAAAGACTGATTGGTTGTAAATCAAGATTCATTGAAATGTGATTGGTCATTGACTCCCATTTGGGGCAAGAGTTAAATAATCGAAAGAAAATAGCTCATGTGTCATGAGCCACAATGCACAATACAAAACTACATATAACTACATCCTCATATAATATTACTTTTCCCATAAGAATTAACACAAAAAATAACGTTTTGTCATAATGACACTTCAGGATCCATCGCTGTTATCTAGTGGTACCAACATTACCACAGATGATTCGATCCACGCTGGAGACAAGTTTACTGGATGATTTTTTTTCTCGCTTGTATGACAAAGGTCGGCAAATTTTAAAGTCCAAATGGTCCGTGAACACATCTGGCCATTATTATAATAATCCATATCATATTCGCCATATTTAGTATGAATGTATGTGTGAATGGTGTATTTTATCTTAAATTGTCGTGTTCTTTCGGAAACAGCCTCAGCAATGAACTGATCACTCATTCGGGAAGGTTCTTCCTGTCAATTTATGGTCAAAAAAGTATTATGTGATAAAGAATTAAAAATCCTCTTCCGACAAGTGATCTTACTGTAAGGCTCGAGTGGTTAGGTATTATAAAAGCACATATAAACGGAGAGGTTGAACTAAAGGGAAACGAGAGAGATCACTTCATGATTGAAGAATAAAACAGATAAGGCAGGGTTCCAAACTGTACATCATGAACGTATCGTTAAATCTTGTTAAAACTAGTAGGCCTATTATGATTGAAGCATCTAACCGTAAAATTAGGTCGAATATCTAACTTTAATATATTGAAACTTCCGTGAAAGTTATAAATAGGCCTACAAATTAAAATGGTTAGTTTTTTGTCCAATCTGTATACAAGTATATTTAGTCATATCAGAGTATTTTTATTGCGTTCCGTTAACGCAGTTTAATCTCTCGCCTAATAGGTAGGGGAAGGTTGGACAAAACGGGGTACCCTCTTATATCTTGGTGTTTACAGCGGTCATCTTTGGAATGATTGTCGAACTACTTTCCAAATAATACTCAATTATGAAATATTTCAGTTGGTGGCGGAGAGTTTCTTTGTTTGCCAGCGAGAAAAAATATTGAATCACGCGTTCGTATTTGTCAGCAGCGAATATTAATATTTCTGTGTTAAAGGGCGCCTTAATAATCTTCTTTTCAGTGATATTTTCACAATGTTAGTTGATATTATCATTTAATAAATATATTTGCATATTAATTCCAACAATCATGTTTCTAACCTTTGAATCCCATAAATTCCATTGTTTTATAGAAAAAGAAGCATGGTTGTACAAAACGTTCTCTAAAATCGGGTACCCCATTTTATCCGTCCCGTGATGTAGATAAGCGATTCTTAGGCATCATGCTTAGAACAGAGTTATGGGTCTTACACTGGTTCTGGTATCCAAGGGGGGGATACATTTTCTCATGGAATTTCGCCCAACCCTAAGGAAACGGTGCTCAACCAACATCATGAGGAATTTGGGTAGCTACAATAAGTAGCAAGTCCTGGTTGAGAAAACTAGCTTTAACGGCTGGGGAACCCGACATGGTGATCAAATGCCACTCCTAAACTGGTGGATAATCGTTCACATGCGTGATTAATACGTGGATGTGAGGCCAGCAACAGACTGGTATGCCTAGGGCCTTCAATATATGTCGTACCATTGAATTTAGTTTTATTTTCCCCTTTAGTAACGAATTTATTTTCTCTCTCTATAAATATTAAGAAAATACACAATGAGTTCTAAATACCAAAGAAAAACAAGGCTATAAATTCATTCCAAAACTTACTGTTATATTTTGGCCTCCTCCAAAAATTATTAGCCAAAGTATTTGCAAATTTACGAGTATTGTAACATAAAATTATACATAATTTATAATTAGTGCCAAGGCATTATCAATTATTTATATTAATTAATTTGATGGTACACTGTTTTATCCTACCGATCCTACAAAACAGGGTATTATGCTTCTATTAAGAAATATTTTATTTTAAGGGAAAATACATGCTTTATTAAAATTTTTAAAACTGTCTGTGGATTAACAAAGTATTCTTATATATTACTGCAAAATATTACTTTCTTGTGACAACTTTATGTTTCAGAATAAATAATTAAAGCATAAGTACGCTGTTTTGTCCAAATTTCCCCTACTTATACCTGCCATACGCCACCCGGACTTGCCAGGATAGGGATTTTTAACTATGGATCACACAGATATTTTTTTGACTATACATGGCCTCCCCGAATGTCAGGCACACAACATTAAGACGAAGCACACCATTCACACAAATACTCACACTAAACATAGCGAATATGACAATGGTGATTATGATGATCAGATGATGTTCAGGGGCAGTTTGAGCCTTAAAGTTTCCTGACATTTGTCTTATAGGTGAGGAAAAACCATTAAAAATAAATATTAATTTCGTACCTGTATTTAATTAACGGCAGTATTGCATTTGTTTGTTGTTACTGATGATAAACTTTACAGCATTAACGTGTGATACACTAATCTTATTAAAACAAATCAGTACTTTGTCCACTTTACAAATCTTACAAATAACCAAAATCCACACTTTCTTTTATCACGTCCAGTATCCTCTTCCGACAATCTTCAGTTATTTCTTTGACGTATTTCCCGTCATCTTGGACATCCTCTTCACTTGCATTGTCAAGATTGTAAGACAGACATAAGAAAGACACTCCTAAACCATACAATGCACATTTCTTTAATTGAGATTCAACAGCAGAATAAGGAAATATTCTAGCAGAATCATATCCAAACTGGATCAAGAATTCGCTCAAATTATGATGGTACACACCAAGCAATTCATCTCTATGTTTACTTCTGGTTTCCTGATCTGTTAACAAAAATAATGCTGCACTCAAATCTAAACCAATTGAACCATATCGACATTGTTGAAAATCTATAAAACACATCTTATCTGGCTTTTTGTCGTCTTCACTTTCAACATTCGGATAATGAAAAAGCAAGTTATTAACCCAAAGATCACCATGATTGAAGACATTGAATTCCTCATCTTCTTCTTTTGGTCGAACAACATCCAACATTATGTAAGACATGCGGTCTGTGGCAAATGTTTCCAACTTTTTAATATATTCACTTTCTGGTGGAAAATTCTCTTTAGCAAGCTCAAGTACCCAAGCAGCAACAGATGACGCCCAAGCATTGAAAGTTTTGTCCACAAATTCTTTTCGATATGTAGGTTCCTTAAACATACTTCTCAAATCGGAAAATACAGTTGGTTTCTTATATTTAAAGAAAAGAGTGAGAGCGTGAAAACGTCCTAGTTCTTTCATTACCAAGAATAACTCTGAAAGGTTCAAGGACTTCAATCTGCTGGATTCTTTAAACCCTCTTTCTTCAAGATCTTCAAGCACGATGACAGAGAATTCGTCGCTGCTCAGTGATTTATAACATTTTGGAAAACTTAGAAAACGTTCGTATTTGTCATCGAGATATAAATCTTGTAGAATAAAGAAACTTTCAACCAATTTTTTATAGAACAAACTTTCATTCCGGAAAAACATTTTAGTTTCAAATTTATCATTTAAAGCAGGATCTTGACGAAGAGTTTTGATAATGAATTTCTTATCTGAATATTTTTGATTTTGGGAATGCACTGTAACTCTGTATAAACATGACAGCAAAAGATGTGCTACAATCTGTTGGAATTTTTGTTCGCTATTAGGATCGAACTTCAGTTCTTCTAAAACAGTTTTGAGGACGTCTTTCAAGCGATGTGTTGGCTCTTCCATGGTTAGTTTGACTGTCGTTTCTTGTGAATGCGCATGAACTAGTTTAGCATATCCTTATCAATTCTATTTTTGTAATCGTTTGCGTTTCAACCAACCGTGGTTTTGCTCAAATTCAACTCAGGAATTCCAAAATATTTAAAAATTATCCTATTGTGGTAACATTTGAAGTGTAAAAAAAAACAGATAAGTTACTTTTCCTTGAAAACGGGGGGGGGGGGAACTCTTTTAGCTATACGACATACGTACTTCTTTATTCGTATGCCAAACATAGAAGACAAATAAACTCATGACTGAATTGTTCTTTTTACTGTTTTAAACATAAAATCTAGTTATTTCCATGACGAATTTAATGGTATCTCAAACTTCATTTCGACAAAAAAGGTACTCCCGATTCTTAATTAATATAGTTTTTCTTGCGTTAATTTAAAAGTTACTTTTTTCAGAATACATTTTTGTATACAATATTGACACCCGGTTGGTCAAATGTTGTCGAATGCAGTTCAATTACATATAATAATTCATAAGAAAATATATATTATAAAGTTAAAGTTAATTTAAGAAGGAAAACAGAAAATACATATTTAGGAGCATGTTTCAAAATAGAAAAAGCACTCTGGCACATAAAAAAATAATATATAGGAGAATTAAATAAACAAAACAATATAGAATATATTAACAGTAAACTGAAAAAGATACTTAAGATTAGGACATAATATAAACGAAAATAGGCTACTACTTATTTATCATTTTTAAGTATTTAAAAAATTAATTTGTTTTCTTAAATCTATTATGTTTAGATTCCTTAGATTGGTATTTGATCTAATTAATTCATTATATAATTTTTAAGTTCAACATATCTAGTACAGTGTGTTTAGATCCAGCATCCAGCAGTTGTATACAATTAAGTTACATGCAGCAAGAAAGCATCAGTACTATGTCTGGTGCTGTAAGAACTTATATTATCTTTAAATTCGTTTCTATTTTTGTGAAATAAGTAAACAATATGTGCTTAAAATTTTGTTCAATATTTGGCACACAGAATTCAGGGTTAAGTTTTGACAATTAAATAATCCTGTCAAACAAACAAGTTAGCCTTCAATAGGAGTATAGTTGGAAGTATGACTAATTTTTCTTTTGGTTATGGATAAGCACACACCTACTCTCACACCTTTACATAATATTAGAAATATGGATAATCAATTAACCGAATTATTTATCTTTTTACCTCTCTCTGATGAAAACAGACATGATTCAGAATGAGACAATGACAATTGTAATTAATTTTATATTAAATTATCAAGCTTTATATAATTGTTACTGTTATTTATGTTTACTTTTTAAGATAAAAATATTATTACAGTAAAGTTTTCTCACCTTCACTTTCGCTTAAAACCTTGACAAGGCAAAGATAAAGAGCTCGAAAAACATATATTGGTTTATCAGACATATCAAAATGTGCATGACATGGTAAGCCTATAGATACTTACTTACTTACTCACTGGCACTATCGAACCCGTAGGTTCATGGCCGCGCGGACATAACCTCTCTATACATCCCTATCCTGAGCTAATGCTTTCCAATCATTCCCTGTATAATCTACTTCCCTCAAATCATAGTTAATGTTGTTCTCTCCCACCTCATTATTGGTTTACCAATTGGGCGTTTTCCTTCAAGCTTTCCTACAAGAAGTTTCCATGCACGTCTTTCATTCCCCATACGTGCAACATGTCCTGCCCATCGCAGTCTACGAGACTTAACTGTTCTTATTATATCTGGCTTCCTATAAAGACCATGTAGTTCATTGTTATGTAGTCTTCTCCATTCACCTGTCTGTTCATCTCCCTTTGGTCTAAAAATGTTCCTAAGAACTTTATTCTCAAATACTCGTAATCTCCTTTCCTCCCTTAAAGTAAGAGTCCATGTTACGCATCCATATAATATAACTGGTAGAATAATAATTTTATATATTTTCAGCTTAACGTTTTTTGAAAGGAGTTGGGACAAAAAAATTCTCTGCAATGCATAATAGCATGCATTTCCAGAATTGAGCCTATATTTAATTTCTTTGTGCATCTCATTCCTATTTGTGATTATTGTTCCTAGGTATTTGAATTCAGCCACTTCCTCAAAATTTCCCCCATTTGTCATTAGCTGTCCATTTCCATTATATACTGAATTTCTACGTGTGGCCATATATTTAGTTTTACTGATATTTACTTCCAGTCCTAATTTCTTAGTGTTACTCAATAGTGTGTGCGTGTTGGCATTTAGTATCTCCTCGCTATCGGCCAGTAGTACTACATCATCAGCATAAACTAACAGCTTATTAATACCATTGAGTTGTAAGCCTTCCTCATTCTCTAAAGATTTAATGTCATGCTCTAGTACAAAATTAAATAGTAGAGGAGATAGTGCATCTCCTTGATTCAACCCATTCTGGATTTCAAAAGTGTCTGAAAACTGTTTGCCTACACGCACCCTACTCTTTGAGCCATTTAGACACATTCGTATAAGTCTAACTAACTTTTTAGGAATTCCGAGCTCCAGCAGGATACTATATAACTTTTCCCTCTTAATTGAATCATATGCTTTTTTGAAGTCTACATATAGTTGATGTACAGTACCATTATATTTCCATTTATTTTCTAAAATCTGTCTTATACTAAAAATCTGATCTGTTGTAGACCTATTTTTTCTAAATGCACATTGATGATCTCCTAGAATGTCATCAATATAGGGACTAAGTCTGCTTACTAATATATTTATTAGAATTTTGTACGAAGTTGAAAGTAATGAGATGCCCCTGTAGTTGTTGCAATCAGTTTTATCTCCTTTCTTATAAATTGGTACGATAATTGATTCCTTCCATTCATCTGGAAGAGCTTCTTTTTCCCAAATCATACTAAGCAACCAGCGTATCTTGTCCATCAATTTTTCTCCCCCTGATTTTATCAGTTCTGCTGGGATCTCATCTGAACCTGATGCTTTATACATCTTCAATTTTTCAATTGCCATTTCAACCTCTAATGCACTTGGCTCCATGGTATCTTTACCTTGTCGTGGTGGAGTGGCTTGCGTGCTTAAATGATCCTGAGAGCTATGCCGGCGGTAGCATTGCTGCCGATAGGTTACCCATGCCAGACTGGTCGAAGGTGATAAGCCAGTAGAAAAAAATTCCTTGGGCGAAAGAGTGACGATCTTTCACCGTAAAAATACAACCGTCAAGAAATGCGGATATGGGTTCATCTGGGGTAAAATTTTCCGGAGGTCAAATAGTCCCCCATTCGGTTCTCCGGGCGGGGGCTACTTCAGGGAACCCATGCCAAAGGCTCAAACACAGGGACATGTTCCTAGGAACATGGAATGTTAAGCCTATAGATAGTCGACTAATTTTTTTCAACAAAAATGTGGTTACATTCTATAGCACATGAAAATATTAAAATGTTTGCACTACAGCGTGTTACGTACATTGTGCACATGTCAAATGGAATCATTACCAAGAAATGACGAAATGAAACGATTATTTCAGTAACACTCATTTATTTATTTATTGTATTTAATTAGAGTTTCTGTATGATAGTTTTTCGGGTTTTTTCAAATGAAATACAAATGATAGGAAACTTTAAGGCCCAAACGGTTCCCGAACAGCATCTGACCATCATAATCGTCATTATCATATTCACCATATTTAGTAAGAATGCGTGCGCGCGCGCGCGTGTGTGTGTGTGTGGTGTGTTTAGTCTTAATATTATGTTGTCTCGGACATTGAGCTGATCACTCATTCGGGGAGGTTCTTAATGTCCTTGTGCAGTCAAAAAAGTATGTGTGTGATCCACAGTTAAAATTCATCTCCCGACTGGTCGTGCCATTATAAGACTAGGTGGCGCGTGTCATCTAAAAAGTACAAATAAAGTGAGGTTAAACTAAGTTGAAAAAGAAGAAGGATTATTTAACTAGTTTTATAATAAGTAATAGCAATATAATATCGTACAAAACCAATAAATTGGTTATCAAAAGATGATTAAATAACGTGACAATTTTGGTTGATGGTGAATTCTCCCGTCATGCCATAATAATAATAATAATAATAATAATAATAATAATAATAATAATAATAATAATAATAATAATAATAATAATAATAATAATAATAATAATAATAATAATAATAATAATAATAATACTTTATTTATTCTGGCAGAGTTAAGGCCATAAGGCCCTACAGTGGTAAATTATATTACATTCTGTTGAAATGGTTAAGCGGTTTGTTTCATTGAACATTTTCTCAAATGACTAGCATTTTCAAACCGGTAGCTTCATGGCCACACGGGCACAAGCTCTCCATAAATCCTTATCTTGATGCAATGTTTTCCAAACATTCCCTGTATAATTTACTTCCCTCAAATTATGGTTGATTTTATTCTCCCACCTCATTCTTGTCCTGCCCACTGGACACTTTCTCTCTGGTTTTCCTACAAGGAGTTTCCTTGTCCCACTCATTCCCCATTCGTACCACATGTCCTGCCAATGCAGTCTACGAGACTTAACTCTTATTATATCTGGTTTCCCATAAATATCATATAGTTCACACTTCTCGATTCCCCTGTCCATCTCTCTTTGGTCAAACATTTTCCTAAGAACTTTATTCTCAAATACTCAATCATTTCTCCTCCCTTAAAGTAAGAGTTAATGTTTCGCATCCGAATAACAGTTTCATGTATTTTTAGTTTAATGTTACTTTTAGAGAAGTTGGGACGACAAGAGTCCCTGCAATGTATAATATCATGCATTTCCAGAATTGAACCTATGTTCAATTTCTTTGTGAATCTCATTCTTGTTTGTAATTATTAAGCATTTGAATTCAGTCACTTCTTCAAAATTTCCCTCATTTGTCATTAATTGTCCATGTCCAACAATAATGTATTTCTATGTGTGACCATATGTCATGTAAGTGTACTAATATTTGTGTGTGTGTGTGTGAGAGAGAGAGAGAGAGAGAGAGAGAGAGAGAGAGAGAGAGAGAGAGAGGGAGAGAGAGAGAGAGAGAAGGAAAAAAGTCTAAAAAAAGATTAGCGTGAGAAATTATAGAGAAACCACCTACTTATGTTTCAGGGACCGCCTAAATTAGGTCGAATACTAAAGAAATATCGGGAACGGACTAAATAACTGACAGTTATTTTCAATGTAAATATGTATTAGGACTTAAAAATGTCCCAAAAGTACAGATGAAAAAAGAAAAAAACAGACTAGGGCTATTCTTACCCTTCTTTCAAAAATGAAAGATAAATGGTAGAGTTCCTGTGAATAAAGTTGCAGCTACTGTAGCAGAAATAAGTGCACTGATTAATTTTATTATTAAACATGATTATTAAATATGTAGTTACACTGTCCAAAAAAAGGTTTCGTGAGAATCTTTTACTAAATCTGTTACGCTTGAGTAAATAATAGACATTTCTGTCCGTTGTATCTCAAGTTTTTGAAGATGTAAGTTAAATGGTTTTACAGCCGGAACGAATTGTTTCTCTAGTAAAAAGATCTCAGCTGGAGACGGAAATGTCCCTTGTCCGGCTCTGGAAGTCATCCTTCCAGAGAGATAAATGACGGTCAGTCTTCGGTGTCGAAGACCACTAGATCGCCTGTTGAGATGGCGGCAGTAGCCAAAAACTATGTCCATCTGTTTTCTGTAAATTAATGACAGATTTCCGCCTTCTTTAGCTAACTTCTCACCAGCCGTGTGAAAAACACACCCTGGAAATACATGCACCAATGATTTCCCCGAGATCTGGTTTAAGTATAGTAGGAACCAAGATGCCCAATCAGTGTCCATAAGTAAGTATTATTCTGCGAGTAAGGCGTTTTTTATATATGTTAATTATATGTTCAGCCAATGAAAATATTGGTTTTGTAAATTGTGTTTTAAGGGCTGAGTATGGATATTGGAATAGATCGCGAGAGCAGTCTGCTTCGGGAAGGACTCCCGAGAGGAGAAAAAAGTAATTGATTGAGTTCCGCGGCAGTGCGGACTCGTATATTTCGCCGGTCGCAGGCAAGCGACCTACTAGACACAATAAAGGTGTTAGGCCAATTACGGCAAGTTTTAAAAGTTAATTTCAAAAGCATCAGTGTGCTTATCGCATTATAGGCGAACCCGTAATATTCAGGTGTTATATCACACTTTAGGTCGAGTGAAGACCAGTATTCATCAGTGTTTCAAAACGCGATAGATTCGCCATAATATTAATAAAATTGGTCCGGTGTCGACCGCCATTAGCTCTTGATATTATTCCGAAGAAAATATACCGGAATATATCCAAAGATATCCATGCTCTGGATTAGGAACTGTAACAGTGGATCGCCTGTGATACGTCTTTAGTTAATAAAGATATATCTATAAAAAGTGTAAGCCTCCTGATTGTACTCAGTGTCCTTAGTTCGCTCCTCGCCTTATTCCCACGGTGAAAATCCACAACCCTGAGAGTATTAGAGTCCCTTGCCCTGGCTTTACTACTCCTTTTTTCCCCGTTACACTACTGAAAGTGGTTCTTTGAAATACTTTAAAATAGTGTCAGAAAATGATCACAGTAAAATTTCAGGCATATATATATATATATATATATATATATATATCCTACACCTAGCGTGATAAAGAACAAAAAAGAAAGTTTCCGAGAAACGTTTCGGCGAAGATTTATAATACACATTTGGAATCTACTTCGATTCTCCGCTAGATTATAGGTCTAGGGGTAATATCGTTGCCTCAGACGGAATGGGCCTTTGTTCGACCTCCGGTCAGGATAAGTTTCCTGGGAGAGTTTTCTTTTTCCGGCTTTTACGTAGTCGTTAAGACAATATCAGGAAACGTTAGGGCTCAAATAGTCTACGAACACTATTTGTCCATCATAACCATCCATATCATATTCGGTTTGTTTAATATTAATGCATGAGTGGATGGTATGTCTTGCTTTAAATGTTCGTGTTATCTCGGAGGTGGCCTTGCATTAAGCTGATGATTTTTCCAAGGAGACCCTCCATATCCTTGTGTGGCAAAAAAAAGTATGCATATGTAATCAAGTTTACAGCCCTCTCCCGATAGGTCATTACTCTATAAGACACCGGTGCGGTGGCGCGGGGAAAGCAAAGCACTTACAAAAGAGGTTAAACTAAGGAGAGAAAAAGAAAGAAAGAAAGAATCTCCTTCGAGAAACGGAAAGATAAAACTCCGACATTACCGGTAAAGGAATCAATATTCACATGTCTACCACTAATGAAGACCACTAAGTTGATTTTCATTATTCGTGAAAACACAAATTGGGTAAACTTTATAATCCCAGCGCCTAGGTGAATTATATTTAAATCAATCAAATTTTGCCACTTGGTTTCTATAACCAAAATAAAACTTTAAAGGATGGCGCGATTAGAAATTAAGAAAAGAAAACTTTAAGCATTATGATCTTGAAGAAGATTTCCGGGCTGTTGGCCATGGTCTTGAGGGTTGAAGAACCCTACGTTTCGCCAGAGACTGCGTCGGAAATCTTCTTCAAGGTCATAATCAGAACTCTGGCAGAAAGCCTTTTTAAATGTGTTAGATCTATCTTCAATTTGAGAGTGAATCTGTATGAAATATACATTGGCGATTAAAATGCCACAGTTGTATGTTGTTTTTATCTGCCTTTTTAAGTATAAATGCCTAATTTACTAAATAAATGCTTTTTTGTTGTCTTTATTTGATTGTTTATTAATTTACAGGTATTTTAATTTATGTCTATAACCGTTACAATGAAAGTGACTTCGCCTAATGCATTATTGTCTTTCAGTCAGTTCATGATTATTCTCTTCCCAACACTCCGTGCAAAATAGTATATTACGATGCGAGGTTGGGAAGTGGTTTTTACAGAATCGAGGAAAAATGTTTAAAAACCGAGCGACAGCGAGGTTTTTAATTTCCGAGATTCTGTAAAACAGTTCACAAACGTACATTATTTTTTGCGCGATGGTGTATTCAAAATAATAAATAATAGTACTTTTTTTAATGCCCCAGTTTTTGTCCTTGGACATTTCTGGTCTTCTCTCCTGGCAATGGGGTAATAGTAACCCACTTCTGAGGTTGGGGCGCCTGGAAGGCGGGGTTACGTTGTCCCGATGATATGATGGGTGATGATGATTATAGTGGTGCGCCAGGAAAGCCCCTAATCCTAAGCTTAATCTAAGATGAATATGAATGATGATGATTGCGATGGTCATGTGATTTCGGGGACCGTTTGGGCCTTAAAGTTTTCCTGATATTTGTCTTACAGGTGAAGAAAAACCCCGATAAAAACCTCACCCAGAAAAACTGTCCCGACCGGGGACCCAACCCAGGCCCGCAGCGTAACAAGGCAGCACGCTACCTCGAGACCGCAGCGATGGACAATAATAGTAAAATAATATCTATGTTGGAAATATTTGCGTTCATTATAAACAATTGACTAACGTTAAAAGCGTGGACAATGTTTATTAGTTGAAACAACAGGAGGTCTTGGGAACAATTATTGATAACATGGCCGCAAGTACGTATTTATTGTTTTATATTGTTTCTAATTAAGTTCAGTTCATTTAAAATGCAGTGATTTGTTTCGTATAATGTCACTACGTTTTGGATATTTCCTATACACTGTACGTAGTATACTTAGAGGGCAGTGGTTTTACTTCCCGCACGTGGGTGTAAATGTAATATTACAGTATAGTTATTTAGGTTGGCAACCCCGAAATGTAGGAAGTTGACTTTCAGTAATGGTCGCCATTGCAGGTAAGTACGGCAAAACGCACTATCGCGCAAGAAATATATAAATAGCAGAAAGCATTTTAATTACTGCACGTGTTTATTTGAAAAGGCAACAATGAGTGCGGGTCTAACTTAATTTTTCCTTTAATTTTCATTGCGACGTTATTGTAGCTAGCAGCAAGATGCCGAAATTCAGTGTTCCTTTACGCAGTAAAAAGCAAAGTTACGTTAGTACTTTTGGATCCGACGCATTTTGTACTGACGGTAACGTACTCACATGCAAAATATGCGAGCAGTCAGTGATCTACGGGAAAAAAATACATTTTATATCGTAACATACAATTAGTAAAATTATTGTTCATACAGCTGAGATTTTGTGATATAAAGTAAATTTTCTATCTTCCGAAATGTAATTTATTTCTGATTATCATTTAAGAGTATCATAACAGCCTAACACACCTATTCTTAATAAAATTAATCATATATTCAAAATATAATTAAAACTGAAACCAACGAAATCAAACATTCATTTGTTTGCAACATTTCTGTTCATACACTTAAAACACAAAACCAAAACACAGAAAAACGTCTTGATTTAAAATACTTAGTAGAGTACCCCTTAGCTTTAATCACTGCTTGGCATCGTCGTTGAATTGAATTGGCCATTTTTATTGTCTCAGGCGCAATTTTATACCATTCTTCTCTAATTAAATGTTTTGCCTCTTCTTTTGAAGTCCCTTTCCTCTTACGGACATTTTTTTTTCAACTCGATTTAGATCAGCTGACTGTGGACGTGTTCTCAGCTGTTTCGGAACGTTCCAGATCAACCAAATCTTGTTAATGTATGCAGTATGTTTACTGTTATTGTCTTGTTGGAATATGTGATTCTGACCCAGTCCCATTTTTATGGTATTTTGTTTTACATGTTCCTTTAATATCCTGTTGTAATGCCACTAATCCATTCATCTGTCAATGAAGTGCAGGTTTCCAACCCCGCTGGAAGACATACAGGCCTAGATCATAACTGGACCTCCTCTATGTTTCACAGTTGGAAGAGTATGCACCTTATCATCAGCAGTGTTGAGTTTCCTCCAAACCCTTATCATACCATCTGATCCGAAAGGATTTATTTTGCTTTCATCGGACCAAATTACACGACCCCAAAACTCCTGTGATTTGTTTACTTGCTCTTTTGCAAAGAGTAATCTCGCAGCACAATTTTGTTCACTTACATATGACCTTTTTCGCAGTCTGCGGCCATGATAATTATACGACCACAGCACACGACGAACTGTCTGATTGCTCTTTTGCTTTCCGGACACTTCTTCCACCATGGACCTAAGTTCCGGGGCAATAATCTGAGGATGTGTTTTAACATGTCTGAGTATAATACGTTCTTCTCTTTCGTTTATTATTTTTTCTCTACCTCGCTGAAAATTTTCTATGGTACCTTCATACTTGAACTTGTTAACTATGTACTGTACAGTTACATGTGATTTGGCTACTATATTGCCTATTTCCCTCAGTAATTTACCTCTTAAAGCAAGGTTGACAGTTGTTCTCTTTAAGTCTGAACTTAACTGCATTCTCTTCTCCATTGTGTACACAAATGAAGCAAAGTACGTCAATGCTATGAAACAACCCTCTCTATTCGTTCACTTGAGTGGATAGCGCAACATTTATTTACAAACGCACACAGGAGAGAGACAGAATTCTTTGAGTGTATGAACAAGAATGTTGTATTCTAGTTTCATCCATGTTGCTAAGCTAAAGTAATTATTGGTTTTCCAAATTAATTTAATGTTACAATATTAAATTAATTGTCATACATTTCCGTAACAACTAATACTGTCCGCGGTGAAGAATCAATTTTAAAACTTAAATAGGCCTAAAATTAATAAACATATAAGCTGTATGAACAATATTGTTACTGACTGTATCAGTACAATCAAACACAAAAATGCACTTTCCAAGGCTACTGGGAAGAAGTTTTCTTTGCCTCCAACAGGAATCGCAATATCGAGTCGAAAATCTCAATTTATAAGTTTTTCTAATTGCCTTTTATTGCCTATTTTAGCTATTTTAATGCCTTTTTTCCTGCTTATTTTAGCTATTTATAATGCCTTTTATGCCTGCCTATTTTAAGGATTTATTATGCCTAAACTTCCGGTCTCTGATCATAATAACTTACTAACTACGGCCGTGAAAACCCAAGTCAATACAAAACTTTAAGCAATTTTTTATACTTCCTTTACGCTATTCCAAGTTATCCTCATGCTGATAATTTCTATAAATTATGTATGTTCGCTTACTCATGTTCATATCAAGAAGATATGTCTACAGAAATACTTTATTCACACTACCTTATACTTTTAATATCATAACTTTTTAAAGTGGCGCATGCAGGTTGATAATCCTCAAGGTCATTGTAAAATTATGTGTGAGATAATATTACTTCTGTCACGACACCTACAAAAAATGCAAATAAATACAGTGCAGGCATTACTTAACATTTAAATATATGTCTCTCTCCATCCTATGGTTCTACAGCCCGAATCGAGCCTGGCCGCTTCTATTCTTCCCAGTTCCTAGCCACCGTCTTTCAGAAACTTCTTCTCCTTGAAGTGTAGCGAAATCTGCACATTCTTGGCCTCCCATTGTCTTCTCGGCCGTCCCACTGTTCAAATAATTTAATTTAGGGGTCACGCCTGGAGTAGTGTTTAAATTCAAAATTCTATAAGCCGAAATGACGAAGGTTTTACGGAGTCAGGGTTTTTAAACTGGCTTAAACCTTCTAGCAACACCGAGGTCCTGGGTAGACTAAACCTCTAACAGAAATGAGTACCATATATGTGTTCTGAGAGAAATCGTGCAGGGTTGAACCATTAGCGGCTCGCGACCTAAGCTCTTCCACTATTTTCCCTAAGAAAAATTCTTATAAAAATGAGTGGAAGCAAATTTTGTAAGATATGCTCATGACAGTTTTCCTATTTTTTGTAAGTGATATTAATTATTCTGTTTTTAAGGATGGATACTTTTCTGTGATGTCATCATGAAATGACTCCTGCACTAAACAAGGACGTAAATTTAATTTCAGACTGTCAACAATTATTGTATTCTGATTTTTCTCTAGCTGCTTCAATCGTAACACACACTTTAGATGTTCAGCGGTATTTGAATGTTTGTACGATTAATATATTTAGTAAGTCACAAAATCATTCAGAGCTCCACACTGATTGTTTTTATTCCAGTTACGAGACAGGGATAACAGATACAGTGAAGGAACATGACGGTTCCTTAAATATATTTACATCTTGGAGGTTTTCCTTCTTATAAAGGGTTCCCAAATTACAAGCATACACAGCACAATTTGCTTGGCAATAGAAAACAACTTTATTACATAAAAGCGAGAAGGAACTCAACTACAAGAAGACTTCAACCGGACTGAAAAGTTTCCCAACTCCCTCGCGGGTTACGTAAGCAGGCAAGAAAACGCGAGGGATTCCCGCTGTCACACATAAGGAACGGTATCCCCGCAATACATGGCAACATAAGACGGTAAAACGATATAATGCAGAATTTTCACTTGTGGTCATTAATACTTAATTAGAACGTACTTAAGAATAATTTTCCATCTAACTGAGGTAAAAATTAACTAATGTTACTTTAAAAACCATTCCGTTTCCGCGTTATGAAGATTTCCGGCTTATACAGAACGATTTTATATATAAAATTGTACCGTTCTGGAGATTTTTTCTCGTCTCTATAGGTTTCCTTCTTATAAATGTTCCGGCTAAGACAGGTTTTACTGTATATTTTTTTTAAGAATATGAACTAGCGCATAACCATTCATATTCACTGTACCAAGTACTTCTAAAATCCTTGAGATAACTTTTTTACAAATATCATCATCGTCCTTTCAAGTATTAGGCCCAGTGGCCCGTTACAGTCTCCCGCCATCTCCGAAAAGGTCGACCCACAGATCTTCTGCCTCGAGGAATGTGTGAAGAATTTGTTTTGGTATTCTGTGACGATCCATGCGCTGAATATGGGCTAGCCAATTGTTTCTATATTCTTGGAGATATTCAGATATAGGTACGATGTTTAACTCTCTGGCTATTGTTGAATTTCTTTTGTGGTCTAGAAGGCTATAACCTGCAGTTCGTCGCAGAAATTTCATCTCCGTGGCTGTAATATGACGATCATCCTGAGTTCTGATGGTCCAAGCTTCACTGCATAACAGATTATGGGTCTAGCGAGAGCTTTATAGATTTTCATTCTTGTGTGTCTCTGCACTTTTGATGGTTTAAAAACTTGGTTGATAATTCTTAAAGCTTTATTATAGTTTTGTATTTTAAAGCATATATCACATTCCTCATTATAAGTTAGATTATATCCTAAGTATTTAAATGAATTAACTTGCTCTAATATTGAATTCTGAATATAAATTTTACTTCTTACTGGGAATTTCCCTTGAAAGGCCATAACTTTAGATTTTGTTGTTGATATTTCCATGTTAAATCGTTGGGCTATTATATTAAGATGATGAGTGGAATATTGTAATTCATCTTCATTATTGCCGAAAAGAGCCTGATCATCTGCATATAAGAGTGTGTCTAAAATTGTGTGTCTTGAGAGAGGAATATTACCATGAACTGTCAATCTCCAGTGCCTGATGATAGCATTAATGTATACATTAAATATAAGTGGTGATAGAGGGCATCCTTATCTGACTCCGCAATTTATATGTTTCCAATCTGACAAATCTTTCTACTGCTATGATGTTATTTTTATACAGATTAAAAATTGTTTGGATCAGTTGATTTGGTGTTCCATCGTCAGTTAAGATATCTAAAAGTTTTTGTCTGTCAACTCGATCAAATGCTTTGATGAAATCTATAAACGCTATATGTAGTTCTTTATTGAATTCTTTGTGCTTTTCGATAAGAAGTTTTAAGGTGAAATAACCATCGGCACAGGATCTTCCCTTACGAAAACCATTTTGTTCTTCTTTTTTTACAAATATATTTACATCAATTTAATGTAAATTGCAGAAAATGCAATATGGAAATTAATACGAATAACACTAAATGCTTAACAATATCAAAAGAACCAGTAAGATGCAAATTAAGAAGTGGAAAGAAAAAATATAGATCAGAATTTAATTATTTAGGTATATTAATAAAAAACACTAACGGATTTAATAAAAGAATTAAACAAACAAGCTGATGAAGTAGCACAAATATCAGGATATATGAAAGATTTAATTTGGTGGCAACATACTGTACTCCAGAGACCGGCCTCCTGTTCTAACAACCCAAACTCTACCTCAGATACTACAGCACCACATCAACACCGTCACAGTGACGAACTTCATCACCAACATCTTCCGCTCACTTCAAGAATAAACTCTTGAACAATCAAACTACAGCAAAACAAAATGTAAATGTATGTAAATAACTGTAAATATCCCGTGATATGCCCATGGTAAAACACGGGTTGAAATATAATGTAATAAAATAAAAAAAAAAACATACATATGTCAATAGAAAGCAAAATCCGCATATAAAAGACGATAGTTTGACCAGTTATCGTATATGCGGCAGAAACTAGGGCTGATACATCCATCCATCATTCATCCATCCATCCATCCATAGTAATTCTGCCCGAGGGCAGGTCTTTCACTGCAACCATAGAATTTTCATGCTGTGTTTTGCATTTTTACTAGGGAATTATAGGTGTGATAGCTTCCCGTTGCTTTCCACACCAGTGACGGATGATGATGATGATAATGATAAGGATGATAATTATGGCCGCATTATTTTCGGGGACCGATTGGCCCTAAGCTTCCTGACATTTGTCTTACAGGCGAGGAAAAACCCCGAATGAAACCTCACCCAGGAGCCTGTCCCGACCAGGAATCGAACCCGGGCCCGCTGCATGACAAGGCAGCACGCTACCTCGAGACCACAGCGGTGGACTGCTGATACAACAAAAACTAAACAAATAATAAGCACATGTGAAATGAAGATCTTAAGAACTATTCAGGGGAAAATATTTTTTGATAAGATACACAATACAGAAATTAGGGACAAACGTTATATTTAAGACATAACCAAATTTATTATAGATACACGAACATATTTGAAAGGTCATATAGAAAGAATGGAAGACAACCGACTTGCAAAAAAGACTTAATAAGCCTATTGTATAGTCCCTTTGTGTAACCTTGTTCGGACGTTAAGAAATTTTAAATTCGGTTTATAAGTTAGATCAATAGCACGCTGTGGTCTCGAGGTAGAGTAGTGCCTTGTCACGCAGTGGGTCCGGGTTCGATCCCGGTTTACGTTTTTTCTTTTTTTTTCCTCATCTGTAAGTCAAATGTCTGGAAACTTTGGTCCAAACGATCTCCGAACATCATGTGGCCATGATTATCATATTCACTTCATTAGATTAAGTTTAGTATTAAGGCATCGCCTGGCGCATTCATTACCATCATCATCGCCCATCAAGTCATTGGGGCAGCGTAATCCCGCCGTCCAGGCGCCCCAACCACAGAGATGGGTTACAATACGCCAATGCCAGGACATAATACCAGAAATGTCGGAACGATAAACTAGTGGCATCAAATAAAAACATATTTTTCTTAAATCAAATGTATAGTAAAAGGAACAATTACGGACTGGGCACTGTCATAATAATATATAATTTGTAGTTATTCGTATGAACTATATACTTCATATAATTGTAATTATTAAGTTTTTTTTTGCGAAATTTCGGATTTCTGGGAAATCATTTTAATAGATTACGTGATATGTTCTGTCAATCAAAAAGAAGGCAACCAGTCATATTATATTAACACTTTGTTTTTCAACAATATGTATTTCTTTAAAACATCACGAACATGGCGGGCTCATTTATAATTGACCAAAAACACGAAGTGCGCATTAGTGAATGATCAAACTACAAACCAACGAAGGGGCGTCTCTTCGAATGGTTACTCTTTTAAACGTAACATAGTCTCTCAATATTATTTGGACATCGCGATGCCATCTGTTGGTTGATACGGTAAGTTTCTTGAAGAACGAAAGAGTGAACGAACTTTGTTTTGAAGGTTTTGAATGACTATTTAACTCATGCTCCAAATGGGATTTA
This sequence comes from Diploptera punctata, assembly GCA_030220185.1. NCBI lineage: Eukaryota > Metazoa > Arthropoda > Insecta > Blattodea > Blaberidae > Diploptera > Diploptera punctata. The sequence goes on from JASPKZ010005718.1 coordinate 820,656, forward strand.
TCGACCAATCACATTAAAATGATTTTTTACTTACAACCAATCACAGTCGTGTTTCACCTCGAATTTATCAATCGAAGTTTATCATATTAAAGAAAGCTTTTTAACATTTTGAATAGGTCACAGCATTATTTTGCAGTGACTGACTTAAGAAATACAGATATCAGATTATAGGTATATAGTGCACGAATGTTAGCTGATGGTACTTGCGGGAGATAATATAAAAACATTTGTAGCAATTGATTATACCACAAAAAAAACACTGTTTGCACTTTCTTAAACGAATTATTTCACAGGAAAGAACGTTGCAGAAAAATATAATTGACATATTTACATCGTAGGACATCAGAAATTAATTAATACCTATAATGTTGGTTATACATTTCTCTACTAGGAGCACTCTTACAATATTGCGATCCTTTGGCAATAAATAATATGATCTGGTTGCAGTGATGAACAAGCGTAACATTCGTTTCTCATTTGTTTTCAAACATCGCCGTTTACATTAAATATATAAATATTTTAAAATAACCATATCTGAACAATAATTTGTGAGTAATCAGCTTAATTTTATTCGTTAAATAGTCCCAACAAATGCTACTCTTGATTTCCAAATTCTCTAGATAAATTCACTCCTCACTTCGTGAGTCGTGAATTTATCGATAATTTGGAAATCACTCGTGGCATTACTTATGACAAGTTCCTAATAGCATCCTCTACTTATCCTTTTATCTAGTCTTGAATATCGAAAATTTCACATCGATAATGTAAATAGCTTTTTCATTATAAACATTTTAATATTGACGGTCGCGTATTGATAACACTGACATCTCGTAATCAGTGGTCATTTAAATGTCCATGAGAGAAGGCTACTGCTATTGCCGGATTCAAAGTGGATTATTTATTGCGGTGATATTACTATCCCGAGTGATTTAAGGAATGGTGCCTTGGTGCAGAGCTATGGGATTTGGGTTGGTTCGAGTTCCATCCGGAACATTTTCTCATGGAATTCCACCCAGCATTTGCCTGATGTCCACCCAGCATATCGAGGGATTTCGGTAGCTACAATACGGGAAGTAGCGGCTCCAGATTGAGAAAACCAGCTATAACTGTTGACACGACATGATGATCATGTCACCCCTACACAGGCTGATGATCATGTACCTCTGTGATTAACAACGTGGGTGTGAGGCCACCGGGCGGCCGGCTGAAGATCTTCTAGGTCTGTCTCGCCATGCAGGAGGATTATTCTCTACAATAAACATTCAGTTCCTCAACTCAAGTTATAGTTTAGAACATGCTATAAACACTGAAGAAAATAAACACAAGTATATTGTTAATGTGTGTCGACCAGCCTCATGGGCTTGTGGTCAGCGTTTCTAACTGCAGTCCATAAGATCCCGGGTTCGATTCCCGGCCAAACCACGGAAAATTACCCTTAAAGGGAATTCCTGTGGTTGTCCATCGTCTGGAATTTAGGTTAAAAACTCTCCTGGTATTTCATTATCATTTATCACCCAAGACATCACCGGAGTAAAGTAACTCGGCCTTCCAGGTGCCCCAACCTAAGAAATGGATTACAATTCCGTCAATGCTAGGGGAGAAGGGCAGAAATGTCATAAAAGACAACCTGGTGGCATTAGAAAAAAAAAGTTAACATTGGCCGCGGTGACTACTGCTTATGTTCCATGTCTCTGGTCCCGAAGGTCGCAGGTTCAAATCTGACCGGGATCGATTAATTTTTTAGGAAGGAAAAGTCCAAGGAGCAAATCCTCCGGAAGGGACTTTAAGCCCTGAGTACAGAGTCTGAAGATTTTCAGAGTCAATGCCTGGATCTTAAGCCTGGATAAAGATACATCTAAACAAAATTTACTGACTTTCATAATCCTAGTAATACCTTAGTTGCCTACTAGATATCTCATTGGGTCGGTAGGTTGACAGCATACCATTCATGACATATGTAGGGAAGTAAGCGTAACTAAATTAATTTAGTCTGTACTCTTAGCAAAGGAAAAGCTACGACCTAACATTGAGCTGTTGCGCCATTGTATAGCCTACGTAGCTAGTGATAATGTTAGTGCATTCACAATATGAAACCGTTATACAGCAAAGTGCTATCTGTAATGCTTCTAAAACATAAGAGTTATGTTCTGAAAAAAAAAGCTTCAACCTATTGTTCTGTAAATAATATCAATTCATTCATTCAGATTTTTAAAATTATTATGAAGTTATAATTAAAGTTAAAATTAACGTGGTAATGAAAATCCAAGGTAATATTTACAATAAAGGCTGAGGAAACTAGGGACAATTTAGGATGGCTTATTCTTGAATTTAAATGATAGGAGGGGTTTACTGAATAAACGCTTCAAACAATACTGTCTGAGCAAACTCGTTCGATATGCCAAATATAATATTTTCATTTTCGGAACTAGTAGCGTCTCCTGACTTAAAGTTTGACCGGACTAACATAGAATGCTGGAGAACTTATACAGTGAAAAATTGCTACAGAACCAGTATCAGCTGGTGATTAAAAAAGCGACGTCTGCCCTCTCCATCTGAGTCAACGGTCTTGGCGAGTAGAATATAAATAGTTGTAAAATATTATGATCCGTAGACTTTTTCGGGCTTTTTGGGACTGGTTGTGAAACTTAGAATTCCCAGACGTTTCGCTAGAGATTGTGTCCGGCTTCTTCAAGGGTTGGCTTGGGACGGGTTATATGCATTATGAGTGCTATGTGCTGGCTATTTGTCGACAGTTTCAAGTCAACCCTTGTGTGGATGCCAGACATACGTAATATCAGCCGAAACGTCAAGGAATTCTAAGCTTCACGACCAGGCTCAACAAGCCCGAGAAATGTCTACATAATTTGAACTCCGGCTGTGAAAGTCTGAGTTAATATGTTAGTTATAAAAGAGTTCGTTTCTTTGGAGCAAGCTACAAACATTCCTAAGCTCTAGGATTATTACAATTATGTTGATTACAAATCAATTTTGGTTTTGGGACTAAGCCCTGGAAGTCCCAAAGGACGAGACGCTACTATTAATAATAGATTTAATATGTATAACAATTATTACTTGTGAAAAATATATTAACAGAGTAAATTGTGCAAGGAAGGCGATTAGATCCCTGAATGGTCTTTTATGGAATAGAAATTTGACCAGAAAAAAAAGAGATTATACAGACAACAATAGAAAGTAGGCCTATACTTACATATGGACCAGAAAGCTGGACAATAAATGAAAGGATGCAGAAAAGAATCTTGGCGACAGAATGGATGGATTACGGAGAAGTATGAGAATATCCAGGCTACAACATATATCAGACAAGAGATTGATGCACAAGAAACTGTTATCGAAAGAATAACAAAGAGAGCTTTGCAGTGGTATGGATATGTACAACGGATGTCGGAAGACCAGTGGCCTAAACATGTGTTAGATTAGATGGTACCAGGCAGAAGGAAGAGGGGGAAGTAGAAGAATGTGGTACGAGGGAATATATGATGCCACGATGAAGAGGGGTACGGAACAAGGACAATGGGAAGATAGGAATCTCTGGAAAGCAGGAATCAAAGGCGAACTGCTATAAAGTGGAAAACTTGTATTAAATATTAAGTAAGTATTATACGACATATTATTAGCTTCAGGGGACAGGCCTATAGAAAATAATGTAGTCCCTCTGTATCCCGTATAATAGATGAGAGTTTTAATTTTTTATCACTCTGTAAACAAATGAAGATTGGTTTTATCACGAGATTATACAACTGTGCTTCATGCTCATATTTTTACTTTATTCCAAATTATTAAACCCTTAATGAAATCTACAGTTTCATAAATGATAAATACTAAACTTCCGTAAAACTTGCCCCTCAATTTGTTTTATAAAAATTGAAATAATTTTGTAATGTCTTAAATACGTACCATTAAATAATTCTATAAATCAGTTTTAGATGCATATAAAATCCCCCAAATTCGTATCCCAAGAATAAATTTAGCTTTCAAAATTAACACCATATTTCTTTAATATTCAAGGCAAACAAACACATCATACATAATTGTCAAACATATACAAATACACAAAAATATCAAAAAAATATACACATAACATAAAAAGATTTGACTGAAAATCTTAAGCAATCTATAATACATCCTATAAACATTGGACAGGAAGACTCTACCTCTACCTTACAAAAATAAACGAAAGCTTAAAAAACCTACAACTCCCAAAACCACACTTAAAAATATTTTTTTAAGATTAATTTTTCTAAAAAATCATTAAACACAATAAACAACATTTTGTTGTAATTATTCTTAAAGATCTATCGCTGTGGTCTTGTTACCTCAGACGCAGAAGGGCCAGGTTTGATCCCCTGACGGGCAAGTTTACTGGGTGAGTTTTTTTTGGATTGTTTCTTACTTGAATGAAACTTTAAGGCAAAAATGGTCCGCGAACACTATCTGGCTATAATATTCATTAATATGAGGGGTTCACAACCGTAGGATAGTTCATATAATAAGTGAAGCAAACTCTGTTCTATTTATATTAACTTAATGTTGACATATTAATTACTACATACTTACTTCATCTCAATTAATTATTTACTAAAAGCTTTTAGGCTCTATTATTCAGAATAGCGAAACATGGACTTGGTCTACTATGGCTGTGAACCCTTCATATCATTTTCGCCTTTTTCAGTATGTACATACATATGTCGGTGTATCTTGTCTTAAATGTTCATGTTGGCTCGGAGATGGATCCGGCAATGTGGTGGGAGTCCATTCATGTCACTGCATCATTAAAAAATATGTTAAAATCCTGTTTCGACGAGTCCTACCACTTTAAGCCTCTTGTGACATGGATCTTGTAAAAGCATCTATAAATGGAGAAACTAAACTAAGGGGAAAATACTACGCACTACGAAGACCAGAAATTAAGCGCGTCCCTAAAAATTGTAACCAATATAGTATTGGGATCGAACCATCTAACCGTACTGAAACTGTAAAATTAGTCCCAATTTTTAACTTGAACATACTGAAACTTCAATAAGAAATAATAAAATGTGAATACATCAAGTAGTTGCTAGTTTTGAATCTTCTAATCTGTATACAAATGCATTAGTCACAGATTACTAGATTATTTCCATACCTGTATTTCATTAAGAATAGTCTTTCATTTTATATTGTTAGAAATGAAACGTGTTATTCCAATCCTATTAAAACAAAACTGTTCTTTGGCCATTTATATTATTACAAATAACCGAAATCTACACTTTCTTTTATCACGTCCAGTATCCTCTTGCCACAAACTTCAGTTACTTCTTTGAAGTATTTCCCGTCATCTTGCACATCATCTTCATTTTCATTGTCAAGATTGTACGACAGGCATAAGAAAGACACTCCTAAGCCATACAATGACTATTTCTTCAATTCAAATTTAACTGCAGAATAAGGAAATAATTCTGTAGAATCATATACAAACTGATAAGCTTCACAATATTAACATGCGATATACCAATCCTATTAAAACAAGACAATTCTTTGTCTACTTTTAAAATATTACAAATAACCAAAATCCACACTTTCTTTTATCACGTCCAGTATCCTCTTCCGACAATCTTCAGTTACTTCTTTGACGTATTTCCCGTCATCTTGGACATCCTCTTCACTTGCATTGTCTAGATTGTAAGACAGACATAAGAAAGACACTCCTAAACCATACAATGCATATTTCTCTAATTGAGATATAACAGCAGAATAAGGAAATATTTTTGTAGAATCATATCCAAACTGGATCAAGATTTCACTCAAACTATGATGGTATATACCTAGCAATTCATCTCTATGTTTACTTCTGGTTTCCTGATCTGTTAACAAAAATAATGCTGCACTCAAATCTAAACCAATTGAACCATATCGACATTGTTGAAAATCTATAAAACACATCTTATCTGGCTTTTTGTCGTCTTCACTTTCAACATTCGGATAATGAAAAAGCAAGTTATTAACCCAAAGATCACCATGATTGAAGACATTGAATTCCTCATCTTCTTCTTTTGGTCGAACAACATCCAACATTATGTAAGACATGCGGTCTGTGGCAAATGTTTCCAACTTTTTAATATATTCACTTTCTGGTGGAAAATTCTCTTTAGCAAGCTTAAGTACCCAAGCAGCAACAGATGACGCCCAAGCATTGAAAGTTTTGTCCACAAATTCTTTTCGATATGTAGGTTCCTTAAACATACTTCTCAAATCGGAAAATACAGTTGGTTTCTTATATTTAAAGAAAAGAGTGAGAGCGTGAAAACGTCCTAGTTCTTTCATTACCAAGAATAACTCTGAAAGGGTCAAGGACTTTAATCTGCTGGATTCTTTAAACCCTCTTTCTTCAAGATCTTCAAGCACGATGACAGAGAATTCGTCGCTGCTCAATGATTTATAACATTTTGGAAAACTTAGAAAACGTTCGTATTTGTCATCGAGATATAAATCTTGTAGAATAATGAAACTTTCAACCAATTTTTTATAGAACAAACTTTCATTCCGGAAAAACATTTTAGTTTCAAATTTAACATTTAAAGCAGGATCTTGACGAAGAGTTTTGATAATGAATTTCTTATCTGAATATTTTTGATTTTGGGAATGCACTGTAACTCTGTATAAACATGACAGCAAAAGATGTGCTACAATTTGTTGGAATTTTTGTTCGCTATTAGGATCGAAATTTAGTTCTTCTAAAACAGTTTTGAGGACGTCTTTCAAGCGATGTGTTGGCTCTTCCATGGCTAGCTTGACTGTCGATTCTTGTGAATTGATTAAGAACTAGTTTAGCATATCCTTATCAATTCTGTTTTTGTAATCGTTTTTGCATTTCAACCAACCAGCGTTTTGCTTAAATTCTATTCAGACATTTTAAAATATTTAAAATTGCCAAATTAATAAAATTATGGTATGTTTGTAACATTTAAATGTTACCTTTTTTTTTCAGAATAAAATTTTGTGCAATGTATTGACACCCGAATGAGCAAGTACTCATGCTCGGCTGCAGTTCAATAACAAACTTTAATCTTCTTCTTCTTCTTCTTCTTCTTCCTTCCACAGTAACAAAATTGTGGTATATTTGCAACGTTTAAATGTTACTTTTTTTTTCAGAATAAAATTTTGTGCAATGTATTGACACCCGAATGAGCAAGTACTCATGCTCGGCTGCAGTTTAATAACAAACTTTAATCTTCTTCTTCTTCTTCTTCTTCCTTCCACAGTAACAAAATTGTGGTATATTTGCAACGTTTAAATGTTACTTTTTTTTTTTCAGAATAAAATTTTGTGCAATGTATTGACACCCGAATGAGCAAGTACTCATGCTCGGCTGCAGTTCAATAACAAACTTTAATCTTCTTCTTCTTCTTCCTTCCACAGTAACAAAATTGTGGTATATTTGCAACGTTTAAATGTTACTTTTTTTTTTCAGAATAAAATTTTGTGCAATGTATTGACACCCGAATGAGCAAGTACTCATGCTCGGCTGCAGTTTAATAACAAACTTTAATCTTCTTCTTCTTCTTCTTCCTTCCACAGTATTAGGCCAAGTCCTGTTACGATCCTATAGAAAATTTTCCCTCTGCGTTTCATAGGACGGCCCAGAGATCTTCGTCCTCTTGGTATATAATTATAAACAGCTTTGTAGATCCGATTTGAACTAATTCTTTCAAGATGGTGTTTCCAATTTAGTTGGTACTGTTTAATATATTCCAAAATTGGCGTAGTCTTCAATTCTTTTAAGATATCGGTGTTCCTTTTTGCGGTCCCATCTGGCGTAACCCGCTGTTCACCGCATGAATCTCATTTCACAAGCCGTTATTCTGCTTTCATGTTTTCTTTTTAGTGTCCATGCTTCACTACCATAGGTCAACACTGGTCTAGCCAAAGTGTTATATAAACGTAATCTGGTGTTTTTTGTACAAGGACTGGTTTCATAACTTGATTAATAATTCCCAAACTTATATTATAACTAGTAATTTTTTCTGGGATATCCTTTTCATCCCAGATAGAGAGATGCTATCCAAGATATTTAAATTGATTATATATCTCTAAAATTGTATTATGTAGACAGATTTTACGTTGTATGGGGTCCTTCCCATGAAATGCCATAATTTTAGTTATGTTGATTGATATTTTCATATTAAATTTGGTAGCTATTTTTTTTGTAAATTATAAATTGATCGTTGCAAGTCATTTTCGGAAAGTGCCAGAAGAGCTAAATCGTCTGCAAAAAGAATAGCATCGAGTTTGAGGTTCCTATTGATGGGTATATATCCCCGTTGTGTTTTCCTCCATTCGTTTATTATTCAATTCATATATATATATATAATGAAACTTTAATAACAAATTTTAATGCATAGAGGAAAACATACGTTAATTTATAGTTAATGAGAGAAGGAAAACATAAAATACATATTTAAGAACATGTTTCAAAATAGGAAATGAACTCTTGCAGATAAAAAATATAATACAAAGGAGAATAAAATAATATACGATAAACCATAAATATACGAGTATTAAATATTAAAATATAAACTAAAATAGACTACCGGTACTATTTAATTATCTTTTTAAAATATTTAAATAAATCTTTTATTTTATTAAATCTATTGCGTTTAGTTTACTTAGCTCGGTATTAGATATAATCAATTCATTATATAATTTGGTTCCTAAATATCTACAAAGTTCGATCCAGCACTTGCATAGAATTTAGCTACACGTGATAAGAAAGTATTATTTTGTCTCGTGCTGTAAAAACTTGATTATTTAAAGAATAATAAATAATTCAAAGACAAAGAGAGAAAAAACCTTTAAAATCTTAAATTTGTTTTAATTTTGCAGAAAAAAATCAATTAATATATGCCTAAAATGTTGTTCAATATGTGATACGCAGAATTCAGGATAAGTTTTTGATAACTGAAAAATCGTTTCAAACAAACATGACTTATCGTTTACTCTGAGTAAAGTTGGAATAAAATGACTACATTTTTCTTCTGATTATGAATGAATACCCATCCACACATACATACATACACACATGCGTACATTAAAATATGCGGCATATACATCACTAGTTGTATTGACACAATTAAAGTTACGAGACAGTATCAATTTTAAGGTAATTATAATAAATTATTAAGTATTATATAAATATTACTGTTATTTATTTTTCAAAAGAGAATAATAATAATAATAATAATAATAATAATAATAACAATAACAATGATAATAATAATAATAATAATAATAATAATAATAATAATAATAATAATAATAATAATAATAATAATAATAATAATAATAATACTTACTTACTCACTGGCACTATCGAACCCGTAGGTTCATGGCCGCGCGGACATAAGCTCTCCATACATTCCTATCCTGAGCTAATGCTTTCCAATCATTCCCAGTATAATCTACTTCCCTCAAATCATGTTATTCTCCCACCTCATTCTTGGTCTACCAACTGGGCGTTTTCCCTCTGGTTTTCCTACAAGAAGCTTCCATGCACGTCTTTTATTCCCCATGTGTGCCACATGTCCTGCCCGTCGCAGTCTACGAAACTTAACTGTTCTTATTATATCTGGCTTAAAGAAAATGTAGTTAATTGTTATGTAGTCTTCTCCATTCACCTGTCTGTTCATCTCTCCTTGGTCCAAAAATTTTTCCTAAGTACTTTATTCTCAAATACTTGTAATCTCCTTTCCTCCCTTGAAGTAAGAGTCCATGTTTCGTATCCATATAGTATAACTGGTAGAATAATAGTTTTATATATTTTCAGTTTAACGTTTTTTGAAAGGAGTTGAGACATCAAGAGTCTCTGCAATGCATAATAGCACGCATTTCCGGAATTGAGCCTATGTATAATTTCTTTGTGCATCTCATTCCTATTTGTGATTATTGTTCCTAGGTATTTGAATTCAGCCACTTCCTCAAAATTTACCTCATTTGTCATTAGCTGTCCATTTCCATTATATACTGAATTTCTACGTGTGACCATATATTTAGTTTTATTGATATTTACTTCCAGTCCTAATTTCTTAGTGTTACTCAATAGTGTGTGCGTGTTGTCCTTTAGTATCTCCTCGCTATCGGCCAATAATACTACATCATCAGCATAAACTAACAGCTTATTAATACAATTGAGTTGTAAGCAATAATAATAATAATAATAATAATAATAATAATAATAATAAATAATAATAATAATAATAATAATAATAATAATAATAATAATAATAATAATAATAATACTAAATTGTCATTTTTTCATTTTCACTACGCATAAATAAAGGGTTCGGAAAGAAATACATTGGTTAACCGGACATTTCAAAATATCATTAACAAAATGCATGATATGGAAAGCATAGAGATAAACGACTATTTTTTTCGAGAAAAAAATGTGAGTAGATTCTATAGAACATGAAAATATTAGAAAATATTAAAATGTTTATGCGACGGTATGTTATGTTAATTGTCACCTATCATATGAAATCACTACCAAAAAAAGGCGAAATTAAATGATTAATTCAGTAACGTGTATTTATGCGACAGCATGATATATTATACAAACCGAATAAATTAGTTGTCAAAGTGATGAGACGTGCAGAGAAACTGTCATGCTCAATTATATACTCGTAGACTGACAGCGCTCATTAATATTGTTAACAGTTAAAACATTTTAATTTAGGCTTAAACGACCACAGTTCGTATTATGACCTTGTAGAAGATTTTCGGGCTGTTGGTTATTGTCTCGAGGCTTGAAGTTCCCAGACGTTTCGCCAGAGACTACGTCCCGCATCCTCAAGGGTTGAGTCTCAAACCGGAGGCTAGACGTAGTCTCTGGCAAACGTCGGGGAACTTCAAGCCTCAAGACCGCGATGAACAGCCCAAAAATCTTCTACAGGATCATAATGCTTATATGTTTTATTTAATGACGATCGTTAGAGTCATTATTCAAGGAAACGACCGGAAAAGTCTGTCAGATGCCTCTTGTTTCATGTTTGAAGTTATTTTGCGTACCGTAAATGTACGTCACGGGAGGTATAACTTTACTTTTTTTACAGTTAGTTTATTTAATGACGCTTTTTAACAGTTAAGGTCGCGTCGTAGCCTAATCCAAATCTGGGCATGAAAAGCAAACCAATTTTGCTCAGAGGTTTGAAGTTCTTTTATGTGCCATAAATAGGCCTATACGGCACAGGACTCACGGCTTTTGTTCCCTTCCGAAGGATTTTTACATTCTGAAAAATACATCGACCCCGGCTGGGTTTGAACACGCTAATTTTGCAACCAGAGGCGAGTTTTTTTAGACTTGTGTTGGAGGGGCGAGTGGGAAGAAGCAATTTCAAATGTTCGTTTTTAACTGAGAGGAACAGAAATCGAAAACAGAATCAGCGATAGCAACCCACTATACGGAGCAGGTGGACTCCCTGCTTGAGTGAGAGACGAGTGATTGAGGCAGGACGCGGCTCGGACGGCAGGTAGTTAGAGTTATCCAATCTACCTATTCAGGAGTTGTATTACTTCACAATAGCTTTAGTGAGAGATTTGGCGCTGGATTTTAGTCCCTTGCAGTTAAAAACGACGGATACACTCTTTGGACACGGCCTTGGTACATCACAACGCTTCTCTGGGAGATATTCAAGGTAGGTTTCGACGTGCAATGGTTGAGTCCTTTGTGAGATGAAAACAGGTCATTGGAATAATGATAATAGTAAAAGTCATGGCTTTAGTAAGTCCGTCGCCGTGGTGTAGTAGGTAGAGTCCATACCTTCCACTCCGGAAACCCGGGCTCGATTCCCGGCGAGGTAGGGGATTTTAAATCTCCACCTTGGATCTGGGTGTGTGTCCTGTCTTTGTATTTGTATGTGCGAATAAGGTAAAAAGGTTAACAAATGTAAAAAAAAAGAACAGTGTAAAAGAAAGAAAACGAGAAAAAAAACATTCTGTGTATTTAAGTTATATTTATTGTTCACTGATGGAACTCATTATTCTAGGTTGACATGTTCTGTTTAACAGAAATACTGTAATTGTTACCTTACTGGCTGCGTTGGATAATGCTGTATGCGTATTAAACCAATTTCTGCGTTACTTGATGGTTATTTTTACAGGGAATGCACTAGTCTGCATATCAGATGACTGAAAACTAATACGTTGTATTAGTTCACTTTTTTATGCTGATTCCAGAAGTGTTCTTAGTTTTCTTCTATCACGTACAGTTTTTTCACAATGGACCTAATTTGTTTTCATATATTTATTGGTGAGAGCATAATACACTGTGTTGCAAAAGTTAGGGATATTTCGATATTACCTATTTGTAGTGGTACAAATAACTTCAAATAAACATATGATGTTAAGACATCTTTTGTTTCTCAAAATTTGTAACAATCACTTATGCTCTCTTGTTATTGCAACAATTGTTCTGAAATGAAATTTTATTGAGACTAAGCTAAAGATTGTACAGTCTTCATTTTGAAGAGACAGAGACAATTTTCACCAATTTTATGACAAAATAATGGATGAGAGAAGGAAGCTGAGTCTGCCTGAGTCATACCGTGCTTTAGGTATGTTAGAATCTGGACTAAGGCAAGTTGATGTGGCAGAAGCGCTAGGAGTATCTCAGAGCGTCATTAGTAGGCTTGCCACGAGAATGCGAGTGACAGGAAGTGCAAATGAAAGACCTAGAAGTGGTAGACCAAATAAAACCTCTCCTGTAGATGACAGATTCATTATTCTTTAAGCAAGAAGACATCCTGTGTATAGCACTCGATGACTAGCTGGAGAACTTCAAGATGCTTACCGGTGTCAATATCAGCCGTTACACTGCAAGACGACGTTTATTAGAGGCATACATGTGTTCTAGACGTCCTTTGAGGGGGTTGTCCTTGATTCGTTACACAAGCATCAAAGATTAGCATGCTCAACAGCATCAAGATTGGCAACAGGAATGACGCACCACATTATTCACGGATGAGTCCAGATTTGGACTTATGTCTGGCAGTCGTCGCATACGCATATGGACTAGGCGTCACACCACCAGGACTGCCAGATTTATCCAGAAAGTTGCACCTTTCGAAGGAGGAACAATAATGGTTTGGGGTGGTATTTGCTACAATGGGCGTACGGATTTGAAAGTGTGCCGTGGAAGCATCAATGGTGAAATTTACAAAAGAGACATTGTTGAGGGTGTTGTATCCAATTTTCATGGAGCAATTGGCGATAACTTCAGATTCTTGGATGATAATTCCACAGCTCACAGAGCTGACATCGTACTCGACAGGGTATATGAACTTGGAATAACTCTGCCACCATGGTCACCCACCTTAACCGCATCGAGCATGCTTGGGACAAACTGCAGCGAGCCCCAGAAAATCATTCCCCGGTTCCACAGACCCCAGGAGAATTGGCCACTGTGCTCCCTCGTTTATGGCAAGCCATTCCTGCCGATGACCTGAACAACCTTGTAGACAGCATGCCATGGAGGGTAGAAGCAGTCATCGAAGCAAGAGGTCGCTGAACGCGTTACTAGAGAGACAGAAAAGTTTTCCATTGTTTCTCTGCTTTCAACAAATTTTCATATTTAAATTCTTAAAATCTAAAAAAAAAAGTTTATTACATTTACATTGTTTAAAAATAACGTTAGATGTATTATATTCGTATGCAAATGTTAATAAAACCAAAAAATCACAAAGGTAATCTTATTACTTTTCTTTATTTTTCAATATCCCTAACTTTTGCAACACAGTGTATGTGCCAGACGGTAATGCGTATTGTTGGAGGGAAATTAGTCAATTCAAGCCTCTAAGCCTTTAGTTTGGCACAACTGCTGCCGAGGTTGTTATTGGGTGACTTTGGAAGTGTTGTTCATCTCAGACACTTGCATTATCAATGCTGTTCTCATTTTATCTCTCTAGTGTGACTGCAAGTATGACAATGTCTACACGCAAGTGTGTGAACAATCCTAACGTTTTCTTCTATATTTGTGGAAATTATACAAAGCTTAAGCAAAGAACGGATATTAAAGACTTTGTGAAAAAAGCTTACTATGCTTATTTTAAAGTGAAACTTGATGACCAGGAAAAGGCGTGGGCCCCGAACATAGTTTGCCACTATTGCGTTGAGAGGTTAAGATTGTGGACAAAAAAAAAAAAAAAAAAAAAAGAAAAAGAAAACGTGCATGCCGTTTGCGATTCCTCTGGGGTAGAGGGAGCCTAAATACCACCTTAATGACTGTTACTCCTGTTTGCTTAATGTTCAGGGGTGTAATTAAAAAAATAAGAACCAAATTGTATATCCAAGCATCATTTCAGCCATTAAGCCAGTTCCACATGGAGAGCTGTTTTAGAGACAGAATATAATGTTGAAAGTGAACTTGATGTAATCACTGACGACGATACTGATGATATATATCAGCCTGAAGATGACATTACTCCACGATTCTCTCAAAGTGGTATTAATGATCTATTTCGAGATCTGAATTTGCCAAAGGAATCTGCAGAACTACTAGGCTGACGGCTTAAAAGTAAGAATCTTCTAGAACCAGGAACACATTACTCATGGTACAGACACAGAGAAAAGGAACTAGATCCTAATTACAAGGCAGTTGTGGAAAATATATTGGAAATTTTCAAAAAGTTGAATTGTGACATGAGTGTGAAAGCTCACTTTCTAAGTTTCCATAACGACTACTTCCCCGAAAATCTCGGACATTATAGTGAAGAGCAAAGCGAACGTTTTCACCAGGATATTAAAGAGATGGAGAGGAGTACCAGGGAACATGGAATGAAATTACTGTTGGGTGTTGATGAGAGAGACTAAAAATGGAGGAACTTCAAGGAAGTCAAAGAAGAGAAGGTTTAAAAATTAATGGAATACCATTTGCTTTCTGTTTTGTTACAAGGTACTCACAAAATTATTAGGATAGTTCTCTACAGTATTTTTAACATGTATTTTTAACAAAAATTTAGCTTGTGTGAAATGAAGATTGAATATATTTGTGCTTGTAGTAGCTAAAATGTGAAAATATAAATTTTTATTTTGTGCAAAAACCTGATGTGATAGACAAAAATGGAAATTATTTCTGGAATCAGTGTAAACAATAGACATAAGAACACCTATTTTAAATAAATCATCTGAAAAAGTTTTAAAATGCAGACTTGTGTAGTCACTCTTTCTTATCGCCTTTGACAATGCTATCACCGGCATACCTTGTGGGAACATTTAAGCACGCAAGCCTCTGCACAATGAGCTTGTTAAACTTACCATCAACTTAATAATTAGAGACCTGATGTTAAGCGTTAAAATATCAAAATAGTTAGGTAAAATAACACTAAAAATGATGAAAATAGGCACTATTTTCGACTTAACGTTAAGTCAAAAATAAAGTAAAATATATAATATTCATGTAAGGATATTAAAATAGTTGACAAACAAGTAGCTACCAAATGAAATAAATCATTAAAGAAACATACCTGAGCACACGTGTGCATTTATATTCAATAACAGAACAAAAGAAAACGAATTATTGATAATCTTATAGTACTTCATCATAGTCATAGGAATCTTGGAAATAATTTCCAACACGTAACTCGAGAAAAAAAAAAAAAACCATTCACCATGCGCATACGCCAGCAGACGTTTAGCGGTTACACTATGGAATCACGGGATGCTGCCAACATATTATACAGAATATTTGAACGCGTGTTACCAACCGCAGGAAAAAAAATCCCAAACATCTATTCGTCATAATGGTCCCAACATTGAAATATTAAACTTAAAAGCTACCAAAATACAAATACTCACTCGAGGTTTAAAAAAAAACAATAAAATACCGTATTCTACTAAAATTTATCCTAGGTAGGAATTTGATCACATTTAAGAAAAATATATCAGTAAACCTTTTCCAAAAACTCATGGATTATTATTATTATTATTATTATTATTATTATTATTATAGTCCACAACTATGGTCTCAAGGTAGCGTGCTGCCTTGTCACACAGCGGGCCCGAGTTCGATTCCCGTTCGGAACAGGCTCATGGGTGAGGTTTTTTCGGGAGTTTTCCTCACCTGTAAGACAAATGTCAGGAAGCTGAGGGCCCAATGTTCCCCGAAAATCATCCGGCCATCATCACCATCCTTATCATTGTCATCATCATTCTTTACCGGTGTGGAAAGCAGCGGGAAGCTACCACACCTATAATTCCCTAGTAAAGCTGCAAAGCATAGCATGAAAATGCTATGATTTTGCAGTGAAAGATCTGCCCTGGGGCAGAATTACTATGGATGATTATTATTATTATTATTGCGAGTAGTTAATATAGTATGGTTTTTGGGTTAATAGTGTAAATATTTAAATAGTACTCAATAATTTATAAAGTCTATGTTGGCTGCGTTGTAATAAGTTGAGATTTGAAAATAGATATTGGATATGTTGACTGCATTGGAACGGAGAATATTCGTAAAAATCAATCTGGCTGCCACATCAGTACGATACACATCTAGTTGATTATAGTGAATAAATGTGTTCAAATAGTCATTTGAAAACATGTAAAAATCAATTAAATAACTTTAAAAATGAAACCGTACGAATACAATTTAAATAACAGGAGTTTATCAGGGTATTTAAAAAGTCAAGTTACATGTTGAAAGTTGAGCCGAAATCTTTAGAATAAATTGAAAATTGCGCCCAAAACGGGTGTTTTGAAATTCTAGTTTTCCGGGGCATAGTCTTTAAATTACTTCTCCCCCTTTCCATACACTTCGAAGTGATATGTCCCGCATTTTAGTCTGCATAATTCACTTACATAATGTTACCCCGGGCAATACCATTTCTTACTTTGCGTAAAAAGTTTCGCGTAGAAGTCATGGACAGCAAGACGTGTCACTGCACGCCTCAGGTCGGCGTTGACTCCCGTCCAACTTCTCTATATTTCTGCTATTTCATAGAAGGCTCGATCGATTTCGGCATTCTTGCTCTCTCGCTCCTGTGCCGCTGTATCTATATTTGCAGTGGTTGGCAGAAGTAGTTTTAGCCTTATGCCATCTAGAAAGAACGTTTACGGAAGTGTAACCCGGATTGTAATGCAGTGGATGTCATAGATGGACATTTTTTTAAATGCCCTATCATAAAACTTGTAACAGCCCAATATACAATAGGCCAAATAGCGAATTCCGAACGGGAATGTACGTACTAAGGCCCTTTTCATAAAATTATTTTTGATTTTTAAAAATCTTCATGGTTAATACTTACTCAAAAAATACTATGGAAAAGAGTATATATATATATATATATATATATATATATATATATATATAGGCCTATATCTGTGTGTGTTAACCCTCAAAGTGGCTCGATATTTTTCGATAAAGTCGGTATAAAACAACCAATTAACAAAAGTAAGACCGGGTTCGTAAGCCAGCAAAATCGGACAATTAGAGCGGACATTAACCTGAAGCGAACATTTAAAGATTGCTCTATCGTCCGTAATTTTAGTTTTTTTTCGGAATTAATTCGGTATATACCATTAGAATAAAACGAGAAAGTATTTTCCGAAAAGCAGCGAAATCGGACCATTAGGTGTAGGGGTTAACATGAAAGCTGCGT
This sequence comes from Diploptera punctata, assembly GCA_030220185.1. Taxonomy (NCBI): domain Eukaryota; kingdom Metazoa; phylum Arthropoda; class Insecta; order Blattodea; family Blaberidae; genus Diploptera; species Diploptera punctata. The sequence continues at coordinate 838,298 of JASPKZ010005718.1, forward strand.
TTTAAGTGGGAACATTTTTAACTCTCTAGCACAGAACTAGTTAGCTCATATGGTAGCATTTGAGATTCGTATTCGGAAGGTCCCGGGTTCAAATTCCTGAGTCGACCAATCTGACAGATTTTTCGTGGTTTTCCTCAGTTGTCAAACAAATGCATGGTTGCAATTTCCATTTCATTTAATATTGATATTCAACGAATTAAACTTCTTCTCCATCGTAGTTTAATGTTTCAGCACGCCGCAAGTGCCTTGCAGTAGGACGTCCAATTGGGAGAGGAATTTTAAACTTTGGATCATACACTTTTTTAACTACACAAGGACATGTAGCCCCCCAGAATGAGCGACCAACTCAATCCAGTGCCTCATTCGAAACAGCACGTAAATTCAAGACGAAACACACCATTAATTCATACCAAACATGACGAATATGATGATAATGGTTATGATGACCTGAAGATGTATGAGGGCCGTTTGGGCCTTAAGGTTCTCCAACATTTGTCTTGCAGATGAGGAAAAATCCCGAAAGAAACCAATCTCCAGGAAACCTATCCTGACAGGGGGATCGAACCGGGCTCGCTGCGTACGAGACCACAGCGGTGGAAATGAATCAATAAGAAACAAATACACAACAATAGACACACAGATGAAAACACGTAACAATAAATAATCCTTACATAGTCTAGTGATAAAATCCAAAGATCAAAGATGTAATATGAGCAAATACGTTAAAGCATCTCAAAATAAAACAAGTAAAAAACAAAAATGGTCTAACTGACGATTTTTTCTCAACAAAAATTGGTATAAAAATTTTGATTATCAAAAGAAAGGTAGGTCCTATATTCCATAAACCAGTAAAATTTTACCACGAGGAATGGATGTTTATCTGGAACCCAAAATTTGAATGTTTGCTCTAGCAGCAATTTTTGTGTCCTTACAATGAAGCTGGTTACGTACAATTTAAACTATGCCACCGTGATACCTGTTAATATTCGATCGGAGAACAAATCACTGCTAGCGTCATGTTGGCCAATGTGATAGCACGTTCCCGCTAGGGCCGATTACTCACATATAAAATTATTCTATCCCAGAAGTCCACCTATATTAGTGGGCAAGTTAGGGCGAGAAAATGGGCAAGTTAATGTTAGGGTGAGAAAACGGGCGAGTAAGTACACCAGATTAGTTTAGCGTTCACTTTTTTGTTAGTGGTTTTTTGTGATAAGTTGGCTACACTCTCTGAGGAATGACAGATATCTATTTTCCATTGAAAATATGGTAATTTTAGGTTCATATCAACATAATATGTTAATATATTATATATTTCTCTAAGGTAATTATTCACATACTGCAACAATAAATTGTGTTTTTCCGTTATTTTATTTGAATTTATATTGGTGGCATAGAATCCTTTAATTTTAAAAAGGAATCTAGTTTCCATAAACCATCAACATCAAATCATAAATTACTTAGTTTACACAAAATTTGCATGATATACTTTTTTGTCTTATAATTAATATAGCCCTTATAAAATTCATGGTGAATTACCTTTGAGGTTATGAAATAAAATCTTAAAATGAGTACCTGATACATCAGTTGTCCTCAACTAAATAAACTTCTGTTTATAAACTTTGTCAAACAATTAAAACACGTAGCCTTCGCATTTCAGAATCACGTTCTATCTTCGGAATGTAATGTAGTACAGAGGTTTTCGTTACTTATATGTTGTACACAGGGTTCAGGTCGTTGGGTGTGTTTTCGTTAATATGTTTATATTCTTTGCTTCTTTAACATTTCAATGTTTTCAAGGATGTTAATTTTGTAGTGGTGTTTATAAACTCAAATGCAATAGTTGCGATAAGTTTTGTATCGGCAGAACCAAAAGGAATTTTAACACAACTTTTAATGAACATTTTTTAAATTTTATTAATCACGAGGGTAAATCAAGCTTTGCTAAGCATATACTAGAAACAGGTAATCAGTTCAAAATAATCGATAATAATATAATCCTGCACAGAGAGAATAACCACTGTACCAATTCCAAGCTAAGTTTCTGTTGTACTGTAAACAAACTTGCATAAGGTATTATTTTGACGACACCGTCTATTGGTGGAACCGTGGTGTTACTTTCACTTACCATATAACTGAACTTTATAAAGAACTGTCATCGACAGAAGTATTGTTCTTAAGCAACATCGTATTTAATCGGGAAATAAGGGTGAATACGAGGTAAATGGTACCAATAATTAAGAACTTCCATTTCTTATTTATATATGACAAATTATGTATGGGCCTATATAATCAGACGTGCTTTTTCCATGATGTACATCCTTTGAAAAAATTGGTGAAGGGAAGTTAAGTTTTGAAGAGCGATTCACACCAGTAAGTTCTTACGTTTGCTGTCTCATTTGAGTTCAAATTAGATGACGTAAGCCTCTCTTAATTAATTAATTGTATCGTTCGCTTCAGTAGAGCATTTGGCAAGATGCTCTCTTACGACGACTCGGGCCCAGGTTCGATCCTGGTCAGAAATATTTTTTTAATAACGTCGTCAATTTTCATTATTCCTACATGTTACCAGGCTTCGTTATATATATCCATAGTAATTCTGCCCGAGGGCACGTATTTCACTGCAATCATAGCATTTTCATGCTATGCTTTGCAGATTTACTAGGTAATTGTAGGTATGGTAGCTTCCCGTTGCTTTCCACACCGGTGAACATGGGCGTAGCGAGATGGGTGCAGGCGGGTGCAACCTTGATTTTCGACAAATTAACACTAGACGGAATGAGATTTTCTTCTGTTCGAAATTAAGCGTAAAATGTTAAAAATAAATGTAAAAAATTCAAAGAAAAATAATATTAAGCCCACCAAGCCCAATCGATGGTGATTTATCAAGTACCTGCTCCAGTGGACGTAAACATCGCCAGAAAATTCTAGACCTTTATTATGAACGGCAAACTCAGCATTCATTTCTGGAATTTCATCTGAGTACCTGAGTTTGTTTTTCGACGCCTATACGCTTGTCGAAACTTCGCCTGACCTTGAATCTTCATTGGCCGCACACACTTCTGTAATGAATGCCTTTTTTACATCCTTATATTGGTCAACGTCCACTTACCGTGATTGGTCAAAGGTTTGCCATGCCTGTGTCTCGTATTTTCTAGTAAGTTCGATAGGCACAAATAATTATCCAATTAATATATTCTTTACTCGAATGTTCTAGACTCATGTCATAACATTGAACTACGCGTATTCGTGCGTGTATGCCTAAAATCGATATAAGAAAATTATTTGGTAAGTACCTATACAAGTTGTATCATTGCAATATTATTTTTTCCCGGATAGTTCAGAATTCATCACATCCGAAGAAGAATATTTACCCACCTAATAACATTGGCAACTGGATCGGGAGAACAGAGCTAATGAGTAAAGAAGGTAAAGTGAAAATTCTGGCAAATTGCTGGAGCCCACCTGAAAGCTACAATTTCAGCAAAGATGCTGAACATTTAAAACGGAAATTCAAGCATTGTTGGATCCAACGGTATTCACCCTGGCTAAAGTATTTCACAAGACTCAAAGGTGCACTCTGTATATATTGTGCTCTATTCTCCCCACATATTGTGAGGGACGTTAAAGGGTCATTCATGGTGAGGCCCTTCCAGAAGTTTTACAAAATTAATTAGTTCGCAAAAAAATCTGTGAGAGCTGCTGGCATGTGGAAGCTACGCAGTTTAAGTGAGCTCTCTGTTGGCCAAAAACTCTTAAGTGGCTATAAGAAGATTGCGGCGGATAACTTGAAATATTTGTCTTCCATCTTGGATACCATTATATTCTGTGTCTTGCATGATATGCATGTAAGGGGTAAAAAACTGGACGAAGGCATCTTCAGGGATTTGATTCAGTGGAGAATTGATGTCGGTGATATGAGCTTAAAACCTCATTTAAACGCCAAGAATACTACCTACCTTTCTCCACAAATTAAAAATGAATTGATTGAATTGTTACTTGAGGTAAAGAAAATGATTGCAGTCGATGTAAACAAATGCCAGCGCTTACTGTGTTTCAGCTGATAAAAGCTGTGAAATTTTTGGAAAGGAGCAAATGCCCATTGGTGTGCTGTTTTTTGATGAGAAACTGAATAATATTCAAGAAGAGATTTTGGGCTTTGTTAAAATGAAATGAATGGGTGCCCAATCAATTGCTGCAGAAATCGAGTTTTTTTCAAAGAGATAGACATTGACCCGCACAAATGTGTCGGCCAGGGCTATGACGGCTGCTCAACAAAGGCAGGAAAAGACAACGGTCCAGAAACATCTGTACGAGTTTTTTCCCCTACTTCCACTGCGCGAGCCACAAAATCATTCTTGTGGTAAATGCTTTGAATAGTGTGCCCGAAGTGAGAAACACAATAGCTACAATTAAGGATATTATAAACTTTTTTTAAATTGGTACGGATACATTAGAAGGATGGAAGAAGGAAGACTACCTAAGATAATCATGGATTGGGAACCACAGGGAAGAAAAAAGAAGGGTAGACCAAATATTACGTGGATTCAGGGAATCAATGAAACTAAGAGGGAATGGGGAATAGAAGAACATATATGGATGAACAGACAAGAATGGAAAAATGTGTTAATCAAATGTGTAGTTAACTGTGAACATGGGTACCGGAAAAATGTATATTCATTGTAAAAGCCGGAATAAAAAAAATAATAAACTTTTTTTTTCGAGAGTCGCCTTTGAGAATCATGTCACAAGCATCCCCATGCTCTACGAAACACTTTGTTCGCAAAAATATAAAATTATTGGGATATTTAAGAAACACTTTTTAAATTCATGAACGGCCTGAAATTGATTGCCGTAGGATGGAACCCACTAAGCCGATAACAAGCTGATCAGTTGCAAGCTGCTGCAAGTAGAAGTACTTTCATCTTTCATTTGTGTCTGATATCAAACTATTCTAGTTATTTGGAACGTGTCGTTAATTCGCTGCATGCCGTGGCTATAGATTTCATTAAATGCACGGCTTTTGTTAAAAGCATTAAAAGCATGGTAATAGATCATTGCAAAAAAGGTTACGAGATCTCCGAAGGCATCATGAAAGACATGGAGACTATTACTTCTGAGCTAGGTGTAGAAATCACTCTACCAAGAATATCCAATAAGCAGACACACCGAGCTAATCCACAATGTAATCCCGATTGATTCCTTCCACACAGCTTTGTCAGACAGATTTGGAGAACAACAGGGTCCTGCTTTTGAACTTAAAATGCTGCACTCTATTAACCTAAAAACATATCTGAAAGATGTGGCGAGCAAAATTTCAGAGTATTATAAAAATCGAGGGTTTGTCCACCGAAATTGAACTATGGCACCATCTGTGGATGAAACGAAGTGACGAGGATAAAGAAGGTGATTTCGTTAACATCGTGGACGAGCGCGATTTTTTCCCATTGATCAAAAAAAGCAATTGTAATATGCCTGTCTGTACCATGCACTATGGCTTCTATTGAACACACTTTTAGCACCCTAAGAAGAGTGAAGATACGGCGCCATTTTAAAATGACAGAAACTCGCCTTAATGGCCTATGTATGCTCAGTCTGCACAAAAAAACTTATTAAAATTATACTAAAAAATTCAAACAAAACGTACTTAAAAAATGTTCTCAAACGAAAAGGTGAGTCGAACTGTGTGTGTAGTTGTGCTTTATTAGTAGCTAAAATATAGCTTACAGTTTCAAAACAGTTAATTATAAAAAATTAAGAAGTAATCTTGACAAGAAATTCAGTTCGCCAAAGCCAAAAAATTCTGCAATTATTCCACTATTATTATTCACATTTCCTCTTCAATAGCGCTGTAGTTTTCTTCCGAAATATATTGAGGTTAGTTTAAAAAGTAAAGGTAGTTTTTGTATGTATGATATGTTCGTTTGTACCCGAATGGTATACAGTCGAAAACAATTTGCACCCCCCTTAATCCAATGCTGGCTATGCCCATGCCGGTGAAGGATGATGATAATGATAAGGATAATGGCCATATGATTTCGGGGACCGTTTGGGCCTCGATAAAAACCTCACCCAGAAAAATTGTCCCGACCGGGGATCGAACCCGGGCCTGCTGCGTGACAAGGCAGCACGCTACCTCGAGATCACTGTGATATATATATAATATATATATATATATATATATAGGGAAATAAATAAATTAAAGGAAATAGTCATATATATAAAATTAATAATGATTGTAATATCTCAATGCTTCGTTTACAAAACACAAGGCATAACAAGATTGTTTATTACTTACTTACTTACTTACTTACTTACTCACTGGCACTATCGAACCCGTAGGTTCATGGCCGCGCGGACATAAGCTCTCCATACATCCCTATCCTGAGCTAATGCTTTCCAATCATTTCCTGTGTAATCTACTTCCCTCAAATCATAGTTAATGTTATTCTCCCACCTCATTCTTGGTCTACCAACTGGGCGTTTTCCCTCTGGCTTTCCTACAAGAAACTTCCACGCAAGTCTTTCATTCCCCATACGTGCAACATGTCCTGCTCATCGCAGTCTAAGAGACTTAACTGTTCTTATTATATCCGGCTTCCCATAAAGACCATGTAGTTCATTATTATGTACTCTTCTCCATTCACCTGTCTCTTCATCTCTCTTTGGTCCAAAAATTTTCCTAAGTACTTTATTCTCAAATACTTTTAATCTTCTTTCCTCCCTTAAAGTAAGAGTCCATGTTTCGCACCCATATAATATAACTGGTAGAATAATAGTTTTATATATTTTCAGTTTAACGTTTTTGAAAGGAGTTGGGACATCAAGAGTCTCTGCAATGCATAATAGCACGCATTTCCAGAATTGAGCCTATGTTTAATTTCTTTGTGCATCTCATTCCTATTTGTGATTATTGTTCCTAGGTATTTGAATTCAGCCACTTCCTCAAAATTTCCCTCATTTGTCATTAGCTGTCCATTTCCATTATATAATGTATTTCTACGTGTGACCATATATTTAGTTTTATTAATATTTACTTCCAGTCCTAATTTTTTAGTGTTACTCAATAGCGTGTGCGTGTTGTCCTTTAGTATCTCCTCGCTATCAGCCAATAGTACTACATCATCAGCATAAACTAACAGCTTATTAATACCATTGCGTTGTAAGCCTTCCTCATTCTCTAAAGATTTAATGGCATGCTCTAGTATAAAATTAAACAGTAGAGGAGATAGTGCATCTCCTTGCTTCAACCCATTCTGGATTTTAAAAGTGTCTGAAAACTGTTTGCCTACACGCACTCTACTCTTTGTGTCATTTATACACATTCGTATAAGTCTAACTAACTTTTTAGGAATTCCGAACTTCAGCAGGATACTATATAACTTCTCCCTCTTAATTGAATCATATGCTTTTTTGAAGTCTACATATAGTTGATGTACAGTACCATTATATTCCCATTTCTTTTCTAAAATCTGTCTTATACTAAAAATCTGATCTGTTGTAGACCTGTTTCTTCTAAATGCACATTGATGATCTCCTAGAATGTCATCAATATAGGGAGTAAGTCTGCTTACTAATATATTTGTTAGAATTTTGTAGGAAGTTGAAAGTAATGAGATGCCCCTGTAGTTGTTGCAATCAGTTTTATCTCCTTTCTTATAAATTGGTACGATAATTGATTCCTTCCATTCATCTGGAAGAGCTTCTTTTTCCCAAATCATACTAAGCAACCAGCGTATCTTGTCCATCAATTTTTCTCCCCCTGATTTTATCAGTTCTGCTGGGATCTCATCTGAACCTGATGCTTTATACATCTTCAATTTTTCAATCGCCATTTCAACCTCTAATGCACTTGGTTCTGCGACTAGCATTTCTGCTGTCTGTAAATTATCCTCCTCAACGTCCTGTTCTGTATGTACATTTAATAGCTGATTAAAGTAACTTTTCCATCTATTTAATATACTCCTGGAATCAGCAATCATATCCCCATTTTCATTCCGAATTATGTTTGTTCTAGCCTGAAACCCTTTCTTCTCTATACTAATTCCCTGATATAATTCTCTAATGTTCCTATTTTTTGCATTCATTTTCAAGATCATTAATCTTCTCTCTCAAATATTCCCTCTTTTTACTCTTTAGTAACTTGGTGGTTTCCCGTCTAACACTACCCAATTGCTCTAAATTTACCTCATTTGGCTCGTGTAACCATTTCATTTTTGCTAGCTTTCTTTTCTTTACAATGTCGGCACATTCCTCATCAAACCATTTCTTGTTTTGCCTCTTTTTTAAACAACCAATGCTTTCTGATGCTGACAATTTAATAGTATCTCTTATAGCCTCCCATTCTTTATTTATATCAGTTTCTTCTTCGTTTGCCACATTGTCATCTGAAGATTCCAGTACTTCAAATCTATTAGCAATTTTGATTTGGTATTCTTGCCGCATTTCATCATTTTTCAAGTTTTTTAATTCAAATTTTACAGAATCATCTTTAGTGTTTGTTCCTCTCATAAGCGATAGCCGTTGTCTGATTTTCACCCTGACCAGATGATGATCTGAATTGCAGTCTGTCCCTCTAACTGATCTAACATCAATGATGCTACTGTGCCAGCGTTTGTCCACTAATACATGATCTATCTGGTTCCGAGTTTCGCCATCTGGAGATGTCCAGGTGTATTTATGAATATTCTTATGCTGAAATGTTGTGCTCTTAACAATGAGATTCTTTGATGTGGCGAAGGTGACTAATCTAACCCCATTGTCGTTACTATCTTCATGAAGACTGAATTTGCCTATTGTTGGTTTAAATATATCTTCCCGCTCCACTTTTGCATTAAAATCTCCTAAGACAATTTTCATATGATATCGTGAAAGTCTATCAATTAAGCATTCTAATTCTTCATAGAACTCATCCTTGATCTTGTCATCTTTATCTTCTGTGGGGGCATGTACATTTATAATTATGAAATCATGTCGTTTACCCTTTAGAATTATGTATGATATCCTATCACTTAATATTTCGGATAGCGGATAGGAACCTCCTTCTGACTAAAAAACCCATTCCAAATGCAGGTCTTTCTGCACCCCCGTAGTATAACGCAAAGCTTCCTGACTACCTTCTCCTGGCCACCTAACTTCCTGTAAAGCGACTATATCCAAGGGCGATTTATCTAATTCCCACGTTAATATCTCTAGTGCCCCGCTATTGTATAAAGTCCTAACATTCCATGTTCCTAGGAACATGTCCCTGTGTTTGAGCCTTTGGCATGGGTTCCCTGAAGTAGTCCCCGCCCGGAGAACTGAATGGGGGACTATTTGACCTCCGGAAAATTTTAGCCCAGTTGAACCCATGTCCGCATTTCTTGACGGTTGTATTTTTACGGTGAAAGATCGTCATTCTTTCGACCAAGGTACTTTTTTCGTCTGGCTTATCACCTTCGACCAGTCCGGCATGGGTAACCCTATCGGCAGCAATGCTACCGCCGGCATAGCTCTCGGGATCATTTAAGCACGCAAGCCACTCCACCACGACAAGGTAAAGATACCATGGAGGGACAAGATTGTTTATTTCCACAACTAATTCAAAATGCGTCTGATTAATTTAAACAAAGTCAAGTTAATATCTAATTTCAATATACAAGTAAGTCTTCATACAGACTGCTTCGAGCAGGGAAGTTTGTGGTCTCATGGAGGGAACGTCTGTTTCCCCATGCATGAGGTCGCGTGTTCGATCCCGCTATCATGTTCCCTCATTTCATTCTTGTTTCAATTAATTTTGTTTTGCTTTGTTATTTTCAGCATTTACCGCACCACTTATTTACGCAAAATTATTTTCTCTTGCAAGACACACAACGAATTGGAACGAATTTTAATTTTTTCAAATAGCTATGCATTTGTGAATCAAGTAGCTGATCTCTGATCATGCGGAATGGCTTTGTTCTGAGACTTAAAAATTATCTGTGGGTCGTCAATTCTTGCAAAGGCATCCTTTATTTACAATTTCATTACAAGCAGAATTTATGCTCCATGCTGACTTACCTGTTAATTCTGCTGCTATTTTCACCACAACCACAATGACTAATGTAGGATATTTATCACTGGGCTGTTTGAAAACATTCAAAATAATTTGTTTCTCTCCACTTTCCAAATTCTTTTCTTTCCCATGTTTTAAGAAACCATATAGAAGCGGTCATTTTTAAACAATTGAAAAATCCAAGTATTCTGCATTAAGCATGCATAAGAATAAAACAATCCTTATTTAATCTATTAATATTGTAATTATATATTTTAAAGTCCTTCTATATAACTTATATAGATAGACATATATAGCTAAATAATACATATTTTTATTTTCTTTATTTTGAGTGTTAGAGAGGGAACTACATTTTCTTACACGCTCAAAGGTAAAATCGTTATTCGACCAATTAAAAAGCAGTCATACATCTGCTTTGTTTACATTACAACTGGAACTTGCTCAGAAGAGGAAAATTAACATCCTTGAAGGCATTGGAATTTTAAAAGAAGCAAGGAATATAAACATGTTGAACAAAAACACATCCAATAATCTTGAACCTTCTGTACAACATATACGATAACATCAGTATCACATTACATGTCGAAGATGGAATGTGGTTCTGAAAGACCTAAATGTTTTAATTGTTTGACCAAGTTTTTAAACAGAAGTTTAGGCTCAACTTTCCAACATGTGGTGCGACGTTTTAAATACCTCAATGAACTCCTGTCAAAACTGCTAGTCGTCTGCTGGCGCGTGCGCATTGAAAAAAATTTCGCGTCACACACTGGGGAAAAAAATCCGAAGTTTACACCGCTTTGGTCTCGAGGTAGCGTGCTGCAATGTCACACAGCGGGCTCAGATTCGATCCCCGGAGAAGACAAGTTTCCTGGGTGAGGTTTTTTCTTGGAGTTTTCCTCACATGTAAGACAAATATCAGGGAACTTTAAGGCTCAAACCGTCTCCGAACACCATCTGGTCATCATTATCATATTTGCCTCATTAAATTACGTTTAGATTACGGCCTCTCCTGGCATTTCATTACCATCATCAATCAGCTTTCATATCATCGGGGCAGTGTAACCTCGCCTTCCAGATGCCCCAACCTAAAAAGTGAGTTACAAGTATTCCATGCCAGGGGAGGATACCAGAAATGTCGTAATGACAACCTGATGACATTGATTAAAAAAATAAGACAATTGATGTATCATGTACTCTTTTTAAGATTTTTAACATTTAACACAGCCCTCATATTCTCAACACTTGAATTTAGCTGTTTTCCTCTTTGGACACATAACTTATTGTTATCTTCTTCTTCACTTCCTGGTTTAGTTGCCTGTTCCGTCTTCATTAATAGATCTAAGATTATCTCTTCTGAGGACGTCCAACATCTCTGCTTTCTCTCGGAAAATAATGTATGTTATTATAATCATTATTATGTCTCAGATGTCATCCCGCTGCGGTCTCGGAGGAGCTATGCAGCGGGTCTAGGTTCGATCCCCAGTTGGGACAAATTTTCTGGGTGACTTTTTTCAAGATTTTTTCTCACATATAAGACAAATGTAAGGAAACTTTAAGGCTCAAATGGTCACCGAACATAATCTGGTCATCATAATCATCATCATATTTGCCATGTTTACTACGGATGTGTGAATAAATTATGTGTTTTATCTTAAATGTCCATGTTGTCCTGCAGGAGACGCTGGATTGAGCTGATTATTCATCCATGTCCTCGTGTAGTAAAAAAATTATATATGTATGATCTAAAGTTTAAAATCCCTCTCCCATCAGGTTTTGTGCCCAGGTGACATAGGACATGTAACCTATAAGGTGAGAGGTTAAGCTACAATAGAGAAGTTCACAATTTAAACTATTATAGACCAAGCATTTTTACATTTTATGATTATATATATATATATATATATATGTATAGGATTGAATGGAACAAACACAAATGTCATATTTTATAATATTTTTGGAAAAATATTAATAAAAATCATGTTTTAATTAAGATTTAATATTCCTTCACATTTTTCAACATTTCAAATATTGGTCCTTTTCAATAACAATTATGCTAAACTGTATCTAATATAAATTTTGTCATTCCTGTATTTCATGGAAGTCTGATTTTTGGTTCCTATGTTTTGTTTCTTGTATATATTGTTTGGATTTCATAATTAAATATATTGAAAATAAATTAATGGATTGAATTTTATATATGTGTGCATGTACATAAAAAGGGACCACTTGATAAATTTTAGTTCTGTAATAAACATAAAAGACGAGGAGAGAGTACAAACTGGTATTTTTTTATTTTTTATGTATTTGTTAAATTCAGACTTTAAAACTATAATATGTATATATATATATATATATATATATATTAAAAATCTGGATCAACAAGATATCTTAGTTTAAACAAGAAGAGGAAAAGTTACCACTTAGTTAAATGTTTCATACCTCTCCTCATATCCAGTCTTATAAGTAGACCACAGTTTCGAATCCTTGGTGGATTCAGCTTCAGTACACTCTTGTTATGTCAGTCCACCAATAGAGGGAAGAAGTTGTTCTTCTGATCAACATAACATCAGTCAACAAGAGTGTACCGAAGCTGAATCCGCCAATGTTTTGAAACCGCGGTCTACTTAGAAGACTGGGTATGAGGAGAGGTATCAAACATTTAATTTAATCATAAATTAAACCTCATAGTGATTTCTACCTATAAAAGTTCAATATACACTTAGTTATATTATTTTTGGTCTGGACATCTTACCTCAATATTAATGTTGATTTGTTCTTGACATGTTTCAAAACAATTCTCTGTTTTATCTTCAGCTTTCCCAGACTGGGAAAGCTGAAGATAAAACAGAGAATTGTTTTGAAACATGTCAAGAACAAATCAACATTAATATTGAGGTAAGATGTCCAGACCAAAAATAATATAATTAAAATAACCTCAAAATATAACTTCCTAAAATTAAATATTAATACACTTAGTTGTTTGTAATGTTTCACTGTATCCCATTATGATTAATATGGGTCTGATTCATGTAGACAAAATGAACAGATGTTCCTATCTGAGTTTCTCTCTTCAATATTCAATTCCTACTTGGAACTTTAAGCCAGTTTAGATTTATTCATTAGCTCTTGTAGTAAAGTTGCTAACAAGAGCGTCCGATTTCAAAAACACACAATGTTCATATTATGTTACTATGTTTAATATTCTGGTAAAATTTTCTTCGTATAATTCTTCACTTTAATTATGAGTAATATACATTCAATTGACTACATCGCACCTTGGGAAAAAGAGGGCCACAAGTGTAAAAAGTCTAAAATTGAGTTAAGACTACTATCTGTTAGAAAAAAATGGTTACAAATTTATTTCTTTATGGCCACAAGTCATGTGAAAGAAAATGGAGACAGGATGAAATTGATATCAAATTGTGTATATACTATACCTTTTTTAAAACTTTATTTGTTAATAACTCAGAACTAAACTTTTTATACTTGTGGTCGTTTTCTTCCCAGAGTGTGACATGAGAGTATATGTTTACAGTCCTTAAAAAACAAGAAAATCATACATTTTATTAATAGATGAGACATTGAGAATAGTGAAAAAAGGTACCATCGTATTCAAAATGGTAAATATGATCACTCCTTCCTTTGGCCAACAACCAATCGAAGGGACTATCATTATGCTTTCAAGTCTTATAAGAGAATTTTCCGGAAGAAGCTGGAGGGAAAATTTTCTATAGGATCGTAACAGGCCTTGGCCTAATACTTGGAAGGAAGAAGAAGAAATATGATCACTCTATATACATTTTAAGATTATATATGTGATATGAGCAAAGATGTTTAAAGGCATCAAAATAAAGTTGAATTAAAAATACCGTATATATATATAGGGAAGTTCGGGTAATATGGACCCTTCTGTTTGAGTGGACCCTGTTAATATCTTCTTTAATTGGTGCTGGCCTCGAACAGAAAATATTTTAACTTCTTTCCCTCATCAACTATGAAAGGTTCAAGGCCAGTTTCTTTTATTCTTTGTGTGAAGAAGAGTTTATTTATGATATTTATGAAAATGGCCACTTCAAAAGTTTTTCAAGCTAAGAATCAATTCTTAATTTCTGCTATTGAATATTACAAATGTTGAAGAAACTCTTAAATATAATATATTATGTAGATGCT